>JACGDI010005831.1:1500113-1673141 GCA_014898725.1 Jacaranda copaia
ACACGCAGCCCCTTGCTGCCACTCAACCAACTCTTTGCCATCTAAACTTTCAGTCGACCCCATAGTCGACAAATAAGTAGCCCCTTGCTGCCATTAAAATGCCTCTTAGCCATCCAAGTTTTTAGTCGACCATCTAGTTGACCTCCGCGCTAACAAATGAGCTTTGCTAAGCAACCATCCAACTTTTGTCAACCCCATAGTTGGCAAAGGATATGATTTCTTCTAATGGACAATTCAATCCAAGGATCAAACAAAGCGTCAACCAGGAGTATTAATCAATTGACGACACAGTCGTATGATAAAATTGCTACGCAACAAGCAATCAAGTATTCCCCTCATTATCACAACAAAAATCAAAGGCTATGAATGGCACAACATGATGGAAATGAAAAGAAAAATATGCCTTTATTCATCATTCACTTGTAGGTTACAAACAACAAAAAGAAAAAAAGATAACAACACAAAAAAAAGACAAAGGTAGTTTCAGTTTTGGCTTGGCTCTTCTTGGTCTCCTCCAGCCCATTCTAAGTCCAGCTTTGGCACTGCACAGGTGAGCGGAGAGACTACTTAGGGAGGTTCAGAAGGTCTCATGATGTCACCCATAAAGTTAGTTGACTGCAGCACATACAGCGCTAAATCGACCTCTTTCTCCCTTAGTTGGGCCACGAGGTCCTGGATGAATGCAAATTCAACAGATAGATGCTCCAATCTTACATTGACCTCAGCCTTCTTATTTTATGCCTCAATTAGTGACTATTGGGTGCAGCAGCTACAACTTTAACCTTTGGGGCCTGCTTGGTGCTGCCCTCCTCTAGCTTTGGGTAAGGCTCCAGTCTCTTGTTTAGCTTGAGACTCATTCTGCTCCTATCCTCAGCTTGAAAAGTTTAGCCCAAATGCTCGAGCTAATTTATGGCCCTATGGAACCTTTCATGAGCATCATCAAGTAATGCAACTATGCTTGAATCCTAAAAGGCTATGCTCACGATGAACTATTCAACGGCCTCGCATCACCCTGTGGGCAAATATTGAAGGAAGGCGTCTTTAGCTTGGCTGGTCACCTCGGCGTGACCCCAAGCTTGACTAGAACTATTGCTCATCTACAAGTCCAGCTGGGCCTTCCTTATGAAGTAGTCCATTCAGCTCCGATCCTCGATGACCTAGACTAGCTGTTGATCCTTTGAATCAAGCTGCTCTTAAAGGTTGGCTATTCTCTTATTCAGTTGCTCGATCTAGAGCTGGGAGAACTCGAGCTATACCTTGAGCATTTCCATCTCCTTGCACATCTCTAACTCTTTTTTGGTAGCCAGAGCTATCTCGAATCGTCGGTACATGTTATAGCCCAGTTGTCCTATCTAAAACACAACAATGTCATTTTTCAAACTAATATATAAAAAAAAAATTAGGCTCAAGACTATTGATCTCATACTTACCACATTGCAGTAGTAAGACATCACTTTCGTTCTCCCGATCTGATAGAAGCTCATTAGTTTCCATTGGACGGCCATGAATAGCCCTAATGTCATCCACTTTAGAGCCTCAGTACCCGATGTCCCTCCTTGGATGATGGAGGTCAAGTCGATTATCTCTTTATTGGGGTCAGTGGCCAATCAGGGAGGAGATAATCAATGAAGTTAGAATATCGCACTATCACCTAGGTTACCTATTAGGTCATAACCTATCACAGCCTTTTGCTTTCCCTTACCCCCTATGGCCTTTTTTAGTGTCGAACCTCTCTGTTCAACCATTTGCCTCTGGCCCCAACCAATGGGGCTGCTGTGGATAGGCTCCTCTCATCGAACAAATTAAGTTTTGGGAGCCTGCTTGAGTTGTGGTGGGGATGCTACAAACGTTGACCTTGTTGAACCTACTTGTTTAGTGGGAACACCTTTTCATCGAGCAGCAGCAGCTCGATGACACTCCTCATTTCTTAGTGCCCAAACTTAGGATTTGTTGTGACTGTAGGCCATTACTTAATCGCAATATACGCATGGAAATAAATTAAACAAACATCAGACTTGAGCAAAAAGATTAGTGTTCAATTAAAACAGTTGATGAAAAGTCCCTACCGAGTCGATCGCCCATAGGCAGGTTGAGTTGGGCAGGTGATAGGCTAGCCAAAACCAAACACCTCTCTTTAGTAAGAATTGAGGCCTCCATTTTTCCAAATTCAACCAAATCCCGAATGAATGTGTTAGGTCAACTAGGTGTTTGGTTTCCAAGTATCTCCACAAGCCTTCTCTAGCAGCCCCATGGAATGGCAAGAACCCTCAGCCCCCGAACATAAAAGAAATATTTTTTCCACTCTTGCTCATATAAAGAGGTAGAGGACACTAAAAACTTTTGCTAAGGTCGAGCAATCAGGTAATAAAAACTAGACTCTTCACTGCTACCTAACTTCCAGGACATGGGTAAGTGGAATAAGTTTGAGACATTGGCAAAAGATGTGAGTTGGTTGTATAAGTGCATTAGCATGGCAAAACTATATAGTGTGGCAAAATAGTTTAGGAATAGTTGGGTGATGCAAACTTCTAGACCTAGTAAGAGGTCAACTATTGGTTAGGCGAGCAAAAACCTAAGGCCGCATTTTAACCCCTCCTCAAACACAATTATATACCCACGGGGAGGTCAATGCATCCTACCCTGAGTCCTTGGCACTATTACTTCGTATTCTTTAGAGATGTGGTACACTGCCCTAATACGGATCAGGTCAGCAGGGGTTATCTTGGAGGCTATTTTGGTGTAGTGGTCGAGAGTAAACAATTAGCCCCGGGTTACAGGCATATTGCTAGGGCTAGCTTTCCCCTTCAAAATAACTCTAACATCACTCAAGCTACTGGAACTGCTCGAGCTAGAGCTATCGCTCGTGGATGAACTCGATTCACTCTCACAAAATATTTGAGATATACTCTCTGCCACAGTTTCTCTCTCATGGGCCACACTCCCTAACCTAATGTCATCACTATTTTGACTGGAAGACATGCTTCTACAAATGAAAAGGTAGAAAAGAACAAGAACGGTAGAGGCACTTACAATGAAAATCTTGGAAATGCTATGCACACAAAAACTTGAGAGCTTCAAAGGCAACATGTCGACTAGATGTATTTGCAGCAAAAGTATAAATGCAGTATGTTATCCTATATTTATAGGCATTCGTGCATCAGAATTTGAGTAACTATTATGATGACAGCCTGTCCCAGTACGCTTTGCATTCTACATAGTTACAAGTACATTAAATGTAGCAAAACCACCTCATACCCTAGTCAACAGTTCAAAAACCTAGGTCAAGGATTTAAAAATCCCAGTTGAATGAGGGTAACTGCTGTAACTGAATGCAAACTCCTTGCTCTTTCTCATTGGTGAGCTCAATCAAGACCGCGAGTTGGGAGGACTCATGATAAGGGATAGCTTAGTAGGCCTAACATCAGTTAGGATAGCCTAAGAGGCCTAACATTAAGTCTAGGCTAGATCGCCTATCAAGGATCATTTGGTCAACCTGTATTGACCTTAAGCAGGGTACACAGTTGGCCTGTACCAACCTCAGGACCACTCCAAATATTCCAACAGTCAGGTCTAATCGATATATATCGACCTTAAGACCCACTCTGATGTTGACTTAGTTCTTTGCTGCATTTATTAGTCTGACAGGCAGTATGTCTCCACATTAATGATGCGTGAAAATTGGTACAGCTTCTACCACCAACCCTACCATCACCTTTAGCAAGAAGGCACCTCCAGAGGCACTATTTATCCTGAAAAATAGGAGATTTAGCCACCTAGAACATACTGGGATCTGAATATGGAATGACCATCAACCCCCTGACAAAGATAAAAGTCAGTACATCTGATAAGGGCACCATAGTCAAATCAAGCTAGGAGAAGGCTATAAATACTTCATATTTAACCATGCTCAAGGTTATGCCAAATATGCTATAAACCTTATATACTCTCAGTATTCTATTTGATTACTATATCTCAACCAAAACTAACTTGAGCATCGAAGTGCCTTAGCTGGGGGCACCTCAGCTAGTCTAACATGTTTTGTGGTTGTAGATCTCAGACCTTGAGAGAAATACAACTTTGAATACTCTACCTCTTTTGTCAATACTCTACCTCCCATGTCAAATTTATCCCAAACACTACCCTTTTCACTATAAGCATCTTTCAGCCGTATCACAAGCCTTTCACCAATAGTGTATGCCATGACAATGCTACCAATTTTGTGTGATGGTACTCAGTCACAAGGGTCACACTTAGGAGGAAAGCTATGAACATGCACTTGGCATTAGTGCACCTTTGACTTAAGAACCCTCATGCATTGGCACTCGATCACGGGGGTTGTCGTGAGGCCGTCTTCAATCAAAGCATGATTTTTTGGCTGGACTTAGACACTTAGTAGTATAGATGGCACACAATCACGTGGGTCTATATGATAAATGAGGCAAAATACATCAAGGGTTGCATGAAATGCAATTAGCAAAAGTTGCTTCCTCATGGATGGCACTCAATCACAGGGGTCTACTGGCATGTCCTTGGTATCTTAATTCTGACTGAAAAATAAGATTTCCCAAATTCTTCTTAGGGGATGAAGGATTTGATAAAATAGTAGGAGAAAAACATACTTGAAAGACAATAAACATGTTTTTAATATCATTTTTCAATCACATGCTTATACTCTTTTTTCACCTCTTGTAGATTTTTGAAATCTCCAAAAACAAAATGGCTAAAAATCTACTCACAAGCATTTTGGAAACTAATAAACTTACCAGGCCTAACTTTTAAGATTGGTTGAAAAATGTTAAGATAATTCTTGACTCTGAATAGAGGACCTACATCCTAGATCAAAGTCTGCCGGACACATTGGGCGTTGATCCTTCTCATGTGACACGTGAAGTGCTCACTAAATTTGTAGATGATGATCTACAAGTGAGGTGTCTCATGATAGTATCCATGACCAATGAGGTTCAAACAAATCACAAGCATATGAGGCATGCAAGTGAGATCTATAAGCACCTGCTAGAGTTGTATGGTGTGTAATTAAGACATGAAAGGTTCACAATGTCTAAAGAGCTCTTTAGGTCAAGGATGATAGAGGGTATGAGTGTTTATGATCATAGGTTAAAGATGATTAGACTCATTGAAAAGATTGGGCAACTCGATGTGATCATGAACAATGAACTCTATATGGATCTGATCCTCCAATTATTGCCCCCATCATTCGACTAATTCATTGTTAACTTTGACATGTCCAAGCAAGATATTACGATCAATGAATTTATGAATATACCTGCGACTATTGAGGTAACAATAAAAAGGGAAAAACCCTCTTATGCTTATTTTTTTTCTAAGTCAAAAGACCCAAATGGCCCAAGAAAGGGAGAAAAGAGGAAGAAAAATTATTCCTCTAAAGGGAAAAAACCTAAGAAAAGTTTTAGGAGGGTTAAGAAAAAGGCTGTTTCTATTGTGGTGAAAAGGGGCATTGAAAAAGGAACTGTAAAGCCTATTTTGCTACCCTTGAGAAGGTTATGTTTGTAATTGAAATGCATTGCATGACTAGTTCTTTCTCATAGGAATTCGATACTACATGTAGTTCTCACCTATGTAATTCATTACGGGGGATGCAAAGAAAAAGGAGTTTGCATGCAGGGGATATAATCCTCCGCCTGGGAAATGGGGTAAGAGTTGCAACCATGGTCCAAGACGTTATTAAGTTGAACTTTGAGAATTCTAGTATTTTGCTTAATCTAGTTTATTATGTACCTAATTTTGTTAAAACCATCATTTCAATTCCCATTCTTGATTGTGAAGGATTTGATTTTTTTATATCAACTGGGATTTTGAAAGCATTAAAGAATGTTTCTTTGATTGCTAAAGGTACATTGATCAACATGTTATACATACTTGATTCACAATCTTCACTAATGCATATTCAATCAAACAAAAGAAAATTGGATACCTAAAAAGATACCATTCTTTAGCATGCCAAACTTAGGCATATCTCCAAAAATAGGATGAACAAGATGGAAGCTCTCAAAGAACTAAAAGTTAGTGGTATTGAGGACCTTTCTACTTGTGAATCCTATTTGAAAGGAAAAATGACTAAGGTTCATTTTGTAGGACAAATGGAGCCCTCCATAAATCCTTTAGATTTGATTCATGTAGATATTTATGCTCCATTAAGAGTTAGTAGGAGAGGAAGCTATTCTTACTTCATCACCTTTATTGATTATTATAGTTGGTTCAAACATGTGTATCTTATGAAGTACAAGTCTGAAGCCTTTGAAAAGTTCAAAAAGTACAAGAATGAAGTAGAAAAGCAAAAGGCACTTAGTATTAAAGTCCTTTGATCAAATGAGGAAGTGAATGCTTAAGTACCCAGTTCTTGGATTATCTAAAGGAGAATAGGATTCTCTCTTAATGGACTCCACCTGGCATACTCAACATAATGGAGTGGTAGAAAGGATAAATTGTACCCTATTGGACATGGTACGTTCTATGATGAGCTTTCTTGATGTACCTATATCCTTTTTAGGATATACCCTAGAAATGATAGCAAGGATACTAAATATAGTACCTTCAAAGTCGGTGCCAAAAATACCATATGAGATATGATATGGCAAAGCACCCTCATACTAATATCTCAACGTTTGGGGATCTCCAGTGTACATAAGATAGACAGTGGGAGATAAGTTGGATAGCAGATCCACTTTGTGTAAGTTTGTGGGATACCTTAGAGAGTCTATAGGTTGTTACTTCTATGATCCCTTAGAACAAAAGGTGGTTGTTTCAAGGAATGCCCACTTTTTAGAAAAAGAATTTCTATTGGATAGAAAGGGCATTGTTGTTGAACTTCATGAAGTTTAGGATGATCAAGAAATCTTAGAGGCAATGGAAATAAAGAAATTGCAAGAGCCTCATACAAAACCTCTAAAAAGGTTGGACTAGATCAAGAAGCAACTCAAAAGGTTCAAATTTCTTCACAAGATGACACAATCAGATAATGATCTAAAGACCTATGAGAAAGCTATGTCATATATAGATTCAGGATGTTGGCTAGAAGCTATGAGATCTAAAATGGACTCTATGTACTCAAACAAAGTGTGTACTTTGGTAGATCCAACAAAGGGAATAGTTCCCATTAGTTATAAGTGGATCTATAAGTGAAAGCTTGGAGTAAATAGAGAAATGATGACTTTTAAGACACGACCAGTGGCAAAAGGTTACACTCAAAGACTTGATATTGATTTCAAGGAAACCTTTTCACCAGTCGCTATGCTTAAGTCCATTCAGATTTTACTTGTCATAGCTGCATATTATGATTATGAGATATGACAAATGGATGTAAAACCTACTTTCCTCAATGGTGACATTAAAGAAGAAATCTATATAGAGCAACCACAAGATTTTACATCTAAAGGGAGTGAGCAAAAGGTTTGTAGACTCTAGAGATCTATTTATGGACTCCAACAAGCATCCCTAAGTTGGAACATATGTTTTGACAAAGCAGTTAAATCATTTGATTTTGTTAAAAATGTGTATGAGCCATGTGTGTATATGAAGGCCAGTAGGAGTAGTGTATAGTTTATTGTACTTTACATAAATGACATCCTTCTCATTAGGAATGAGGTAGGAATGTTAGAGTGCACTAAAGCATGGTTATCTACTCAATTCTCCATGAAGGATTTGAGAGAAGCATCCTATGTATTAAGAATATTTATCTATAGAATAGATGAAAGAGGATGCAGGGGCTTTTCCAAACCCCATACCTTGATAAAATACTAAAGAGGTTTAATATGGAATAATCCAATAGAGGATTTCTTCCCATGGAACATGGCATTCATCTCTCAAAGTCTCTAGCCCCTAAGATTGAGGAAGAGAAATTAAGAATATCTCACATACCTTATACCTCTACTATTGGAAGCATAATGTATGCAGTTCCATGTACCAGACTAGATGTGGCACACTCATAAAGCATTACAGGTAGGTTCCAATTCAATCCTAGTGAGAGTTACTGGATAGCCATAAAATTAATCCTTAAGTACTTAAGAAAAACTAAAGATATATTTTTGGTATACGGTAGTGGAGAATTTAAACTTAAATAGTTTTCAGATTCAAGTTTCCAATCTAATGTAGATGATCTCAAATCTATCTATAGATTCATATTTTGCCTTAATGGTGGTGCCGTAAGTTGGAAATGTTCTAAATAAGATACTACAGCTCTACCACAGAGGCAAAATATATTGTAGCTTTAGAAGCCGCAAAGGAAAGTGTTTGAATGAAAAACATCATTCAAGAGTTTAATATAGGGTTTGGCATTACTGAGCTGATTGTTTTCTTCTGCGACAACAATGGGGCTGTAGCACAAGCTAAAGAGCTAAGATCTTATCAGTGATCTAAGCACATTTTGAGGTGATATCACATAATTTGAGAAATCATTGATAAACGAGACATCCGAGCAGAAAGAGTTTCCTTGGGAAAGAATGTAATAGATCTACTAACTAATCTCTTTCACAAAAGGCCTTCGAAGGATATCTTGAAAATATGGGTCTTAAGGCCATAAGGCATTAGCTTTAGAGAAAATAGAAGATTGTTGGAATAGTGCCCTGCAAGCCAATTAGATTGGCCTTATAAACTATTTCATTGTAAGACAATCTTGATTGAATGATATTCATTATATGGCCATCATCATCTTATGCCTTTTGATTTCTTCACTTGCATTTAGATGAAGCCCATAGATCACAAAAGACTATGGGACTTGGTCACACACTAGGTGGTGATCATGGAATAAGTCCTATATAGTCGTGATCTTAATTTTTTCAAGTCATAGGATCTTATGAAATAAGGCATCTAAGATCCTAATAAATTTGCACTAACAGTATATAAATCCAAGGGTTGGATGTTGCTCCATTCCATGAGTAATCCCATATGAGATGTGGATGCATGTTGGTGGGTGCTTGTTAAAGAACAAGGAACTGAAGACCCGCTTGGAGAATTTACTAGACAGCCGAAGTGGCATGTCAATAGTGGCAAGTTCTCCTACGTACGCTAGTACATATTATTTTTCCTTTGACTTGAGAATCCATGGTGGCCTTGTGTTTTGCCCTTATGATTTGACTCATCCCTAGTCACTTAGCAGGCTACTGGGGTAGGGATTGGGCATAAGATGCTAGACATGGGGGTTTGTAAGATCCAAGAAGGAATTCAACTCCTCATCTTTGTGAAGGGGGAATGCATCTCCTATGTGTTCTAAATGATCAATTCGCAAAAATCCTTGCGTAAGATGGTGCGATAATTTGAAAAATGCATTTTTCAAAGGTGAGATCACATAACGAAATTGAACATTAAGAATAGAAACATAGTATTGAGGCTATTAGGGAGCCGACTAATATCTTGCCTTAGGCCTCTTTCGGGAGATAAGAGACAGAAAAATTATATTTGCATGGTACATGTAATGTTAGAATGATTATTCAAGAGCATTCATTTTGGCTAATTAGTTGGGTCCCATGGGCTTGAGGTTAGACATCGACCATGGAGATTAGGTACTCTTCAATTAATGAGTTAATTGAATTAAGTCGCTTAGTTTAAAGGAATTTAAACCAAAATGAATATTTAATATTCCAAAGTCACAAAGAATTGTGAGCCCATGTCCAATGAATAGTAAAACCTAATGGGTCACATAGAAAATCCAATAAAATGGCCTATTGAAGGAAGGTGAATTTTCTAAGAGTTAGAAAATTCATGACCATTGTTTTTGAACGAGGCGAAATTGTAGTCATTTTGACTTGATCAATTTAAATATTAAATTGCTCAAATTAATTTAAGAGTTAATTAAGATCAATTAATTAAAGGTTGATTAATTGATGTCACATGACTATCAATTGGTTAAAATAAATTTATGGGTTAAGTTAATTTTGACTAGCTTAAAACGTTAAGCGTTTTGATTTAAGAGTTGAGTTAAATAATTATTAATTAAATTAAAGTGCTTAATTTAATTAAGTTGGAGAGATAATTTATTGGAGAATTATTAAATTAAGAGTTCATTTAATAAGAATTAGAATTAGAATTTAATTGTAAAATATTTCATTAGAATTAAATTAACTAATCACTAAGTTAGTGACCACCTAAGCACAGGACACTTGGCATCACCTCCTTAAAGGAGGTGTATGACCACTCTTATATATAGATATAGAGAGTGGCTAGCCATAGAGAGCATGAGGTTAGCCATTTTGTGTGATATCCTCCCAACAATTTTGTGCAGTAGGATTATAAGTTATCAGTTTCTCATCTGTCTCTCCTTCTCCCTCCTCCTTCCACTACTATATTCTCTACCTTTCTCCTCTCATTCTCTGTAGATATTCTAGCCTTTCTATAGAGAATAGGCCATTTACTTGGTGTGAGGAACTTTGCATTAGAGGCAATCTAGTTTGGTTGCTTTTTAATCTTGACTGGAGCTACTTCTAGCATCCAGTTTTTACCCCTAATTAGAGTAACTCCAGAGATCTGATCGGCCTGAAATTTAGGTTGAAGAATCGTCAAAGGGTTGAGGTGTTCCAGTTAAAATTTTAACCCAAACAGAGAAGTCTATCCAAGGGAAAAATAGTGGTGATCCAGCTACGTTGGTGAAAAGCCCATTTCACGGTAAAAATAGTTTACCTCTTGCTCTTCAATTTTTGTGCTGTCACCCAAGTACTTTTCATTTCTAAATTTGAATCCTATGTATGTCTAGATCCTTGTGTTGTTGTGTGGGAAATTTTATTAAATTTTTCTTGAAAATATTTAGACCTTAGTACCATACATACCTTCTGATGCAACCCTAGAAGAACTACCTATAGATGTAGATGTGTTATAATTACCATAAGATAAGGCAATGTTGAATGGCTGATGTTGCCTATATATACATGTTGCATCCCTACCTCCACTATTTGCCTATATGAAGCAGCATGTGTGCTTAAGCCTAGCTAGGCATCTGAAAAGCAACATCCATAGCTCTCCTTTGTCTAGACCACAAAGACTCACATGGGTCAGCACCATATGGACACATGAAAAGATTGACCCTACTAATCCTTTAGCAAAATATAACAAACATATCATTACATAAATTACATAAAAATAATTTTTATCATGTTACAGTGCAACTAGAAAGATAAAATTAATACACATTTCACAAGTGATGAAACCTACAAATATACTGACTTCAAGTATTAGCACGTGGCAACAGTAATGTTCTGTACAAAAGATTAAGTGATGAAAATAAGTTGTAAACTAGAACACATGCAACAACACACATACAACATGATAGGGTGGCATTAATAATTCAATACAAACTTATCGACACCTCTCGATCCACATCTATCATGCTAGAGCATCTCAAAATTCGGATTGCACCTGTATCTCTTGCTAGCTTAGGTAAGCACAGTGGTAGAAGGTCTCCTAATCAAGGTCAAGTTCAAAGTTTGGCTTACAAATATGTCATCATCTTGACTAAACTTACAAATGAAATTATGCATTGAACATCATGCAATGACAATATCAGTCTGCCAATAATTATGTAGCTCGGCATACCCTATGCTAGAATTGGGAACTGCTTCTTAAGAATCTCAAACATACATTCTATGGTATTTCTTAGTCAAGTATAGTGATGGTTGAACAACTCTCTTGGCCCACTATATATAGGGGGACCATCGAATTATTGGAGATAGTATTAGGACTGCCTATATGGGGATAAGAAGTACATATAGTTCGCAAAGCCACCATCGATGAGTAGTACTTCCCTATATGAGAAATGATACGTTAATGTCATCTAGGTAATAGTGGAACAATAAAACTTTTTGTATGACACATATATATGAATTTATACTATTATTATAATCAAATTGTGATACTTAGTGGGGGGAATGGACATATAGGGTCACTTTGGATTGTGTTTAGCACGACCCTTTCATCATTAGCACTCCTCTCCTAACTCGCACACACATACATAAATATTTGGTCAAAGTTGGCTATGGTGAGGAAATTTTGGGAGATGTTCCCTTTTTAGGAATGATATACATTCTATCTATGAGCGGACACCCAAGCTATAACCAATGTGCTGTCGATGGCCTTTATTACACGCAATGGATCAAGTATAGGCATTTTAGGTACAAAAGATTATTGCATGGAAAGTGTACTAAGAGTTGACCATTTATATATTCCATACCTGAAAATACAGAAAGAAGTCTGATTCGAGTGAATCGGATTGAGCACCTCATTAAAATTTGGGGGATTTATGAGCTCAAGTGCTAACTTATTAAGCACCCTAATTACATGTATTACATGGTGGTTCACCATCTTCAAAGAGTATTAGAAATATTCCATGGTATTCCTCTCTCTTTGATGTTTGCAAACTGTTTGCATAAATATTACATGCTCCTCAAAAGGTGAAACTCGATATTTTACATTTACGATAAAGCCCATGATTGGTTAATTCATAAACTAATGTCATAATGCTGGGCTTTGTCATGCATAGGTTATCTAAAATTGTTCAAGATGTTTATCTGTTATCTCGCCAACCCAATCCACCCCACGTAGCCTAGTATGTTGTGGTGGCATTCTATCAATGTATAGACTAGGCAATAATACATCTACAATGAATAATACATCATCAGCTCTATCGGATATATCATTGCTAGGTGTGCTAGATTATCCTTTACTTAATTCCAACTCATCATCACATGGTGGCATTGAGCTGAATCCACTAGCCATCTATGTGAAGAAAACAATTATCATATGTAATGTAGAATAAAATAAATATTGCACAACATAGGCACATCATAAAAATATGTACACTAATCGATTGCATGATCATTAGTTAGTTACCAATAAGCTAGTACATACCAATGCATTAAAAAAGTAAACAAACAGGTACATAATAGACAAACAAGCAACCTAAGTACTTAACAACAGTTGATCAAAGGTAGACTAGGGAAATAGGCAGTGGACCTAATTGCCTAGGGACTCAGCTAGATGTACCTCTTTATCATCAAGTTGTAGGAAAAGGTTTCTCATCGTGGCACTTTGAAGAGCATTTGTGGCCCTTTCAAACAGGTGGTCTGCTAGGCCCTCAATGGCTCTCAATACATCAACACACTCAGCAATGGAGTTATGGGCTTTAGGCTTAATCCTCTCAAACTTAGTGTCCATTATGCCATCTCATTTCTTTAGGGCCTCCTCTAATTAATCTTATCTTTCCTTGGCATAGAACTTCTTTTCTTTACCATACCTCCATCATAAAGAACCCTCCCCCTATGTACCAGCTATGTCCTCAAAGTCGTCACATGATGAAGTTCTTCATTTTGACCAACCATTATTATCTTTAGTTATATTATCGCTTCTACTTGGATTACTATATGTGGCTAAATAGGGCTGAGCAAAAAACATGGCATTAGACCTTGAGGCAACATTCTAGGAGAACATCTCTATACAGTAATTATAACAAGATAAGCCATGGTCCATAAATGAGGTAATGTTACCAAAGAGAGCAATAGTATACAAGTAATTGATAAAGATCTACAAAGATAAGATAATAAATATACCAAGAGCCAGTGGACAATGCGATCCTCACTAGTCGTGATCATGTTTTGCTCATATTCCCAACTGTATTTTGTATCATTTGTTATCAATGAATGAAACATTTGCCACGATACTCGAAGTCTATTCCACTTTTGCTTAAGTTGCTTCACATTATACGTATATAGTAGCTGGAGCACCATAATCATCTTGTAGCAAATTTTATTTATGTGTACACTAAGAATGTGCTAGAAAGAAGTTGACCAACTTGGAATTCATCATAGGCAAACTCGATTAACAATTTTTCATAAACAAGTAGCCATTGCACATATCCCAACCTGATACCCCTAAATTGGGTACAGTGTGAACCATCATCTCAATAGGATGAGTTATGACCGTAAGGATCCATCTATTTTCAGGTTTATTATATGACTAGCTCATGAGGATTACATTGATATGAAAATTTATGAAATGTTAACTCAAATATATAGCTTTCAAACTAGTAGAAAATGCAATGTAGGTAAAGGCATGCACAAAATGTACCATATAAATTGTAACATATGAAGCATTAGTAATGTGCACAACTAATGTGGTGAAATAATATAAGATGTTATGGTAATGTGTGACTCATTGTCAGCATGATGAATTACATCTACTAAGAAGAAAGATAAATACATATAAGATTTTTCCTCTAAAGAGAAGATTACAAAAAATGGTAAATAAAACATATTTATTTGTACTTCAAGCCAATTAAATTATATTCAACACAGTAATAACAATTTCATCTACTAGTAACTATGAAATAAGTATATACTAATATATGCACTAAGCACCCCATTGTTAATAACAATGTAAAAATTATTGTTGATGTAATTAAACTAAGAAATTTAATGACATAGGGAATTAATGAATAATTATTTTACTTAATTCATTTACTTATGGTGACCTACAAGTTAATTATTGGCTTAAAAACTCAAGCTTATGAATTAATATATTTGTACACATACAAATTGCATATAAATCTATTTTTGTTATTTATTAATAACATATGCATTAAATATATAAAATTAACATACAATTTTTTATACTATGTATTAGTTATTACATTATATAACCTATATTTTGTATTAATAATTTATGCATAGATCAAAATATTGTATATTTTATTAAATTTTTTTGTTATTTTCAATTTATATTAATAAAATTTAATTTAAAATAGTTATAGTTTTGATACTATATAAATATGTTTTTGAATCCCAATTATAAATAACAATGTAAGATTCATTATAAATAATATTTTACATATGTATATAGAACATGTATTAATAATTTTTTATTATATATTAAAAAAATATATTAAATTTTTATAATTAATATACATGGTTTTTTATACTACATAATTGTTATTATATTATATAACATATATTTTGTATAAATAGTTTATGCATACATTAATAAATGGTATATTTAGTTATATTAATTAAAATATTCAATTTATTATATTTATATAATTAAATTTAAATTTGTACAAAATTTTATTTTATATAATTTTTTTTTAATTTTCGAGTTATATATTTCTATGTCAGATTCATTGTACACAATGTATTATATATGTAGACCCTTATGTGTATTTATAATTTTTTATTATATATAAATAAATTATGTATTTAATATATAAACTTTAATATACAAGTTTTTATACCACACATTGGGTATTATAGAATATAATGTATAGTTCGTTTTAGTAATTTATGACATAGATTAAAATATTTTATATTTTTATTTTTATTTTTATTTTTTTGTTGTATTCAATTTATTATATTTATATATTGCAATTTAATTTTCTCATATATTTTTTTATTATACTCAATTTATTGTATAAATTTCTAGTTATATAATTATATGTGTAGTTCACTATAAATAATATATTATATATGTATGTATAACGTGTATTTATGCCTTTTTAATTTTATATGTATATGGTATACATTGTTATTATTATTATTGTCAATAATAAAATGCATAAATAATTAATAATTCCAACATATTTGGTAAGTATAATTCATTTTTAATATTACATATGGTTATTATTATTTCCATACAAGGAAAATAAAAATGCCTGTGGCTATGTTAGTATTATTTTTTGTTTCATTTTAGGTCATTTCAATTGATGGTAATTTTCCTTCTTTTTTTTTTATAAAATTGTGGCTCTTACATAAGGAGCATGATAACTTAGCAAAAAAATACCAATGTTATGAGGTGTCCACAACTAATCCACATAATACGTATCACTAATTCAATTAGAAAATATACCATAGGAAGCATTAAGTCAAACAAATTGGCTTGTTGATTGCTTGAGGTGCAAAAGCTACATTGCCTACAACCTTACATCCGTGTCTACAAAATCATGAACAAAATAATATTTGATATAACCATATGGAAATTACTATGTGACTAACTCAAGTCTCAGGTACCCACATGATCAATTTATATATCAAACATGTATAATAAATCTTCAATATGCCATTGTAGTTTACATATAATAAAACCTTAAATATGTCATTGTAACAATTGCACTTTACAACAGTGGCCATTAATCCTTTGAATACACAAACATCATTTTCCTTGCAATGCTATGCAAAGACTCCTAAGAAGTTGCTAGATTGATATAGGGTTAAGTTCAATGATTATATGGTGTGAATCATCATGTTATAAATCAAAACAATCTTCTCTCCAACACTTAATAAGTAAAAACCAAGCTGAGAGAAATGCACTGTTAGGGATAACCCAAAAACAAAATGTGAGATTGAGACATTTGGGACCACTCCAACATGAGATGATGTGATCTACTTAGATGTTCTATCTCTAAAACTATTACTGTTTGTGGTCACTTCTATCTAAACTAACCAAAATGGCCAATTTATTTTGCCACTTGGCATTCTACTATGCCAACAAGGAAATTGAACCAAGATAAAAGTACTACATACAACTGGGGTAAATGACAAGAAGACGAAGCATGAAAGACATCATACAGAGGGAAAACCACTCTAATTTCATTCAAAATGTTACAAGGGTGAAGTGTCTTATAAACACAAAAATTGCTGAAAGCAAACTGACCAAAGGAATGGAAATAATTTCAAGGTTGGCTCAGACTATAGATTGCTGGAAAAGGGACTTCAGAAATAGCTATGTCACTACTAAAATACTACAACTACACAGGAAATAAATACTAGAAAAGAAGAGGACACCAACCAAAGGATGGAGTGACTACATGTTTTGAATAATTCTACACTAACTTAAGGGGACACAATAAAGAAAAAAGGTAGTTGATAGGAGATGATAAAACTAGATAGAAACTTTATGCTTTCAAACCCTCAAAATTGGGTCAACTGCATTTTGCACTTGGTTTATAACCATTTTTTGGAAAAGATCTACAGCATACATAAGCTATATATTTATGTAAAACAACTAAGCCAAACATAGGACTAGACTTAATGAAGTCTTAGTACGAGTCCTTTAATAAACCAATCTTAAATAGTTACTACTAGGGAATGAATTACTTCAGTTTTTACATGGAGAGACCCCAAGTATAATGCTAGATTATCTACAAGGTCATTTGGCCTCATCATTATGAAACAAATAACACCAAGCACATTTTACTTCTTGGATACTCAAAAACCTCATCACATAACCATAAATGGAAAGCATAGTATTCAAAGCAAAGATAAAGCATATTACATAAAACAACCATACACAATCACTTAACATTCAATCAATGACAACATGAAATGGTCACATAAGATAAAGCCAAATAGTAAGTGACATAACATTAACTTACTGAGTAGATACAACAAGTTGGGGTTGGTGAACTGATTGAAGGGCTGGATAAAGACTTAGAAGTAGAAATGGAGATGGAGAAATTATCCCTAGAATTACTAACAGAAGCGGCTATTTGCATTACCTTAATTAATGGTAGAAATTGCTATATTTCAATTGAACTACAAGCACAATAGTAAGGGTGTGTATATGTACTGCTTGGAATTACTTGCCATTTTGCTAGGTTTAAAATAACATAAGATCACTAATGAGACCTTTCTTAGATAATCGAGGGATACACAAATAAGTTTAGTGAATATAACACATTATGTTAACCAAAGCTTTCATGTGAGATGTGAATTTAAAGATAGAAGGAAGAGGAGAAAATACTGTGCACCTTAATAATTATATGGCTCGAATAGTTATTGATATGACTGTACCCACATAGAAACAAGAAATGAAGAAACTAAACCTAAAAGTAGTCAAGATTCGTGGACATAATGTAGAAAATATACAATACCACACATGAAATCCAAATTGAATAGTACTACATGTAGCCTTAATAAAGTGAAAGACTGCCACATAGTGAATCTGGCCAACCAAGAATCAATATGCTAAAATGTACATTAAGGTATAGATATATAATAGTCTGAGAACCAATTGACTAAACATAACTGTAAGAAAAGCAGTTAGTATGGTTAAGGCATACATATATCAACTGAAAGGCCAAGAGAAAAACATTATAACAATTAAGCCATAATACAAACGTTGTGTCTAAGCTCATATTCAGAAGAAAAAACAACCAAGTTCAAACTAGTGTTTGACATAAAGAATAATTCAAACCACAATGAAAATAGCAAAACTATGCAAGACAGACTAAAAGTGGCCATTTTAATCATACCATAAAACCAACAAGGAATGGAAAACATGCTCATACATTTACCTAATAATTTAGGCAAAATAAGGGAATAAGAAAAGGATAGCTACATCATAAAACATGCACTCAACTACTAAAACAAGCTAACATAGAGGAAGAGATGAAAAAAGCATGATCATATCTCTTATATTGTTCAAAGTGCAAGAACATGAGATGATCGAAAAAGGAAGAGAAAAGATGAAGATTTTATCTCACCACCCCTCTCTACTTAATTTGGAGAACCAAAGTTGACACCCATAGAGGCCATGGGAGAGGCAAAAAGGCCCCCAAGAAAAAGGTTACAGAGGTGAGCCAAGGTAAGACTAAAGAATCTGATGATGTTGAAGAAGTATCTCAACATATTGAAAAGGAAAAGACTGATACTAAAGAAATGACTTTTAATACTGTGGTGTTTTATGTTTAGTGCTTGATCTCTTTTTAAAAGTATTAAAATTGTGAACAAAAAGTATTGTAAATTGGTTCTTGAATATTGAAATTACTAAGAAAGAATATTGCCTCTTTTTTCTTAATGCAAATTATATATTTCTCTTAGGGTGCTATTATTGTGTATGGAGATGTTAGTGTTCATGATTTTGGAATTTACCTAAGTGAATTTTGATTGAGAAAATATTATAGAGGATGCAATAACATTTCTGGCACATAACAAAGCATTATTGATTTGTTTTTATCTCAACTTAATTTGGAGTAATAACTCTCTTATACTAATTTTCCTTTTTATTAAAAATTTTAAAGTTTTCTTAACTGATAATGTTGACTTATTTTTTAGTTTCATTGTCTAGGAGGGACCTGACCACTTTATTAGAGATGATATTTTATGTGCTTTGTTATTTGGAAAGAAAGTGAGTGGTGATCTAATTGATTATTACTTTAAGATACTTTACCATAGCTCTTCCAATGCATTTTAGGGACACAGAATGTGGTGTATATCTATCATTGTTTAGGGAAATAATTTGCAAAATATTTAGCACTCTACATGGTAAAATGACTGCTAACACCAATATAATGTTTAGATTGCAATATTGAGCAAATTGGAGATGTTAACAAGAAACATACAATAAAGCCACAACATATCCAATGTTTCTTAAGAAAATGAGTGTTAGTCCATGAAAGATGCTTGAGCAGCTCAATTTGGATATGCTAACCTGATGCCGATTTGTTATTTTTCTAATTATGTATAAGTTCCATTGGTTACTATTGGTTTTTGATGCATCCACAAAGACGTTTACATTGATAAACTCTACTTGGTCCCTTATATCAAAAGTGACAGCAAGACTTTATGGAAGTTTCTTGTCTTTTAAAAGTATTCATATTAACAAGTTTCTTAAATTATAATAAATGATGCTATAATTACACTTTTCAGGGTATATTTATAGCAAGATACCTTAGGCATTCATTGAGGTATGATGCTAGAAAAGGGTATATCCGATACTGCTACTACCGCCAACAAGTTTGCGACATGGACTGCAGAGTTTATTACTGTCTTTAGGCTTAATGTTATGCAAGGAACCAAAAACATTTTTGGGACTATGCAAACTTATGTTCCGTTGATGTATATCAGGCACTTAAAGCTATTATGATTTTAATCAATGAGCATGACTTGTTGTATTTTGATGTAAAATTTTAATACTAGGCTCTAGTAAAGTAGTATTTCTCTATGTATTCTCAATATATTGACCAAATAAGAAGTATTAATTATCTGGTTGTTAGTATGAGTTTTACTACGGATGAGAACAAGAATGTGGTTAGATGTGGGATTTTGGATGGCTATTATTTTGACAAAGTTAGTTTTTGTATATGGATATTATTATGAATTTGGTTCTTCATTTATTCAAGAAATGACATATGTTACATGTTACATAGTACTATATTCTCAAAAATGGTAATTTGTACAATGAGAAATCAGTATAAAAGCAAGAAATATAAGATAGAGAAGATATACAGAACAATCAAATTTCATTAGAAAAAAAGCAAAATTTTAAGTACATAACCCCTTATCACAAGTACACTACATATTCAAAGTGAGTACATAAACCATGTCCCAAAATACATAAGTGCTTAAATTGGGTACTTTTTTTGGATTTTCAATATCATTTCAAGCCTATTTAGTGATGATAGGTTCGATGGTGTAAGAAGGGCGTTATTGTGATTCAATTACCTTATGCATTCATACCTTATAGTAATAAGAATGACACCAAAAGTGGTGGGATGTGGGTCTTTTTGTTCTCTAACCATTCCAACATGTACCATCATGCCTATTTATTTGACAAATCATACATTTGAAGTTATAGGGTCACCAATGTGTTTTTATATGTAGTGGAATTGTGGTTAAAATTAGATTTTGGAAAAGCAAGTGCATAACCCTTTATGTCAAGTACACAGTATAGTCAAAGTGAGTACATAACACCTATTCCCAAGTATATAAGTTTTGAAACTAGATACCTTTTTTTTTTTGGATTTTTAGTATCATTTTGAGTGTATGATGGATCATTCTCCATTTGGCCTAATATAGGTATTGCATAATCATAAGACCACAAATTATTACACCCAAGACTTATTTAGTGATGATAGGTTTGGTGGTGTAGGAGGAGGTACCTTTGTGATTCATTTACCTCATGCGTCAGTGCAATATACTAGTATAAACGATTCCCAACCATTCTACCATATGCTATGAACACTATTTATTCAACAATTATGCATATGATGCTATAAGGCCACCAAAGTATTCTTCCACACATCAAATTGAGGTTAAAATTAACTTTTGAAAATGCAAGTACCTAACCCCTAACTACAAATACACAACATAGTCTAAGTGAGTACATAAATCCTATTCCAAAGTACCTTTTTGATGGCTTCTTGAATTAGCTCAGTTTTTATAGTATTCAGTGACTTGTCTGTATTGCCTTAGTATTTTTCTAAATCCCAATGTATTGGTGATTGGCAATTGGCAATTCCTACCATACATGGCTTTGTACAGTGCCATTTGAATGGTAGACCGATAGTTGTTATTGCAAGCAAATTTAATCAAAGAAAGATGTTTGTTCCAACTCTGCCCAGAATTTAAGATACAAGCTTGTAGCATATCTTCCAATATTTGAATGACCCTTTTTGACTAGCCATTAGTTTGAGGATGGGCAATAGAGCTAAATTGTAACTTCATTCCTAAGTGTCTCTATAAATTTTTCCAAAGCCTAAAGGTGACCTTTAGATCCCAATCGGACATAACACTGATTGGAATTTCATGCAATATAACGATCTCTTCAATATATAATTCTACCAGTTTTTGGACTTTGTAGTCTATTCTAACTGGTAGAAAATGTTTAGACTATTAGACGGTCCACTATCACCTAGATACTGTCATATCTATCTCTTGCTATTAGTAGACTAATCACAAAGTCCATGGTCACTTGTTCCCATTTCCAGTCAGGGATGGGAAGTGGCTGTAACAATCTTGATGGCTGCTGGTGTTCAGCGTTCACTAACTAATAGGTCAAGCATTTTTGCACATACTTTGCTATATCTATCTTCATCCCATTCCACCGGAACTACTTTTTTAAGTCTTGATACATCTTTGTTCCTCCTAGATGTAATGTATATCTAGCTTTGTGTGCCTTTTCCAATAGTTTCCCCTTCATTTCTACAGGCACTCATATCCTTTAGTGAAATAAAAAAGTGCCTTAATCATACACACTAAATCTTAGCTCTTTAAGACTCCCAACTACCCCCTTCCATTTTAGTATCCAACTATCATTGGCCAGAGCTCGTCGAATCTTATCGGATAGCTCTAGTTGTACCTTTAATCTATTAATCCAATATTGTTGTCTTATTTTGAACACCATATATGCTTATGGACTTTTTTGGTATTTCTTTCTTCACCATGTGGGCTATTTCGGCCTTTTACCTTAGTGCATCTGCCACCACATTTGCCTTTCTTGGGTAGTAGTTGATAGAGAAATCAGTCCTCCAAAAACTCCATCCATCTTCACTACTACATATTCAAGTATTTTTAAGAGTGTAAATACTTAAGGCTCTTCTGATCAATGTATACTTCAAATATAGCTCTATAAAAGTAATATCTCTATTTGTCAAGGTAAAATTTAATGCAGCTAATGCAAATCATGAGTTGGATAATTTTGCTTCTGTGGTTTTAGTTTTCATGATGCAAAAGCAATAACTCACCCTTTCTATATCAATGCACATCCAAGCCCTTCTTTGGATGTGTCGGTGAATACGACGAATCCTTCAAATCCATTTAAAAGGACCAAAATCAGAGCTATCATCAAACTGCTTTTTAATTCCTAGAAACTTCATTCACAATTGTTGTTCCAATCAAATGGTTGAACTTTTTAGGGTAACTTAGTCAACAACCTAAATATTTTAGAGAAGTCTTGTACAATTCTTCGATAATAGCTAGCAACTCCCAAGAAACTATGAACTTTTATTACAATTTTAGGTCTTTTCTAGTTAAATATCACCTCTGTCTTAGAGGGATCAATCTCTATCCTATCTTAAGATATGACATATCCCAAAGATTCCACCTTTTCTACCCCAAAATCACACTTACTAAATTTGGCATACAACTTATGCTCTTTTAGAGTTTTGAGAACTAAGTGCAAATGTTCAGCATGCTTTTCTCTTGATTTGGAAAATACTAGAATGTCATTAATAAAGATGACTACAAATTAGTCTAGATACCACTTGAAAATTCAGTGCATTAGATCCATGAATGCTACTAGCGCATTAGTCAGTCCGAAGGGCATCACCACAAATTCAAAATGATCGTACCAAGAATTGAAGGCAATCTTTAGGATATATTTTTCCCTACTTTTCAGTTGGTAGTACCTTTATCTCAAATCCAACTTCAAAAGCTATGTAACCTTTGTATTAGATTGAACAACTCCTCTATATATGGTAGGGGGTATGTATTCTTAATAGCAGCCTTATTCAATTCTCTATAATAAATACATATCGTTATAGACCCATCCTTTTTTCTAATAAATAGTACTAGGGTTTCCTAAGGTGATGTGCTCGATCTAATAAACCTCTTTTTCCATAACTCCTAAAGTTGGTTCTTTGGTTCATTAAGCTCGACAAGTGCCATTTAGTAAAGAGTCTTGGAAAAAGGTGTACTCCCAGAAAAAGTATGAATTATAATTTCTATCTCTCTGTTAGGGGGTAATGAGTTTAATTCTTTTGAAAATACTTTTGAGCACACAACTACCACTTCCACCTCCTCAATCTTAACTGTATCTCGAGGCTTGTTGATGGGATACGCCAAGAATCTTTGGGCACCTTCCCTTAAACTTTTCTTGGCTTCTAGTGTAGATATAATTGGTATTGGGGAAGTGTCATTTAAGGAATGGCGTGTCAGTTTTGGTGTCTCATCCCCCTAGGGTGAGATACTTGGTGTAACAATTCACATGTGCCTGAAGTTTGTAGAGCTAATTCATTCCAAAGATCAAGTTATATCCTTGTATAGGCATTTGTATATGATCAGCTAAATACACTCTATCCCCAGTTAAGATTGAGCAATCCCAATAGATAATGTTTGTCACTAACCCTATTTCTAAGGGTGTCTAAACTTTTTTCTGGTAGGCCATAATTTTAGGTTGTATTTTTAATTTTTTAAACATAGTTACATATATGAAAAAATGCAAAGCACTAGGAACATACAGGGCATTTCAATTAATTCCAAAAATAGAAATCATACCTTCACCCACTTTAAAAAGATTAAGTGTTTCTTTTTCAATCAGAGCATATGCACATGCTCGGACCTTAGGCTTTACACTAGTTTTTGCAACTTGTTTCCTTTTCTCTATGGAGACTAGCTTCCTTAGATTGGGGCAATCATTAATAAAGGTGCTGATCACTGCCACAAATTATGAATTTGCCATACTTTTTCTAATATTCTGATTCATTATGACTAGATTTTCCCCAAAATCCACATATCTTTTGTATTAGATTCATGGCTCCACTGGTCTGATAAACTCGTAAATTAGCACCCCCAATCTATAACTTTGGTTGCTTCTTCCCAGAGTTGTTCTGTCCACTAGTTTGTAATATCCCTTTCGCCCTTTCTATTCAATATTTTTAATCTCTTGCAAATTCAATTCTACCTCATTGCTTTACTCACCGCATGATTATAGCTTGAAAGATCACATGAGAGAAGGCCCCATCTAAGTTCTAGTCATAACCTTTTCACGAACTTGCGAACTTGTCACTCTCATCAACAAATTTATGAGGTGCATACTAAATCAATCGGCTAAATGTGGCTTTATACCAACTAACTGATGATGTTTCTTGGATCAATTCCATGAATTCTCTTTCCCTGGCTTACTTGGTCCCCCTTGGTATATTTTTTTCCATCAACTCCCTAGTGAAGTTCCCCCAAGTCTAATGAGCTCCCTCTGCAGTCCACCTATGATTGATCATTTACTTCTAATCATGGGCAATGCCATCTAGTAAAAATGTGGCATACTAGATCTTTTGCTCATCTAAATATCACAGAGTTCTAAATATCTTTTCCAAGCTCTTAACCTACATCTTGGCTTTTCTATCATTAGGTTCCCTTCAAAATTTTGGGGGTTGCAAAGAGACCTAACTAAAGCTCAGTCCTCCGCAAGCTCTTTAACATTTTTTACTTGGTTGTACTATCCTTGTTGCTGGTAAAACCGCATAAATTGTTGTTACATCTAAAATATGGGCTCTGCTGGTTGGCTCTCCCTTAGCTAGTTATCTTGAGGGGTTGTGAAATCTCTTCTTTTGGAAAATTCTATAGATCGACTAATGAGCTTTACCTAAGGACACATTGTGTAATAGCTCATGTACCTGGTGGTCTCTCTCTTCCCCACCAACCCTCTTAAGGTAGTTCAAGTATATGAGAACCTTCATGGGATGCCATTATCTTTCCCAAATCATCTTTTATTACTTCGTAACTTGTTGCTACCAAGATTACACAATGACATCAAAAATTAGTGTCAAAATTTTAATCTTACCAACATAGTTACAAAGTATTTGATAAATTAGATCAAGTTTAGACAATGGTAATTGATTCATTAAAGGTTAGCTAGTAACTCCCATTACCACCCTGACCTTATTCACAATTCTTGCTTAGCCCATCTCATATAAATAGCTACGGTACTCTCCTCAATCTAAGTTCAAGGTTCATTTTTAAAGTCTACAACTAATCAGCTACCATAAATATAGGCCTTTATTTCCTATGAACTCCTCATGTATCCTCCTACTACCTATTCACCTGGGTTATCATCAATCTTAGACTTTGATACCATCTTTGTGGCACCCCTATTCGAGGTATCTCCTTAAGTTATGGAGCCACCAATTCAAGCTTGAAATCTAAATCAAATGATAACTAGTAAACCTTAAATTTAACCATCTCAAAGCAAAAACAACTCATATTAACCTAAAAGATCACTCCTAAAGCATAATATATACAACCCAAGTATCTTACGTTCATACAACATTCCAATAATGTCTCTTCGATAACAATCTAAATTATGTGTAAACTATATGTACAACTATTGTTGGAATAATGCCCTACATGCTAATGAGTTAGCCTTATATAAACTATTTCCTTGTAAATAATTTTGATTGAATGATATTTATTATATGGCCATCTTCATCTTATACTTTATTATATTTCACTTGCATTTGGATGAAGCCTTTAGATCACCTATGACTACAGGACTTAGTTTGGTGACCATGGAATAAGTCTCACACGATTGTGATCTTAAATCTTTCAAGTCATAGGACTTTATGAGATTGGGCATCTAAGATTCAGACAAACTTGCACTAACTATGCATAAATCCAAGGGTTGGAGATTGCTCCATTCCATGAGCAACTATATCAGAGACTAGGGCATGTTAGTAGGTGCTTGTTAGAGAGCAAGGCACTGAAAACCTACTAGAGAATCCACTAGATAGTCATAGTGGCAAGTCAAAAGTGGCTAGCTCTCTTGCTTATTCTAGTGCATATTATTAATGCTTTGACTTAAGGATTCATGGTAACCTTATGTCCTATCCTCATACTTTAACTCATCCTTAGTCACTTAATGAGCTGTTCAGGTTGAGATTGGGTATAAGCCACTTAGCATGGAGCTTTGTGAGATTCAAAATGAAATTTAACTCCTTACTGTTATGAAGAACGAGTACATCTCCTATGTGTTCTATAATAATTGATTCCCAGAAATTCTTGGGCAAGGTGGTGTGATAATTTGGAAAAGGAGTTTTTCAAAGGTGAGGTCATACAACAGGGATCAAACATTGAAAATAGAGACATAGTATCAAGGCTATTTAGGAGTCAACAAATATCTTGCCTTAGACCTCTTTTGGGAGATAAGAGGTAAAAGGGCCATACTTGTATGGCATGTGTAGATTGATGATAGTTCTCTAGAATATTAATTTTAAATAATTAGTTGGGCTCCATGGGCTTGAGGTTGGACATCAACCACGGAGAGTAGGTACTATTCAATTAATAAGATTAATTGAATTATGTCAACTAGTTTAAAAAGAGTTTTAAACTAGAATGAATATATGATATTCAAACGTCACAAGAAGTTGTGAGCCCATGTCCAATGAATGGTGGAACTTATTGGGTCACACACAAAATTCAATGAGCTTCTTAATTACTTGAAAGAATTTTCTAAGGAGTTAGAAAATGGTGTCTCCTAGTTAAAAAAAGGTGTCTCTTAGTAGACTGATTTTTGGAGCCATATTTTGAAGGTCAATTTTGGCCTGATTGATTTAAGTGTTAAATTAATCAACTAATTTAAGAGTTAAATTATACTAATAATTAAGGAGTTAATTCATTAGTGCTAACATGACCATCAATTGGTTAAGTCAACTTAAAGCGTTAAGTCAACAAATTTAGGTTAAGGAGTTATGCTAATTTGACTTAAAAAGTTAAGTCAAAAGATAATTAATTAAATTAAAGAGTTTAATTTGATTAATTAAGATAATGAATTTTGGAGGGTAAACTCAAATGCAATTTGAGATGGCATCTTAATTACATTTGAGATTAATTAATTTGAAATGAGATCTCAAATGTAATTAAGATTCAAATGAAATTTGGAATAAAATTTTGCCACCTAAGCACACCCCATTGGCCGTCCCCTCATAGAATATGTGATGCCAACTTGACATCACACTATTCCACATCTATATATAGGTATAGATAGCAGGTTGGCCTAAAGGAATGCTAATTGGTGTGAAGAATTAGATTTTTCATTTCTCTTTAAAACATTTGCAAGTTAGCATTTCATGAGTTGAAAGCTAAGTTTCTTTCTTCATCTTTGTACCCTAAATTCAGCCTCCATCATCACCAAATCTATAGTCTTATTCCAAATAAAAGACTAGAGATCTTGGAAGATCTTATTGGTGTGTGGACATTTTTAATAGAGGCAAGGCATGTGACTTGCTCAATTTTTGGAGATTTATCTGCACGAGGTCCAACTTTGCAATTTTCTCTAGGATGTTACAAACTGTCAATAGATCTGAAATTTTAATTGGAAGTTTTTCAAGGGGTTGGCTATCTCTAGATATTTTTTTAGAATATTTGGAGGCAATTCGCTAGGGCGATCTTGCAATCTTCTTACTGCACCACATGTAGGCAGATTCTGTAATCAATGAAGTGTTCACTTAATAACCGTTGGATTTGCTCATCAAGGTAATCCTCTATCTAAATCCTAATCAAAGGCATGATTAGATCCTTGATTAGCTTGGAGGCAATAGTTACTTTGATATTTTGAAGTTTTAATTTTAGATCCTAGTGCCTATCTTACCTTCAACCATAACACCTAATCTATTACAATATAACTTGCAACCAAAACTTGAGCCTCTGCTTCTCACCTCAACTTGTCTGGAAAAAATAAAGGATAACAAGGACGGTGAATCTTAAGGAGCTAAGTTCTCCACAGCTTATAACTCATAACCCAACTTGATCACCAAAAAAATGGAAACCCATCAACCCTACCATCGGCCAATTTCTATCCCAATTTTCGGTAGCTCCACTACTTGGTTCACCATGCTTGTGGTGTCAATGTGTTCATGGTGATTAGGCAAAGTTGAATATCAATTTAGCTTTAGGAATTAATGGACGCCAGAGAAGATCGTCAAAAACAGTAGAAAGGGCTCTCAAGAAGGGAAAAAGAAAAATGAGGAATAAATTAAGAATTTGTCGACTTTTATAAAATTCAATTTTTCTTATCTAGAATTTAACCTCTCGAGTTTTTTTTAATTTAATTAAGTCCAATAAAAGATTTTTTGGTTTAAATTCTAGCCCCTAAACTTATTAGTGCTTAAAATTGGCCCCTTTGACCTAATATAATCACCATGCAACCAAAAATCTTCCAAGTTTGGTTTAATTGGGTTTTCAAAAATTATGGTTTGACCCCAAAACTGCTAAATATATTTTAATTAGGTTTGCTAAATTTAA
This sequence comes from Jacaranda copaia, assembly GCA_014898725.1. Taxonomy (NCBI): domain Eukaryota; kingdom Viridiplantae; phylum Streptophyta; class Magnoliopsida; order Lamiales; family Bignoniaceae; genus Jacaranda; species Jacaranda copaia. The sequence goes on from JACGDI010005831.1 coordinate 1,528,856, forward strand.
AGATTTTTCCTAATCTTTTTAAAATAAATAAATAATTAAAATTTATTTATCTACAAGCTGGTCTAGACACGCAATTGCAAAATTATCTCCAACCATTAACAATCTAGTGCATCAAGGCCTAAGATGTTGTGGCCTATCCAATTTGTGCTCCTATAGCCTAGCCTACCAGAGTCCAGTCTTTGGTCCAACTTCCAACCCACATATACGAATGACCTATGGATGAACACTGGCCCAAATAAGATTAGGCCCGTCTATCAACTACCTAGTGCGCCAGGGTCCGAGTCCATCCTAAAGCCTGACTTGCATAAGCTCACAAAGCCTACCAAGTGTCTCCACTCCATGCCCCAAGTACAACTATATGGCTCGCTAAAATTATATGAAATATTACATTTTAATACTAGCAACGGTTTCTCAACCATCACTAAATAAAAATAAACCCCTGCAAATTTACTTAATTAATAGTAGGGGTAGAAATAGTGGTTGGTCAAAAATTTCCACTAGGAATTAGCAAGATATATAACTATAAGGGTTTGGGATGCCCCCACAAAAGGTATTAGTAAGGGTGAATCCCTACTAAAAATAATTTTGAAGGCTGCTAAATTTAATTTTTTTTTTTGCAATGTAAAACAAATAAATAATCAAACTTTATATGAACAAATAATATTAAGAAAAATTTCTACCAATTGAATAATTTCTAGGGGTGTTACAGACCTCTCCCTAAAGAAATCTAGTCCTCAGATTTTTACTTGAATGCTAGAAGAGTCTATGATACTATAGGCGCATGAGATCTTCTCACACCTACGTGACTTCTTCCACATTATGGTTGTACCATAGCATGTTCACTTAGGGAATCTTTTGATTCCTACGTTCTTGGAATTATCAATCGAGGATGTGTATTGGATGTTCTTCATACGATAGATCACCTTTCAATTACATGCACTTCGGTTATATGATGTGAGAGTCACGGTAGTGCTTTTGAAGTTTTGACACCTGAAAGACATCATGTATTCCTGTTAAGTTCTACGGTAGCACGACACGGTACGCTGCTGATTTGATTTTCTCATATATTTCATAAGACTTAACATATCTTAGACTATACTTTCCACCTTTGCCAACTCTTTTGACTCTCTTTCGTAGGGAAACCTTAAGAAACACTTGGTCACCAACTTCAAACTCCAAATCCTAACTCTGATTATCTGCATAACTTTTTTGTTGATCCTGAGCTGCTTTTATCCTCTACTTAATCACCTACACATTTTTAATGGTTTCTTGAATTAGCTCAAGTTTTTAGTATTCGGTGACTTGTCTATATTATCTCAGTATTCTTCTATATCCTAATATACTAGTGATCGGTATTTTCTACCATTCAAAGCTTTTTACGGTGCCGTTTGAATGGTAGACTGATAACTATTGTTGTAGGTAAATTTAATCAAAGAAAGATGTCTGTCCCAACTCCTCACAATATCTAAGATACAAGACCATAGCATGTCTTCTAATATCCGAATGACCTATTCTGACTAGCTATCAGTCTGAGGATAGGCGATAGAGCTAAATTGTAACTTTATTCCTAGGTCTCTTTGTAAACTCTTCCAAAGCCTCGAGGTGAACTTTGAATCTTGATCGGACATAATATTTATTGGAATTTTGTCTAACCTAATGATCTCCCTGATAAATAGTTCTGTCCGTTTCTCAACTATGTAGTCTATTTTAACTAGTGGAAAATGTTAAAGCTTTGTTAGATGGCCCACCATCACCCAGATATTGTCATATCCACCTTTTGCTATTACTAGACTGATCATAAAGTCCTCAATCACTTATTTCTATTTCCAGTCGAGAATCAGAAGTAGTTGTAACAATCCTAGTGGCCACTGGTATTCTATTTTCACTAACTAATAGGTCGAGCATTTTTACACATACTCTGCTACATCTCTTTTCATCCCATTCCACTAAAACTATCTTTTCAAGTCCTGATACATCTATGTTCCTCCTGAATGGACTATATATCTATCTATGTGGGCTTCTTCCAATAGTTTCCCTGGAATAAAAGAGTGCTTTGATCATCTATACTAAATTTAGGCTTTTTGCAATACCCAACTACTCCATTCTGTTTCAGCATCCAACTATCATTAGCCTAAGCTCGTTAAATCTCATTATATAACTTTAGTTGTTACTTTATTATTATGATCCAGCCTCGTTGTCTTATTCTAATTACTGCATCTACTTTTGGACTTTTTAGTGTGTCTCTCTTTAACATATGAGCCATTTTGGCTTTTCAACTTAGTGCATCTATCACCACATTAGCTTTTCCCAGGTGGCAGATGATGGAGAAGTCATAGTCCTCCAAAAACACCATCTATATTCATTGCCGCATATCCAAGTCCTTTTAGAGTATAAATACTGAAGGCTTTTATAATCAGTGTATACTACAAATATAGCTCCATAAAGGTAATACCTCCTTTTTATCAGTGTAAAAATTATTGCAGTTAACTCCAAATCATGAGTTGAGTAATTCTCCTCGTGTGGTTTTAGTTTTCTAGATGCATAGGTGATAACTCGCTCCCTCTACGTCAACACACATCCAAGCCCTTCTTTAGATGCATCGGTGAACACGATGAATCCTTCTAATCCTTTTGGGAGGACCACAATTGGAGCTGTCGTCAATCTATTCTTCAATTCTTGGAAACTTCATTCACTGTTGTTGTTCTAGTCAAATGGATTACCTTTTACTGTTAATTTACTCAACAGCCCAACTATTTTAGAGAAGTATTATACAAATTTTTGATAATAGCCGATAAGTCATAAGAAATTATAAACTTTTGTTACAGTTTTTGGTCTTTTCTAGCTAACTATCACCTCTATCTTAAAGGGATCAACCTCTATCGTGTCTTGAGATATGACATATCCCAAAAATGCCACATTTTCTTTCCAAAACTCGCACTTACTAAATTTGGCATACAACTAATGCTCCCTTAGATTTTTGAGAACTAAGTGCAAGTACTTTACATACACTTGTTTGGATTTGGAAAAGTCCAAAATGTCATTAATGGAGATTAAAACAAACTAGTCTATATACGCTTGAAAATTTAGTGCATTAGATCCATGAATGCTATTGGCACATTAGTTAATCTAAAAAGCATCACCCCAAATTCAAAATGAATATACCGAGAATTAAAGGTGGTCTTTGGGATATCTGTTTCCCTGATTTTCAATTGTAGCACCTTTATCTCAAAACTAGCTTCAAGAATATTCATAAACCTTGTAGCAGATCGAACAACTCTTCTACATGTGGTAGGGGTTACTTATTCTTGATAATAGCTTTGATCAATTCTTTATAATCAATGCACATCCTTGGAGACACATCTTTCTTTCAAATAAATAGTACTGAGGCTCCTTAAAGAGATGTGCATGGTTTAATGAATCCTTTATCCAGTAACACTTGAAGTTGGTTCCTTAGTTCTTTAAGCTCAGCAAGTATTGTTTGATAAGGAGTTTTGGAAAAAGGTGTAGTCCTAGGAAAAGTGTGAATTATAAATTCTGTCTCTCTATCAAGGGGTAACATGTTTAATTCTTCTGGAAATACTTTTAGGTATATAGCTACCACTTCTACCTCCTCAGTCTTAATGGTATCTCAAGGTTTGTTGATGAAATACACCAAAAATCCTTGTCCACCTTCCCTTAAAATCATCCTAGCTTCTAGCATGGATATAATTGGTATTATAAGTAACATTTGCAAAATAGTGTGTCAGTATTAGTGTCTTATCCCCAACGGTGAGGTAGTTGGTGTAACAATTCATCTGTGCCTGATATTTGTAAAGCTAATCCGTTCCAAGGATCAAGTCATATCCTTGTATAAGCATTTGTATAATATCAACTAAGCACATTTTATTCCAAATCAAGATCTAGAAATCTTAATAGATGATGTTCGTCACTAACCCTATTCCTAAAAGTGTCTAAACTTCTTACATTTTTAATTTTTCAAACATGGCATGGTTGTAGATATGAAAGAATGCAAAGCACCAGGATCATATAGGGCATTTCCATTAATTCCAAAAATAGAAATCTTACCTTCAACTACTTTAGAAAGATCAGGCGTTTCTTCTCCAATCAGAGCATATACACATGCTTAGACCTTTTGCTTTCCACTAGTTCCTGCAACTTGTTTCCCTTTCTCTATGGGGCTGGCCTTCTTAGATTTGAGCAATTGTTGATAGAGTACTAATCATTGCCACAAATTATGCATTTGCCTTGCTTTTTCTAGCATTTTAATTCATTACAACCTGATTTTCCACAAAATCGACATATCTTCAGTGTTAGATTCATAGCTCCACTGGTCTAATAAACTCACTAATTAGCACCCCTAGTCTGTAACTTTAGTTATTTCTTCCCAGAGTTATTCTATCCATCAAGTGGTAACCTCCCCTGTTTCCCTTTCTTTTCAATCTTTTTAATCATCTGCAAATTTGATTATACCTTTAGTGTTTTACTCACCAAATGATTCTAGCTCAAAAGATCACAGAGAGAAGGCCCCATCAAAGTTTTAATCAAAACTCTTCCATAAACTTGTAAACCTATCGCCTCTCATCTATGAGTATGTGAGGTACACATTGAATCGATCTGCTAAATGTGGCTTCATACTAACTGATTAATGATGTTTCTTGGATTAATTCCATGAATTCTCTTTCCCTAGCATACTTGGTCACCTCCAGTACATATTTTTCCATAAACTCCTAGGTAAAGTTTGCCTAAGTCCAATGAGTTCCCTCTGCAATCCACCTACGATCTATCATTTGCCACCAATCATGTACAAAACCATCCATTAGAAATGTAGCATATTAAATCTTCTACTCATCTGGATATCGTAGAGATCCAAATATCTATTCCAAGCTCTTAACACACATCTTAGCTTTCTTATCATCAGGCTCTCCTAAGAATTTTGTGGGTTGCAATTGGAGAAATCAATCTAAATCTCGGTCTTCTGCAAACTCTTCAACATTTTTTGCTTAGTTACCCTATCTTCGCTACTGGTAAAACTACATATATTTTTGCCATATCTAAAACATAGGCTCTGTTGGTTGGCCCGCACCGGCTAGTTAACTTGAGGGGTCTATGAAATTTTTTTTCTAGCAAATTCTATAGGTCGACTAGTGCCCTCTACCTAGAGACATGCTGCACAGCAGCTCGTGTGCTTAGTGGTCTCCCTCTTCCGTGTCGATCCACTTGGGGTGGTTTTAGTATATGAAAACCTTCATGGGATGCCAAGATTGCATAATGACACCTAAAGTTAGTATTAAAATTTTAATCTTACTGATATAGTTACACAGTATTTGACAAATTAGACCAAGTTCAAACAATAAAAATTGATTCATTAAACATTAGCTAGCAAATTCCATTACCACCCTAACCTTATTCACAATTCTTGCTTAACCTGTCTCACATATATAACCAAGGTTCTCTTCTTAATCTAAGTTCAAGGCTCATTTTCAGAAGAGAAGTCTACAACTAGTCGGCTACAGACTTGTCATGTATCCTCCTAACACCCATTTACCTAGATCATTGTCAAACTTAGGCTTCGCTACCACTTTTGTGGCACCCCCACTTAGGGTATCTCCCTACACGGAAAGGCTACCAATTCAAGCTTGAAATCCAAATCAAATGATAACTAGGAAACCTAAAATTTAACAATCTCAATGACAAAACAACTCACACTAACCCAAAAGATTACTCCGTAAAGCAACATTCACATAATATCTCTTAGATAACAATCTAGATTAGGTGTAAACTATACATACAACCATAACACCTAATATATTATAATATCACTTGCAATCAAAATGTGAGCCTCTACTTCTCACCTCAATCTATCTAGGAAAAATAAAGGACAACAAGAAGGGTGAGTCTTAAGGAATCAATGAGGAAAACACATAATAGGATATAAAGGGAAAATATTGAATTTCAACAACAATAAACAAGATCATTGATAACAAATCAGATAATCAGTTCATGATTAACACAAATCAGATTTAACCTCATAAGAACATGAAACATGTATACATTTAGCAAGCCTATTGGCATCCTTCCTTATTCCTCCTCGATGAATATAGAATAACATTATAACGACATTTAATTTAAACATGAAATACTTTTCCATATCTCTCCATTTGCTTGAGCACACAACTCAGCATACAATAACTTGCTTTATGGCATGGTAGACTACATGCCCGATCTCATCACTCCTAATTCACTACTTCTAGCTAAATGTAAGTCACGATCATTGGGGGGTACTAGCCAGAAGACTTGTCACTGTTGACCCATTCCACCAGGCCATCGTTTCGGACCTAGCCCCAGGCCCAATTTCTCGTGGCCTTTTTTTAGGTTGAACTTCCCAAGAGCATCCCCATGATTGAATTACGTAATGCCAAAAAATAACAATTCAACTTTTAAAGCAACAACATGAACATGTTTCTATAATGGCCGACAAAGCTTATTCCAATAAACAAGATATATGAACAAATTAGGAGAAATTCTAACATAATTGGGTCTACTAGACTATTTCAAATATCTCTTTCATAGATATCAAGATCATGGGGTACATTGGCAAGGCTAGGGTATAAAGAACAAAAATCTGACAATGTAAAGAAAGTTCTAAGCACCAGAACAGAAACAAGCAATAACCCTTATAGAGGTATGCACCTTAAAAACAAATAACGATCGAGATTTCAACAAATCAAGATATGGTACAAAAATAAGGACCCTCTCAGGGGTTTATCCATGAGAACCAATAGAAAAAAGCGAGACCAGAGTAATAAACCCTTTCTTCAAAAGCCTCTGCAATATAATTATAGCTTATTGATCCACGGTTTCCTACTCCTTATCACCTAACCACAAGAGCAATTTACTTATCAAAACCCACATTCAAACTGAATGACCTCTTATAATTAAAATCTTAATATTGACTATCAAAAATTAGTAGCTACCCAATTAATTTGATATAAGTATCTCTCTAGAATTATCGTTGAGAAATACTATTAATATTATTGATAATTTGTTATCAATTACAAAGATCTTAGCAATATGAGCAATATATAATGAATTTCCTATTACCTAATTAACATCATATCAATGTCCCAAATCAATAATGATAGGCCATTAAGTTCAATAACCTAATTATTATCATTTAGGGCCTAAATTCACAAAGTTAGGGTCATCTCATTTAGTAAACTTAATTAGCTAATATTGAATAGATAATAACATAGATCTGAGCCCATTAACACATATATACAGTCCGTGCATGGGAATATATATAATATTTTATCAATCATATATCAATCTTCATTCTTAACACAGTATATGATAAATGAGAATAACAGTAGAACACATATGCATATATATATATACATATACAATATCTTTGATTCAACTTCTTTACCTAAGATTTGATTATAGAAGCCTCAAAATCAAAAACCAAATACATTGGCACGATCGTCGCAACAAGCTAAAGAGATTATCTCTTCATCGCACTCTGCCACTATTATAGAAGCTCACCAACACCACTAAAAGCTGTGTCTCCACTTAACAAATACAATGTCTAAGTCATTTTCTATTCTGCTATTGAATAGAAATCTAATTGACCTAAAATGCCATTGTTCTGCCACCTCTGCTGTGCTGGTTTTTTTCTAATTCTGCAGCTATTTTCCAATCAAACTGAAAACTGATGGCACCTATCTATTCCTTGAGCTGAGCTCCACACAACCCATACCTCAAAACCTAACTTGGTCACTAAAAGAAAAGGAAATCTAATGGCCAATATTTAATCCCAATTTCTGATGGCTCAGCTACTTGGTTCACCACGCATATGGTGTCAACTTGTTCACAATGATGATGAGAAGTTAAATATCAATTAGATTTAGGAATTAATGGATGTTGGAGAAGATCTCTGGAAACAATGAGAAAGGGCTCTTAGGAAAGAGGAAAGAAAAATGAGGAAGAAATGAAGAATTTCTTTAAGGCCTGTGTGGCACTAGAATCCAAGTATTTTAATAAAAAAAATTGAATAAACTAGCCCACACAACACTACAAGGATCTAGACATGCATGGAATTGAGATTTAGAAGAAGAAAATACCTAGGTGAAAGAAAAAAATTTGAATAGCAAGAAAAACTCTTTCCAACCACCAAATAGGCTCTTCACCAGTGCAGTAGAAACCCCATGAATTTTCCCTTACATGGACTCCTTTGTTTTAGCTAAAATTTTAACTAAAACTCCTCAACCCTTTGAAGATTCTAAAACTCAAAATTCAGCCCAACTAAAATACCAGAGGTACTCCCAAAACAAGTAAGAGACAAATGCCAGAAATTACTTCAAAAGTAAGAGCAACCAAAATAGATTGCCTCTAATGTAAAAGTCTACACACCAAATCTATAGCTTATTCTCCACAAAATGATTGGAATATCTATAGAAAATGAGGAAAGGAAGGCTGAGAATATAGAGGTGGAGGGTGGAGGGAGTTGGAAAGAATATTGGGAGGCTAACAAAATTAGATTCCCACTACACAATTTTGTTAGGAGAAATCACACTAATCATGCACACCTTATTCTCCTTGGTCGGCCACTCAACTATATCTATATATAGGAATGTTCACACACCATCCTCAAGGAGGTGATGCCAAGTGTCCTTGCTAAGTTGGCCACTAACTTGTGATTAGTGAATAAGAATATTAATTGAAGCACATATTTCATCTTGTAAAATGTCTTGCAATTAAATTCCAATTCACATTAAATGAAACATTCATTTAATTATTCTCTCCAAAAATTAACTCTCCAAATTTATGAAATTAAACACTTTAATTTAATTAATAATAATTTGACTTAACACATAAGTCAAATTGCTTAACTATTTAAGCTAGTCAAAATCAATTGAACCCTTAAATTAATTTTCACCAATTGATAGTCAGATGACATTGATTAATTAATCCTTAATTAATTGATCTTAATTTAACTCTTAAATTTACTTGACCAATTTAACATTTAAATTAATAAAGTCAAATGACTACAATTTTGGCTCATCCAAAAATTGGTTATGAATTTTCTGACTCTTAAAAAATTCTCCTTCCTTCAATAGACCATGTTATTGGCTTTTGTTTGTGTCCCATTAGGTCTACCATTCATTGGACATGTGCTCACAACTCCTTGAGACTTTGGGAATATTAAATATTCATTTTAGTTTAAACTCCTTAAAACTAAGCAACTCAATTCAATTAATCTCATTAATTGAAGAGTATCCAATCTCCACGGTTGATTCCAACCTCAAGCCTATGAAGCCCAACTAAATAGCCAAAATAAATGCTTTTAAAGAACCATTCTACTATTATGCCTACCATGTAAATGCAATCCTTCTGTCTCCTATCTCCTAAAAGAGGCTTAAGGCAAGATATTTGTTAGCTTCCCAATTGCCTCGATACTATGCTTCTATTCTTAATGTTTGATTCTCTTTGTAACCTCATATTTGGTGACACCTTCCCAAATTGTCACATCACCTTGCATAAGAATTTCTTGAAATCGATCATTATAGAACACATAGGAGATGTACTCGCCCTTCACAAAGACCAGGCATCGGATTCCATCTTGGATCTCACAAACCTTCATGCCAAGTAGGTCACACCCAATCTCCGCCCAAAAGACCCACTAGGTGATCAAAGAAGAGTCAAAGCATGAGGACCAGACACAAGATTACCATGGACCCTCAAGTTAAAGAACTAATAATATGTACTAGCTAAGTAAGAGAGCTTGCCACTACCGACTTGCCACTACGACCTTATAGTGGATTTTTTAGGCGGGTCTTCTTTGTCTTATTCTCTAACAAGCACCCACTAACATGCATCTATATCTCATATGGGATTACTCATGAAATGGAGCAACATCCAAATCTAACCTTTGGATTTATGTATCGTTAGTGCAAACCTATCTAAATCTTAGATACCCTATCTTATATGATTTATGACTTGAAAGATTAAGATCACGATCATGTAGGATTTATTCCATGATCACTACCCAATGCGTGACCAAGTCCCACAGTCTTGTATGATCTAAGGGCTTCATCTAAATATAAGTGAAGTAAATAAAGAGCATAAGATGAAGATATTTGTATAATGAATATCATCCAATCAAGATTATCTTACACAAAAATAGTTTACAAAGTCAATCCAATTAACTTGTAGGGTGCTATTCTAATAATATCCCACTTGCCCTAAAGCTAATTCCCCTTAGCTTTGAGACCTATCTTCACAAGATGTCCTTTAAGGACTTTTAGCTTTTAGGGGTTCAGTCAGTAGTTTTGTTATATTCTTTTATGAGGCAACTGTTATCCACTCAATTGTCACCTCTATCAATTGATATCATATATCAAATGATAACACATTTACTGTGTTTGAATCACTAATGAGATCTTGGCTTAAGTCCAAAATTATTTTCAAAAAATAATCATAGGCTCATGCACTCTAGGCACTATATCCAACTCTTAGATGAAATTTTTTAGATAGGTTTGCAGTCTTTGCAGTTTCCAAAATCATAAATTATTTCACCTCATTAGTTATCTCGACCATAGTATCTTGTTAGAACTCTTCCAACTCACCATGTTGCAATTAAGGCAAAATGTAAATCCAGAAATGAATTTTAGGTCATCTATATTAGATTGGAAACTTGAATCCAAAAGCCGCTCGAGTTTCAATTCTCCATTGTCGTATACTAAAAATAAGTCCTTAGTCTTTCTCAAGTACTTAGGGAGTATTTTTACAGCTATCATGTGACTCTCACTGGGATTGGATTGGAACCTACTCATATTGCTTAGCAAGTGCACCACATCCGATCTTGTATATTGAACGGCATATAATATGCTTCCTATAGTGGATGCATAAGGTATGTGGGATATTTTATGTCTCTCGCTATCAATCTAAGGGGTCATAGACTTGAAGAGACAAAGATCATGTCCCAAAACGAGAAATCACCTCTTAGATTATTCCATACTAAACCTTTTAGTATCTAATCAATGTACAGGATTTGGGAAAGCCCCAGCATTCTCCTAGATCTATCTCTGTAGATATGTATTCCTAATATGTAGGATTCTTTTCCAAATCCTTCATGGAGAATTGAATAGATAACCATGCTTTAGTATACCATAATATTTCTCTCTCATTCTTAATTAGAAAAATGTCATCAACATAAAGCACAATAAATTGTATATTACTCCTACTAGCCTCTTACACACACATAGTTCATACATATTTTGACAAAGCTAAATGATTAGACTTTCTAATCAAAATATTTATTTTAAGTTCGGGATGCCTGTTTGAGTCCATAAATAGACCTCTAGAGTCTACAAACCTTTTGCTGACCCCCTTTAGATACAAAACCATATGGTTGCTTCATATGAATCATTTCTTTAATGTCTCCATTGAGTAAGCAATTTTCATATCCATTTTCCATGCCTCACAGTCACAATATGCAGCTAGGACAAGTAAAATCCAAATAGACAAAGGCATTGCAATCAATGTAAAGGTTTCCTCAAAATTGATACTAGGTGTTTAAGTGTAACTTTTAGCCACTAGTCGCACAATAAAAGTCACCACTTCTCCATCTATCCCAAGCTTTCACTTATAAATCCACTTACAACTAATGGGAACTATTCTCTTTGGTAGATCTACAAAAGTTCATATTTTGTTTGAGTACATGGAGTCTATTTTGGATCTCATGGCTTCAAGCTAACATCCCGAATCTATGTTTGACATAGCTTCTTCATAGGTCTTTGAATTATTATCTGATTATCCCATCTTATGAAAACATTTGAACTTTTTGGGTTGCTTCTTAATCCGATCTAACCTTCTCAAACGTTGCGTGTGAAGCTCTTTGATATTTATTTATTTCCACCGCTTGTGGGATTTGATGATCATCATGAACTTTACCAAGTTCAATAACAATGTCTTTTCTATCTCATAGAAATTTTTGTCTAAAAAGATGGTGTTCCTCATAATAAAACCACTTTTGTTTTGATGGATCTTGAAAGTAATAACCTAAAAACTCTCTTGGGTATCCCATAAACTTACACAAGATGGATCTACTATCTAACTTATCTCCCACTATCCATCTTACATATATGGGAGATCCCCAAACCTTGAGATATTGGTTAGAAGGTACTTTGCTATGCCATCTCTCATATGGTGTTTTTAGCACCAACTTTAAATGTACTACACTTAGTAACTTCACCGTCATCTATAAAGTCTATCCTTAAAAGGATATAGGCACATCAAAGAAACTCATCATAGAATGTACCATGTCCAATAGGATAACATTTCTCTTCTTGGCTACTCCATTTGGGGTGTGCCGAATAGAGTCCATTAACAGAGAATCCCATTTTTCTTTAGATAATCTAAGAATTTGGTACTTAAGTATTCATCCCCTTGATATGATTGAAGAGCTTTAATATGAAGTCCCCTTTGCTTTTCTACATTATTCCTATACACTTTGAACTTTTCAAAGGCCTCAGACTTGCACTTCATACGATACACATGTCCGTATCAACTATTATTATTGGTGAAGGTGATGAAGTAAGAATAGCCTCATCTCCTACTAACGTTTAGTGGTCTACAAGCATCTATATAGATCAAATCCAAAGGATTTGTGGAGCACTCTATTTGTCCTACAAAAGAAGCCTTGGTCATTGTTTCTTTAAATAAGATTTACAATTAGAAATGTCTTCTATGCTATTAAATTTTAGTGTATTAAGAGCTTTCATCTTGTTCATCCTATGTTCAGAAATATGCCCAAGTCTTGCATGTCATAATCATCTTAGATATCTAATTTTCTTACTTAGTTGAAAGTGCATTAGTGATGGTTAAGAATCCAGTATGTACAATTCTTTGTTAAGTGTACCATGAGTAATTAAAGAACCCATTCTTTAATGCCTTCAATATTTCATTTGATATAAAAGGATCAAATCCTTTGCTATCCAAAATAGGAATTAAAATAATGTTCTCAACAATATATCATACATTATAACAAAGGTCCAATACAAGTATAGAATTTCTTAAGTTTAACTTATTGTACGCCTTTGGCTTTGGTCACAAGTCTTGCTCCTTAGTTAAGGCAGTGGATCATATCCTTATCACTTAGTATTTTCTTCTTTCTATTCTTTGCAACAACTTACAAAGAAAAGAACCACATACAATATCATATATGCATAAGGAAGAATTCATCCTAAATGTACTTCAATAAAATACATGCGTTTTAAGTGTTGCAAGATAACCCCTGCAAATAGCTCCAAATAGCCTATCTTGCCAAAGTAGAAACAAATAATATCAACTATTTTCTCTATGACGTTTTTGACACCTCCAGATGCCTTTAATAGTTGTTTTCCCATAGAGTAATAATGTTTCTTCCTTTTTCCTCCCTTTCTAGCACCCCATAGGCCCATAGACTTGGAGGAGGAACAAGCATAAAAAATTTTCCCTTGTCATAGTAATCTCCTTCTAGACCAATACTTTAATCATTGAAACTTGGTGAGGATGTGAGGATCAAATCCTCATGGAGATCATTGTCCATCACTACGTCCAAGTAGAAAAAGCTCCTCCGTACCTAATCATCTTTAGACCATAGTTGAAGTCACATGACTTCACATCCATCCTAGCTTGATAATTCTCTTTTGACAATGTGAACTTTCCGTACCTCGTTTGCTTTACAACTCTTTGTAAACTTTAACCAAGGTACTATTTATGTGTTCTTGAGGCTTTTAAAGTATGTAGATGCCATCATGAGATAAAGGAATAAGACAATCCTAAGCCTAATTCATGAATTTTTCACATGTCTCTAGATCTACATTAATCCCAAAGGGATTAGGAGTACCATGATATAGGACCTATATCTGCTTCTAAGAACTTAGAACGATTTTCAAGATTAAGTAAATAGTGAAAGTTTAGCCCATTGGGTTTATTGGTTTCAAAAATAACTTTGAGTGGAATTGTTAGCCATTCTAGAGATTTCACAAATCTTCAAAGGCCAAAAACGAGAACATATAATTGAATATTGATGTTGAACATATGTTTATGGTCTTTCAAGCATGTTTTTCTCCCACTATTTTATCAAATTCTTCACCCCAAAGAAGAATTTGGCAAATCAAATTTCCTGGAGAGAATCAAGACCCCAATGACTAGCCAATGGACCCTTGTGACCAAGTGCCAACCACGAGCAATCAAAGGGTAAACAACTTTTGCTAATTGTATTTCATGCAACTCTTGATATATTTTATCTCACTTTTCATATAGACCCATGTGACTGTGTGCCATCTATATTACTAAGCATAAAGTCCAACCCATCCATCAATCTTCAATACAAGATGGTTGACGACATCCCCTATAACTGAGTGCCAATGCGTGAGGGTTCTGAAGTCAAAGGTGCATCTTATGCTAAGTGCATGCTCACAACTTTCCTCTTAAGTGTGACCCCCATGACCGAGTGCCATCATACAAATTCGGTAGCATCATCACGGCATACACTATTTATGGAAGGCTTAGATTAATTAAAACTCTTTTAATTTGTATCCATTTAGACATAATATTTGAAAATACTTAGACATTTTAAGTGGAGCGTTTTTGCTTGCAAAGATCTAATCTTTTTTTATCTTCTTATTTAGATTCTTAATGTCCTAATCATGCATTTTATACATCAATAGGATATGGAAAGCTGAAATAAATAAATAGCCTAGTATGCTCCTAGGGTTGGATGACTATAAGCCTAACCAAATGATGCACTTAGAGCCATAAGTGCATCACTTGGTTGATTTTAGGTGGGTTGATTAAAACTAAGTTATTATATAAGTATATCCTATATATTCATAGGTCTTCAAGCCTCCTTAGATCCACTTTATTCATTGCAATTTTTATAAGAGAAAGAAAACCTCTCTCCCAGTGATTCTACTCACATAACTTTTACAAGATAGAATAAGAGGCAAGCAAGCCCCATTTAATATAACCCATTTCAACAACTTGAAATAAATAAAATCAATATTATAAAGCTCATGATCATCCCCATTCATTCAAAATTTAAATGAACAATAGATAAATGAAGAATTGACATTTAATTCCAATAATTAAATGCTAATCATATTAACAAATAATCGGTCATGCAAAACAAGCATAGCACTTATGCATCATATTTTTGCCACAATTGGAAATCAACTTTAACAAGTTTTAAAAACAATCAAATGTGTCCAACACATTACTGAGAGCTTGCACAACATTTGTGCAACTATTATGTGTATTTTAACACTAATGTAGTCATCAAAGGAACCCAAAAAGCTCAAAATTCGCTCAAGACCAAATTGGGTGCTGCTAGCTGAGGCTTGCTCATGGCTACAATCAACCTTTCGATCACAGCCTTGTTTTGAGCTGCCAACTGCTGGCAGCACCCCTGTTCTAGGGTCAAGTTTGAACAAGCCATTTTTGGCTCAACTTTTGTGCAACAAAATTTTTAGAACAACTTCTAAACATCAAAACACACAACATAGATGGAAATTTCATATTAAAACAACTTTTAAAATTGAAATATCAAGTGCCCAAAGATGCTTGAAAAACAAGTTTAAGCAAGAATTATATTCTTCAAAAATCTCTAGTTATATCCAAACTTATTGGACCTAAAAATGACAAAAATAACTTAAGGCCATCCACAACATACTATATCAAAATATGACTTATACCAATGCCAAATCAAAATTTAATATTAGCAAAAATGAATCATAACTTACCCATCAAATGATTTAACAATTAAAGCAAATAATAGCATAATTCAATACATCAACTAAGGCGCTACAAGCAAGATCATCCATACACTCCAACCCATCATATGGATTAAGTACATGGTTGGTTTAATTAGTTCTTCACAAGAATCAATATCCCAAGCTAAGCAAGATCTAAATCCATGCATGAATATGGCTCTAATACCACTTGAAGGTTTGTGTGGACACTAAGATCCAAACATTTTCTAAACAATTAGAATAAACTAGCCCACACAATACCACAAGGATCTAGACATGCATGGAATTCCAATTCGGAAGGATAAAATTCCTAGGTTAAAATAGAAAATTCGAAGAGCAAGAAAAACTCTCTCCAATCGTTAAACAGGCTCTTCACTAGCGCAGAAAAATCACTATGGCTTTTCCCTTAGATGGACACCTCCTTTTTGGCTAAAATATTTACTGGAACTCCTAAACCCATTGAAGATTCTACATATGAAAATTCAACCCAATCATAATACTAGAGGTACTCCTAAAATAAGCAAGAACGGACTGCTAGAAACTACTCCAATCAAGAATATGAGCAACAAAGATAGATTGCCTCTAATGTAAAAGTTCACACTCCAAATCTATGGCCTATTTTCTATAAAATGGCTGGAATATATATATAGAATGAGGGAGGAAAGGCTAGGAATATGGAGGTAGAGGGTGGAGGGAATTGGAGAGAATATTGGAAGGCTAACAAAATTAGATTACCACTACATAATTTTGTTGGGAGAAATCACACTAATCATGCACACCTTATTCTCCTTGGCCTGCCACTCACCTATATCTACATATAGGAGTGATCACACACCATACTCAAGGAGGTCATGCTAAGTTTCCTTGCCAAGGTAGCCACTAACTTGTGATTAGTAAATAAGAATGTTAATTGAAGCACACATTTCATCTTATGAAATGTCTTGCAATTAAATTCTATTTGACATTAAATGAACCATTCATTTAACTATTTTCTCCAAAAATTAACTCTCCAACTTATTTAAATTAAATACTTTAATTTAATTAATAATAATTTGGCCTAACTCTTAAGTCAAAATACTTAACTATTTAAGCTAGTCAAAATCAATTTAACCCTTAAATTAATTTTGACCAATTGATAGTCATGTTACATCAATTAATTAACCCATAATTAATTGATTTTAATTTAACTCTTAAATTAATTGATTTTAATTTAACTCTTAAATTAATATAACCAATTGAACATTTAAATTGATCAAGTCAAAGTGACTACAATTTTGCCTTATCCAAAAACCAGTTATGAATTTTCTAACTCTTAGAAAACTCTCCTTCTGTCAACAAACCATGTTATTGGCTTCTGTGTGTTACTCATTAAGTTCAACAATTCATTGGACATGGGCTCACAACTCCTTGCGACTTTTGGAATATCAAATATTCACTTTAGTTTAAACTCCTTTAAATTAAGCAACTTAATTTAATTAATCTCATTAATTGAAAAGTACCTAATCTCCATGGTCGATGTCCAACCTCAAGCCCATGAAGCCCAACTAATTAGCCAAAATAAATGCTCTTGAAGAACCATTCTACCATTATGTCCACCATGCAAATACAATCCTTCTATCTCCTATCTCCCAAAAAAGGCCTAAGGCAAGATATTTATTAGCTCTCCAACAACTTTGATATTATACTTCTATTCTTAATGTTTGATTCCCTTTGTGACCTGATCTTTGGAAATGCCTTCCCAAATTGTCATATCACCTTGCATAAGGAGTTTTTGAAATTGATCATTATAGAACATAGGAAATGCACTCGCTCTTCACAAAGATGAGGAGTCGGATTCCATCTTCAATCTCACAAACCTCCATGCCAAGTAGTTCACACCTAATTGCTACCCAAAAGATCCTCTAAGTGGTCAAGGAAACGTTAAAGCATGAGGACCGGACACAAGGTTACCATGACCCTCAGGTTAAAGGACTAATAATATACATGAACATAAGCAAGAAAGTTTGCCACTACTGATTGCCACTGTGGCTATCTAGCAGATTTTTTAGATGAGTCTTTAGTGTCATGTTCTCTAGCAAGCACTCACCAACATGCATCCATGTCTCATATGAGATTGCTCATGGAACAGAGCAATATCTAAATCTAACCTTTAGATTTATGTACCACTAGTGCAATTCTATCCAAATCTTAGATACCCTGTCTCATAAGATTTTATGACTTGAAAGATTTAAAATCACGATTGTGTAGGGATTATTCCATGATTACCACCTAATGCGTGACCAAGTCCCATAGTCTTGTGTGATCTAGGGGCTTCCACTTAGGGAATCTTTCTATTCCTAAGTTCTCAAAATTGTCAATCCAGGATGCATATCAACTATTCTTCATATGATAAATCACATTTCAATTGCATGCACTCTGATGATATAATGTGAGATGGGTTAAGGTAGTACTTCTGAAGTTGTGACACATAGAAGACATCATATATTCCCATTAAATCTTGAGGTAGCATGAGATAGTACATTACTGGTCTGATTTTCTGACATATTTCATAAGGCTCAACATATCTCAAACTGAGCTTTCCGCCTTTGCCAACTCTTTTGACTCCCTTTCTTGCCACTTGGCCACTAACTTAAGGAACACTTGGCCACTAACTTCAAACTCTAAATCCTACCTCTGATTATCTACATAATTTTTCTATCGATCTTAAACCATTTTCATCCTTTGCTTAATCACCTATACTTTTCAATGGTTTCTTAAATTGGCTCAGGTCTTATAGTATTCAGTGACTTATTTATATTGCCTCAGTATACTTCTAAATTTAAATATATTGGTGATCGACATTTCCTGCCATATAAGGCTTTATATAATGCTATTTGAATAGTAGACTGACAACTGTTATTATAGGCAAATTTAATAAAAAAATGATATCTATCCCAACTCCCCCAAAATCTAAGATACAAGCCTATAGCATATCTTTCAATATCCGAATAACCCTTTTTGATTGGTCATCAATTAAAGTTAGGCGACAAAGCTAAATTGTAACTTTGTGCCTAGGTATCTCTATTAACTCTTCCAAAGCTTCGAGGTGAACTTTGGATCCCAATCAAACACAATATCGATTGGAATTCCATGTAATCTAATGATCTCCTTGATATGTAGTTCTGCCCATTTCTCAACTTTGTAGTCAGTTTTGATTGGTAGTCAGTGTTCAAACTTCGTTAGATGGTTCACTATTAGCTAGATACTATCATATCTACTTCTTACAATTAGTCAACCAATCATAAAGTCTATGGTCACTTGTTCCCACTTCCAGTTAGGGATGGGAAGTAGCGGTAACAATCTTAATGACCACTGGTGTTCAGCTTTCACTAATTGATAGGTCAAGCAATTTTGTACATACTTTGCTATATCTCTCTTTATCCCATTCCACCATAACTAACTTTTTAAGTCCTGATACATCTTTGTTCCTCCCAGATGTACTATATACCAAGCTTTATGTGCCTTTTCTAATAGTGTTCTTTTCATTTATTCAGGCACACATATCCTCTAGTAAAATAAAAAATAGCTTTAATCATCTATATTGAATTCAAGCTTTTCAAGACTCCCAACTACTCCTTTTTGTTTCAGTATACAACTATCATTGGCCAAAGCTTGTTGAATCTCATCATATAGCTGTGGTTGTACCTTTACTCCTATAATCCAGACTCATTGTCTCATTTTGATCACCATATTTACTGTTGAACTTTTTGGTGTTTTTTTTTTCAGCATGTGCCTATTCTAACCTTTCAACTTAGTGCATCTGCCACCACATTCACCTTTCTCGTGTGGTAGTTGATAGAGAAGTCAGAGTCCTCCAAAAACTCCATCCACCTTCGTTGTTGCATATTCAAGTCTTTTTGAGAGTGTAAATACTTAAAGCCCTTATAATCAGTGTATACTTAAAATATAGCTCCATAAAGGTAATGCCACCATTTTGTTAAGGCAAAAATTATTGTAGCCAACTCTAAATCATGAGTTAGGTAATTCTTATCATATAGTTTTAGTTTTCTAGATACATAGGCGATAACTCGCTCCTTTTACATCAACACACATCCAAGCCTTTCTTTGGATGTGTTGGTGAACATGATGAATCTCTTTAATCCTTTTGGGCGGACCAAAATTGGAGCTATCATGAATCTATTCTTCAATTCTTGGAAACTTCATTCACAATTGTCGTTCTAATCAAATGGTTGATCTTTTTGGGTTAATTTAGTTAATGGCCCAACTATTCTAGAGAAGTATTGTATAAATCTTGGATAATTGCCAATAAATCTAAAAAAACTACAAACTTTCATTATAGTTTTTGGTTATTTTCAGTTAACTATCGCCTCTATCTTAGAGAGATCAACCTCTATCCCGTCTTGAGATATGACATGTCCCAAAAATGTCACTTTTTCTTTCCAAAACTCACATTTACTAAATTTGTGATACAAATAATGCTCTCTTAGAGTTTTAAGAACTACGTGCAATTACTTTGCATGCTTTTCTCTGGATTTGGAAAATAGCATAATGTCATCAATGGAGATTAAAACAAACTAGTCTAGATATGGCCTAAAAATTTGGTGCATTAGATATATAAATGCTACTGGCATATTGATCAATCCAAAAGGCATCACCCCAAATTCAAAATGACCATACCAAGAATTGAATATGATCTTTGGGATATCTTCTTCCCTGATTTTCAATTGTAGCACCCCTGTCTCAAAACCAGTTTCAAGAAGATTCTTGATCCTTGTAGTAGATAGAACAACTCCTGTACATGTGGTAAGGGGTACTTATTCTTGATAGTATCCTTGTCCAATTCTTTATAATCAATGCACATCCTTAGAGATACCTCCTTCTTTTTGACAAATAGTATTAGGGTTCCCTAAGGAGATGTGCTAGGTCTAATGAACCTTTTTTTCTAATAACTCCTAAAGTTGGTTCCTCAATTCTTTAAGCTTGGTAGCTGCCATTTGATAAGAAGTTTTAGAGAAAGGTGTAGTCCCATGAAAAGTGTGAATTGAAAATTTTATCTCTCTGTCAGGGGATAACGAGTTTAATTCTTTCAAAAATATTTTTGAGTATACAACTACCACCTCCATTTCCTCAATCTTAAATGTATCTCAGGGCTTGCCGATGAGATACGCCAAGAATCCTTGTTCGTCTTCTCTTAAAACCTTTTTAGCTTCTACTACAGATATAATTGGTATTGTGGAAGTGTCATTTGTGGAGTGGCATGTCGATAATGGTGTCTCATCCCCAAGGGTAAGGCACTTGGTGTAACAATTCACCTGTGCCTGATATTTGTAGTACTAATCCATTCCAAGGATCAAGTCACATCCTCATATAGGCATTTGTATAAGATCAGCTAAATACTCTATTCCCAAATCAAGATCAAGCAATCCTGATAGATGATGTTTATCACAAACCCTATTCCTTAAGGTGTATGAACTTCTATCTAATAAGCTATAATTTTAGGTTGCATTTTTAATTTTTCAAACATAGTTGAAGATGTGAAAAAATGTGAAGTACTAGGATCATATAGGGTATTTCCATTATTTCTAAAAATAGAAATCGTACCCTCAACCTCTTTAGAAGGATCAGACAATTCTTCTCCAATTAGAGCATATGCACATGCCTAGACCTTTAGCTTTCCACTAGTTCCTACAACTTATTTCTTTTTCTCTGTAGGTCCAACCTTCTTAGATTAGGGTAGTCCTTGATAAAGTGCTAATTGCTACCACAAATTATGCATTTGCTATGCTTTTTCCAGCATTCTTTTTCTTCATGACTTGATTTTCCACAAAATCCACATATCTTTAGTGATAGATTCGTGGCTCCACTAGTCTGATAAATTATTAGTAGTTCCAGTCTGTAACTTTGGTTGCTTCTTCCTAGAGTTGTTCTGTCCACTAGGTGGTAATCTATCTTTTCACCTTTTCTCTTCAATCTTTTCAATCTCTCACAAATTTGATTCTACCTCTAGTGCTTTTCTCACTGCACGATTGTAGCTCAAAAGTTCACATGAAAGAAAGCCCTATCTAAGTTTTGGTTGTAACCATTCCACAAACTGGTGAACTTATCACCACTAATTTGCAAGTATATAAGGTGCATATTGAATCAATTGGCTAAATATGGCATCATACCAATTAACTGATGATGTTCCTTACATCAATTCCATGAATTCTCTTTCCTTAGCATACTTCGTCACCTTGGATACATATTTTTCCATAAGCTCCTGGGTGAAGTTTGCCCAAGTTCGATGACTTTCTTCCAAAGTCCACCTACAATCGATCATTTGCTACCAATCATGTGCAAGAGTATCCAGTGGAAATGTAGAATACTGGATCTTCTGTTCAACTTGATATCTTAGAGTTCCAAATATCTTTTCCAAGCTCTTAAACTACATCTCAAATTTTCTATCATCAGGTTTCCTTAGGAAATTTAGGGGTTGCAATCGAAGGAACTTATCTAAAGCTTGGTCCTCTATAGGCTCTTCAACATTTTCTGCTCAGTTACCCAATCCTTGCTACTAGCAAAACTGTATAAATTATTGCCACATCTGAAACATGGGCTCTGTTGATAGGTTCATACCTAGCTAGTTGACCTAAGGTGTCAATGAAATCTCTTCTTCTAGCAGATTCTGTGGATCAATTAGTGCTCTCTGCCTAGGGACACACTGTGTGGTAGCTCATGTGCCTAGTGGTCTCTCTCTTCCCCGCTGAACTGCTTGATGTGGTTAAAGTATATAAAAACCTTCATAAGATGCCATTTTCTTTCCCAAATAATCTTTTGTTCCTTCTTAACTTACTGTTGCCAAGATTATATAAAGACATCTAAAGTTAGTGTCAAAACTTTAATCTTATCAACACAGTTACAAAGTATTTGACAAATTAGACCAATTTCAAACAACAGCAATTGATTGATTAAAGGTATGCTAGCAAATTCCAGTACCACCCTAACCTTATTCACAATTCTTGCTTAACTTGCCTCACATAAATATCTAAGATTCTCTCCTCAATCAAAGTTCAAGGTTCATTTTTGGAAGTAAAGTCTACAACTAGTCAGCTACCCTAGATATAAGCCTTTACTTCCTACAGACTTTTCATGCATCCTCCTAGTACCTATTTACTAAGGTCATCGTCAAACCTAGGCTGCAATACCATCTCTATGGCACCCCTACTTAGGTATCTCCTTGAGCAAAGGTGCCATTAATTCAAGCTTGAAATCTAAATCAAATGATAACTAGGAAACTTGAAATTTAACCATCTCAAAGGTAAAACAACTCACAATAACCCAAAAGATCACTCCATAAAGTATAATATATACAACCCAAGTATCTTAGGTTCATACAACATTCAGATAATGTCTCTTAGAGAATAGTCTAAATTAGGTGTAACTTATATGTACAACCATAACACCTAACCTATTATAATATGACTTGCAACCAAAACATAAACCTCTACTTATCACCTTGACCTATCTAGGAAAACTAAAGGTTAACAAGGGAGGTTAGTCTTAAGGACTCAGTGAAGGAAGCACATAATAGGAGATAGAGGGAAAATAATAAATTTCAACAGCAATAAACAAGATCATTGATAATAAATTAGATAATCAATTCATGATTAACGAAAACCAGATTTAAACTCATAAGAATATGAAACATGTATAGATTTAGTAGGCCTGTTAGTGTCCTTCCTTATTGCTCCTCGATAAATACAAGATAACATTATAATAGCATTTAACTTGAACATGAAAAACTTTTCCTTATCTCTCCATTTATCTATGCACATAGCTCAGTATGTAATAACTTGCTATTATGGCATGGTCGACTACATGCCCGATCCCACCACTTATAGTTCGCTACCTTCAGCTACCTGTAAGTCAGGATTATAGGTGGGTATTAGCTAGAAATTCTACCATTATTGGTCAATATTGCCCAATCGTCTTTCAGGACCTAGCCTCTAGCCTAACTTCCTGTAGCTTCTCTCAAAGTTCAACTTCCCAACAGCATCCCCATAGGTTGAATGATATAATGCCAACTAATAACAATTCAACTTTTCAAGTAATAACATGAACATTATTCAACAACGGCCAATAAGGCCTATTCTAATGGCATAACTTTATCCAATAACAGCCGGCAAGGCCTGTTTCAATAAACAAGACATATGAACAAATTAGGAGGAATTCTGACATAATTTGCTCTACCAAACCATTTCAAATATCTTTTTCACATATATCAAGATCATTGGTTTAGCAGACAAAGCTGGTGTATAAGGAACAGAAATCTATTAATGTATCTATGTACTAGAATAGAAATAAGAAATAACCCCCACAAAGGTGTGCACAATAAAAATAGATAATAATCAAGATTTCAACAAAACAAGATACAATATTGAAACAGGAACCCTCACAAGGGTTTATCCATAAGAACTAATAGATAAAATCAAGGCTAGAATGGCAGACCTTCACTTCAAAAGCCTTCGTAATACAATTACAGCTTATTGATATGCAGTTTCCTACTCCTCGTCACCTAACCATAAGAGTAATTTACTTACGAAAACCCACATGCAACTTGAATAACCTCCAATAATTAAAATCTTACTGTTAACTGTGTAAAATCTGTAACTACCTAATTAATTCGATATAAGAATCCATCCAAAATTATTTTTAACAAATACTCTTAATAATGTCACTAATTTATTATCAACTATAGGGTTCTTAGCAATACAAGCAATATATAATCAATTTTCTAATTACTTAATTAACCTTATATCAATGTCCCAAATCAATAATAATAGGCCAATTAGTTAAATAACCCAATTATTGTCATTTAGGGCTCAAATTCATAAAATTAGGATTTTCTTATTCATTAAACTTAATTAACCAATACTTAACATATAATAACATAGATCTAAGTCCAATAATGCATATATATAGTTTGTGCATGGGAATATATATCATATTATAGCAATTCTTCATTCTTGACATAGTACAAGGTAAATGAGAATAATAGTACAACACATATGCACATATATATATATATGCAATGTCTTTGACCCAACTTATTTACCCTAGATCCAATTATAGAAGCTTCTAAATCATAAACCAAACATACTGCTATGATTTTCGGGATGAGTTGAAGCAACTATCTCTTCACCGCTGCTACTGGAAAAGCTTACCAACACCATCAAAAGCTGCATCTTAGCTCAACAAATATGATACCCAAGTTAATTTTCTCTTCTACCACCAAATTAAGGTCTAATTGATCAAAAATTCCATTGCTCTGCCACATTCGCTGCATCAATTTTTTTTTAATTTTGCTACTATCCACAGCTTAATCTGAAAATCAATGGAACTTATCTACTCCCTAAGTTGAGCTCTACATAATCCATACCTCGTAACCCAACTTGCTCATTGAAAAAATGGAAACCCATCAACCTTACTATCGGCCAATTTTTAATCCCAATTTCTAGTGGTTCCATTGAATAGTTCATGGTGCATGTGGTGTCAATGTGTTCACAGTGATGAAGAGAAGCTAAATATCAGTTTAGCTTTAGGAATTAATGGATGCCAGAGAAGATCGCCGAAAATAATGAGAAAGGGCTTTCGAGAAGAAAGAAAAAGTAGAAATGAAGAATTCATCAACTTTCATAAAATTCAATTTTCCTTATTTAGAATTTGACCCCTCAAGTTTTGTTTGTATTTCAATTAAGTCCAATTCAAAATTTGTTCTTTTAAATTCTAGTCCCTAAACTTGTTAGTGCTTAAAATTAGCCGCTTTCATCCAAAATAATCACCATGCAACCACAAAACTTCCAAGTTTGGTTCAATTAGATTTTCAAAAATTATAGTTTGACCCCAAAACTTCTAAATATATTTCAATTAGCTTTTCTAAAATTACAGATTTACCCAAATTTTTTAAAATAAATAAATAATCAAAATTTATAAGAAGAAAATAATATTAAGAAGAATTTCTACCAATTGAATTATTTCTAGGGGTGTTTCAGTTTATCCTTATTTAATGAGATAAAATTAAATCAAAAAATTGTTATAATATCACAGAAAAAAGACAATCAGGCCAATTTTGCGGTCAATTTGGTATGAAACAGCCATCTACTAGTAAGCCTAATAGACAAACAAAAGAAAATAAAATATATAAAAAAATATTGTAAAAAATGAAAAGAAAAAAAGAAAAAAGGGAGAAAAGAGAGAAAAAATAATAGAAAAGAAAAATAGAACCTATTGTTTTAAATTTGGTAAGATAAGCTATTATGATGATAAATGTAAAATGAAGAAAAAAAATTAATAATCTTAATATTGATGATGAGTTAAAAGACTCTCTTTCTAAATTACTATTAAATTCTGAATCAAAAGATATTTCTAGTGACGATTGTTTAGATAATAATGGTGAAAACTTTTCAGCATCTGAAGAATTAAAAGCATTAAAAAATAAAAATAATATTTCTAAAGAAAAATGTTCTGATTCTTGTCAACAAGGGAATCCTTGTTTTAAACTGGAAAATGATAATGAAGAATTATATAAAATTCTTGCTCAACTCAATGATTTAAATATTAATATTTTAAATAATGAAAATACAATGGAACTTTTAAAATTTATACAAGATGTAGCACCCCCTCTTGAGACAACACCCAAGCTGAGGTGCCTCTAATTCATTCTTAAGTTTTAATCCATAAACAAGTAATAGGCCCTTAAGTAAATTTTTTAGAACTTATTAGAAACTGCAGCAGGCTTCAACTTAAATAGACCCTAACAAACATTAAACACATCCCATGGTTCATTCCTTAACACTCAACAAAACATATACATACCTTTAGGTTATCATTGTCGATCCTAATATATCACAACATCTCAAGATCCAAACTTAACATTCAAATAATTTCAAATATACATTCAAACACCTAATCTATTACAAAATGAACTTCCAACTAAAGCATGAGCCTCTGCTTCTCACTTAGACCTATCAAGAAAAAAAATTAAGAATACAAATAGGGTAAGTCCGAAAGACTTAGTGAGGGAAAAAAAATGAAAGGTTTGAGAGGAAAATTAGTGAGATACAACAATAAATGAACATTTCGGTAACAAACAAATATTTCTAATACGAGTTAACAAGATACATAGCATACTTGATTCAAGTTCAATAGACTGTAGGTCATTCTAACATTATTGCTCCTAAATCAAATCATAATTTCTAATACCGGGCACTAGTACAGTATAAATAAAATTTCCTTATTATTTCATTGCTCAAGCACATAACTCAGTGCTTAATAACTTGTTGTACGGCATGGTCGACCGCATGCCGGATCCCATCACTCACAATTTGCCACCTCCAGCTATCTATAAGTCAGGATCGTAGATGGGTACTAGTCGTAAGACCTATATCCATTAGTTTATTCTGCTTGCCTATCTTCTAAACGTAGTCCTTAGGCCCAAATCCTTTCATGGTGTCCTTCTAGGTGATATTTGCCCATGGCATCCCATGGGATAGTAACTGCCTATGTCTTCATGTAGGTTAGTAACCAACTATATCTTTCCATTGGTTAATATAATAAAAGGCCAATAGATAAGAATGTAACCTTTAAAGCAATAAACACGAGTATAACCAAGTAAAGTTTGGAAGAGGTCTAGTACAAAAATCTAAAGGTGTCAATGGGGACAAACTTAAGAGGGGGCATCACTGGATATGCGTTGTCAACTAGTGTGGCCCTTTGCTCTACCTAGCACATATTTTACAGTACTAACTGAACAAGACATTTCAAGGAATCAATAATACAACAAGGTACAAGTCTAGAACAATTAGTATACATAATATATTGGCCAACAAGGCCATTTTTGGTTACAAAATGATTCAATAAGTAATATAGGGTCAACCCACAAGGTTATGGGGTACAAGGGACAAAAATCAAATGATATAACAAGAGTCTGGACTTTAGAATTGAAACAAGTAATAAACCTCACAAGGGTAGATATATCAATTAACAGATGAAAATTGATCACAAGAAAGTATGATTCTAAAAACAAAAACAAGTAATAACACTCAAAAGGGTGTACAGGTCAATGAACAAATAACGAGCGAGAACTCTAACAATTATAGATTTCAACAAACATGAGCAAGTATGGTACAAGCATATTTACGCCTCATAGTAGTTTATCACAACAACAAAAGTATGAAAAAATGCTAGATTAGCAAACCCTCATAGGGGTTCAACAAATATTGAATAGATATAATCAAGTCAAATACCAGAGCAGTGGTACCTTACCTTCGTAGTCTAAAAAAATACAGGCATAGCTTATTGGTCCACGGGACCTACTTTTGCATCTCCTAATCTAAAAAAATAGGTCCATAGTCAAAACTACATTCAATCCTAATAATAATTATTATACAAAAATAGCCCTGAATCGATACTTAATCGACTAAATTGATAGCCTTGACAAAGACACACTAATAGCGCTGATCTCATTCAAGATATACAATTAGGTTTTTTACTACAAAATAATCTTACAAAAATGCACTAGATCATCAATGATAGTCCAATTATTCTCAATAATTCAATTGTTGTCACTTAGGTCTCAAATCCTTAAAATTAAGGTTTTCTCTACCAATTAGCTCCATTAATCCATAGTTATCTTATAATAATACAAATTTAAGTCCACATAATTATATAATTGTACATGCATGACCTAAATCTTGGTTTTGTATCATCACAAGTAACCCAATTATCACTGCTTAGGTTCTATATTCATAAAATAAGGGTTTCTCCACCTAATTAACCTAATAAATCAAGATTATTACATGATATGAAAAAAATTTAGGTTCATTAACCTATGTACTCATGCATGTCGCAATTTTCTTTTCAATCAATTTCACATGTTCTTCATTTATACAATATATCACAAGGTTTGGAGGGCATATACATACACATACATGCAATTAAACTCAAATTTCCATATTTATCCAATACCTTCCTATCAAAGCCCCAAAATCATGATCAACTTGCATGCATGTGATCACTGTGATGAGATGGAAAAACTATCCTAGCGTTTCCACCGCGCCTCTAAAAGTAAGTAAGGCACTATGATACAATTATCAAAACTTCAAAAATCTAAAATTAACTAGTGCTTACAATCATACCAAGGATCTAGGGATTCAGATTTGGTGAGTGCATTGCCTTGAAAAACAAAATTCAAGGAGAGACTTGTGAATTCTTCATAATTCCAAAGCATATCTGCAACTGGTGAAGTTCAAAGAGTACAAAAATCACCCAACCAAAACTCCTCCAAATATTCTAAGAAAATTATTGGATCTTCTCAACACTTTAAAGAACTCTTTGTAAAAATTTTAGATCAAAAATATTCTTGGAATGCTCTGTAAAAATTCACAAAATTGGACTCTACGTAAATGGATCTCCAAAATAAGCAAACTCTCATGTTTACCTCTATTGTTATAATCCACACACCAATTAGATCTTCCAAAATCTCCAATATATAAGCTGGAATAAGAAAGGAGATTTACAATAGTGGAAGCCAATTTTAGGTTAGGAAGAAAAAGAAGAGAGCAAAGTTTTTAATATATGAATGCAATTCTTGTAAGGGGTTTATGTAGGGAAATTGCAAAAAATCTAAATCTTCACAAATAGTGTGTTCTAGTGACCAATATTTGTTGGAATAGTGCCTTGCAAACCAATGAGAGTAGCCTTATGCAAACTATGACCTTGTAAAATAATTTTGATTAAATGATATTCTCTATATGGCCACTTTCATCTTATTCTCTATTATACTTCACTTTTATTTGAATAAAGCCCCTAAATTACCTAAGACTACGAAACTTGGTTTGGTGATAATAGAATAAGTCTCACATGGTCATAATCTTAAAACTTCCAAGTCATAGGATCTTTTAAGATTGGGCATCTAAGATCTGAATAGGCTTGCACTGACGATGCATAAATCCAAGGGTTGGAGATTGCTCCATTTCATGAGCAATTGTATGAAATACATGTGTATGTTAATGGGGGCTTATTAGAGAACAAGACGCTAAAGACCTACCAAAGAATCTACTAGATAACCGAAGCGGCAAGTCGATAGTAGCTAGTTTTCCTACTTACACTAGTTCATATAATTAGTTCTCTGACCTGACAATCCATGGTAACCTTGTGTCCAGTCCTCATACGTTGACTCATCCTTAACCACTTAACGGGTCTTTCAGGTTGCGATTAGGTATGAGCTACTAGGAATGGAGGTTTTTGAGATCGAAGATAGAATCCAACTCCTCACTATTGTGAAAAGCGAGTACATCTCCTATGTGTTCTATAATAATCGATTCCAAAAAATCCTTATGTAAGGGGGTGTGACAATTTGGAAAAGGAGTTTTTCAAAAGTGAGGTCATATAAAGGGATTCAAACATTAAGAATGGAGACATAATATCGAGGCTAATAGGGAGCTGATAAATATCTTATACTATGCCTCTTTTGGGAGATAGAACATAGAAGAACTGTATTTACATGGCACGTGTAAAGCGATGATGGTTCTCTAGAATATTCATTTTGGCTAATTAGTTAGGCTTTATGGGCTTGAGGTTAGACATTAACCATGAAAATTGATTACTCTTCAATTAATGAAATTAATTGAATTGAGTCGACTAGTTTAAAAAGAGTTTTAAACTATAATGAATATAAGAATTCAAAAGTTATAAGAAGTTATGAGCCCATGTCGAATGAATGGTAAAACCTAGCTTGGCCAATTAATGGTTATATTGGCACCAAATAATTAACTCCTTAGTTATTGGTCTAATTTAACTTTTAAATTAGTTGATTAATTTAACACGTAAATTAATCAAGCCAAAATTGACCCTCAAACTTGGCCTCAAAAATCGGTCCATAAGGTGACACCATTTTATAACGTTTTAGAAAATTCTCTCCATTAATTAGGAAGCTCATTGGATTTTGTGTGTGACACAATAGGTTCTATCATTCATTGGACATGGGCTCACAACTCCTTGTGACTTTTGAATATCTTATATTCATTCTAGTTTAAAACTCCTTTCAAACTAATCAACTCAATTCAATTAATCTCATTAATTGAAGAGTACCCAATCTCTATGGTCGATGTTCAACCTCAATCCCATAGAGTCCAACTAATTAGCTGAAATGAATAATCTAGAGAACCATTATCGCTCTACACGTGCTATGCAAATATGGTCCTTTCATCTTTGGTCCGACCTTCTCAGAGGTTGTGTGTGAGGCTCTGTGATATTTATTTGTTTCTACTGCTTGTGTGATTTATTGATCATCTTAAACTTTACCAAGTTTAATTACAACACCTTTTCTATCTTATAGAAAGTTTTTTCCAAAAAGACGACATTCCTCAAAATAAACACATTTTGTTCTGAGAGATCATAAAAGTAATAACCCATAGGCTCCCTTGGGTATCCCATAAACTTGCAGAAGATAGATCTACTATCCAACTTATCTCCCACTGTATGTCTCATGTAAGTGGGAGATCCTCAAACCCTTAGATAATGATATGAGGATGCTTTGCCATGCCATATCTTATTTGGTATTTTTGGCACCAACTTTGAAGGTACTACTCTTAGTAACTTCGCTACCGTCATTAAGGTGTATTCTCAAAAGGATATAGACACATCAAAGAAGCTCATTATAGAACATACAATGTCCAACAAGGTACAATGTCTTCTCTCAGCTACTTCATTTTGTTGGTGTGCCAGGTGGAAACCTTTGAGAAAAAATCCTATTTTCCTTTAGATAATCCAAGAATACAATACTTAAGTATTTTTTTCTCTTGATCCAATCGAAGAGCTTAATACTAAGTCTTTTTTGTTTTTCTACTTCATTGTTATACTCTTAGAACTTTTCAAAGGCCCCAAACTTATACTTCATAAGATACATTTGTTTGAACTGACTATTACCATTGGTGAAAGTGATGAGTAAGAATAGCCTTCTCTCCTACTAACTCTTAGTGGTCTACAAACATTCGTATAGATCAAATCCAAAGGATTTATGGAGAGCTCCATTTGTCCTACAAAATGAGCTTTGGTCATTTATCCTTTCAAACAAGATTTACAAAAAGAAAGGTTCTCAATGCCACAACATTTAGTACTTTGAGAGCTTCTAACTTATTCATCCTAATTTTTTGGAGATATGGCCACGTCTTGTATGCTACATCATGGAATTATCTTGGATATCTAATATCTTACGTAGTTAAGAGTACATTATTGATGGTTGAGAATTCAATATGTACAATCCTTTTTTAATTATACCACAAGCAACTAAAGAACCTACTCTTCAATGCCTTCAAACTCCCATTTGATGTAAAAGGATCAAATCCTTTGCTATTAAAAAATAGGAATTGAAATAATGTTCTCAACAATATATGGTACTATATAATAAAGGTCTAATACAAGTATAGAGTTCTCTAAGTCTAACTTATAATATGCCTTTAGCTTTAGACATAATTTTTTATCCTTAGCTAAGACAGTGGATCATATCTACATCACTTAGTTTTATTCTTCTTTCTATTCTTTTGTAACAACTTACAAAGAAAAGAACTGCATGTGATATCATATATTAATGAGAAAGAATTCATCTTAAATGCACATTAATAAAGTACATGCCCTTTTTAAGGGTTGCAAGGTATTCCTTGCAATAGTGCTTCTTATGGCCTATTTTGCCTAAGTAGAAACAAATAATATCAACTATTTCCTCTATGATCTTCTTGACTCCTTCGGATACCTTTGATAGTTGTTTTCCTATTGAGAAAGAACATTTCTTCCTTTTTACCTCCCTTTCTAGCACCGCTAGAGCCTATAGACATGGAGGAGGAAACAAGTGCTAAAAGTTTGCCTTATCATGGTAGTCTCCTTCTAAATCAACATTTTAATCAATAAAACTCAACGATGATGTGAGGATCAAATCCTCAATGAGATCATGGTCTATCACTATGTCCAAGTTGAAAAGCTCCTCTAAGCCTAATCATCTTTAGACCATAGTTCATAACATGACTTCCCATTCATCCTAGCTTGAAAGTCTTCTTTAACAACATGAATTTCTCATACCTCATTTGCTTTACAACTCTTTGTAAACTTTAACAAAGGTATAATTCATGTGTCTTTGAGACTTTTAAAGTTTGTAAATGCCATCATGAGACTAAGGGATAGGACCATCTGAGCCCAATTCATTAACTTTTCATGTGTCTCTAGATCTACATTAATCCCAAAGGGATTAGAAGTACCATGATATAGGACCTATATTCGCTTGTAGGAATTCAGAACGATGCTCAAGGTTAAGTCAATTATAGAAGTTTGGCTAGGTTAGTTTATTGATTTTGAAAAAAACATTGAGTGGAATTATTAGCCATTCTTAATATTTTACAAATCATCAAATGTGAAAAAGAGAATATAAGCATGCAATTGAATTGATACTAAAAACATGTTCATGGTCTTTCAAGCATGTTTTCCTCCCACTATTTTATCAAACTAATCACCTCCAAGACGAATTCGGGAAATTAAATTTTCTAGTGAGAATCAAGACCCTAATGACTTACCAATGGACCACATGACTGAGTACCATCCACAAGCAATCAAAGGGTAAAAAACTTTTGCTAATTTCATCTCATGCGACTCTTGATGTATTTTGCCTCACTTTCATATAAACCCATGAACCATGCACCATCTATACTACTAAGCATTAAGTCCAACCCACCAATCAAACTTTATCTCAAGATGGCCTCATGACATCCCTCGTGATCGAGTGCCAATGCATGAGGGTTCCCAAGTCAAATGTGCATCTTATGCTAAGTGTATGCTTAGAGCTTTCCTCTTAAGTATGACCCTCATGACCAAGTGCCATTTCAGAAAATTAGTAGCACCATCATGGCATACACTATTGGTGGAAGGCTTGGATTAATTAAAACGTTTTTAATTTGTAACCATTTTGACTTAATATTTTAAAATACATTGACATTATAAGTGAAGGATTTTTGCTTGCAAAGATCTCCTCATTTTATCTTTTTATTTAGGTTCTCCATATCCTAATAATGCATCTCATACATTAATAGAATATGAAAAGTGTAAACATGTAAATAGCCTAGCATGCTCCTAGGGTGGGATGAGCCTAACCAAGTGAAGCACTTAGAGCCATGGGTGCATCACTTCAATTGATTTTAAGTAAATTGAATTAAACTAAACTATTACATATGTGTATCCCATACATTCATGGGTCTTCAAATGGCCTCCATGCCTCCATTGGACTCCTTGCTCCATACAATATTTACATGAAATGGAAATTCCCACCCCTAGAGGTTCTACTTTAATAACTTTTACAAGATAGAACAAGAGGCATGCAAACCCTATTTAATACAACCTATTTCAACAACTTTGAAACAAATAAAATCAATTAAAAGGCTCATGATCATCCCCATTCATTCATCATTCATTCAATAATTAAATGAACCATAAATAAATCTAGAATTAATAGTTAATTCCAACAATTAAATGCTTATCTCATAAACAAATAATTGAACCAAGCATAACGCTTATGCCATTAATAAGAGATCAACTTTAACCAATTTTCAAAAGTATTCAAATATGTCAAACATAATTTTGAGGCACAGCACAACACTTGTGCAACTAATGTGTGTGGTGCAAAACTTATTGAACATTAAAGGGGTTGAGAAAACAACTCAAAGCTCACCAAACACCCTTAAATCCAGGCTTCCTGGTAGCCCTTGGTACACAATTGAGCAGCCTATGTGCACAGTGTGCGTACGCTGCCCAGCCGGCAACCTTGGCTTTTAAGGTTTAAGGCTTGCCAAGTGTGTTCTTCACTCAACTTTCATGCACCGACAATTTTAGCACATGTTCTCAACATCATGACACACATTTTAGATCAATATTTAGATTTGAAACACCTTTTAAAACTGGAAATACAAGTGCTCAATCATGCTTTCAAAAATTAGAAAAAGCAAGAATCAAATTCTTCGAATAATCTCTAACATAATTCCAATCATATTGTATCCAAAATAGACCAAAACTCTTTCAATCATAAGTCAACATGTTATATCAACATATAACATCAATTAATGCTAAAACACTCTTCAACATTAATCACTATGAATTAAAACATACTAACTACATGAATTAACACTTAAAACATATAATAGAATGCTTTAAATTCATCAATCAAGGAGCCACAAACAAATCAACCAAATTCTCCAATCCATAAAATGAATCAAGAATATGGTGATGAAGATCAATACATCACATGAATCAATCAACCAAGCAAGATCCAAATCTAAGCATTATTTAGGCTCTAATACTACATGAAAGCAAGATAGGCACAATAATCTATAATCAAAACTTCAAAACATAAATTAATGAGTGCCTACAAGAAAAACAGGGATCAAAAGATGCCTTGGATTTATATTTAGATATAGGATTACCTTGATAAGCAAATCCAAAAATAAACAAGTGAACAATTCACTAGTTCCAGAATCTGCCAGCTCATGGCACAGCGAAAGGATTGCGACAATCGCCCTACCAAATCACCTCTAACAATTCTTGAAAAATTACTGGAGATATTCAACACCTTATAGAATATACAGTAAAAAATTCAGATCTAATTTCCCTCTAGAGTCTTGTAGAAAATCACAAAGTCGAACCTCGCGCAAAGAGCTCTCCAGAAACAGAGCAAGGCACATATCTTACCTCTATTGAAATAGTCCACACACTAATGAGACTTCCTAATTCTCTAGTTCATGATGTAGAATAGATCTAGATAATTGATGTTGGAGCCTGAATTTGGGGTAGGAAGATGAAGAAAGAAGCTTAGCCTTCAACCTATGAAATGCTAGCTTGCAAATGTTTTGGAGGGAAACGAAGAATCTAATTGTTCACACCATTTGTCATATGCACAACCTCCTCTCTCTATATCTATATATAGAGGCTGAAAATGTGTGATACCAAGTTGGAATCACACAATGCATGGGGGGGTGGCCAAGTGGGGTTGCTTAGGTGGCAAAATTTGAATCCAAATCTCATTTGAATTTCATTTGCATCTTAATTACATTTGGAATCTCATTTCAAATTAATTAAGATGCCATCTCAAATATCCTTTGAGTCTTCCCTCCAAAATTCATTCTTCCTTAATTAATCAAATTAAAATCTTTAATTTAATTAATTATCCTTTGACTTAACTCGTTAAGTCAAACTAGCTTAACTCCTTAAACTAAATTTGTTAACTTAACTCTTTAAGTTAACTTGATCAATTAATGGTCATATTGGCACCAAATAATTAACTCATTTATTATTGGTCTAATTTAACTCTTAAATTAGTTGATTAATTTAACACTTAAATCAATCAAGCCAAAATTGACCTTCAAAGTTGGCCCCAAAAATTGGTCCACTAGTAAACACCAATTTTAAACACCATAGAAAATTCTCTCAATTAATTAAGAAGCTAATTGGATTTTGTGTGTGCCAATAGGTTCTACCATTCATTGGACATGAGCTCACAACTCCTTGTGACTTTTTAATATCTTATATTCATTCTAGTTTAAAACTCCTTTTAAATCAATTAACTCAATTCAATTAATCTCATTAATTGAAGGGTACCCAATCTCCATGGTTGGTGTTCAACCTCAAGCCCATGGAGTTCAACTAATTGGCCAAAATGAATAATCTAGAGAACCATCATCGCTCTATACTTGCCATGTAAATATGGCCCTTCATCTCTTATCTCTCAAAAGAAGCCTAGGGCAAGATATTTTTTTAACTCCCTAATAGCCTCGATACTATGTCTCTATTCTCAATGTTCGATCCCTGATGTGTGACCTCACCTTTGAAAAACTCCTTTTCCAAATTGTCACATAACCTTGCGCAAGAATTTCTAGGAATCAATCTTCACATAACACATAGGAGATGTATTCGCCTTTCACAACAGCGAGGAGTCAGATTCCATCTTGGATCTTACAAACCTCTATGCCCAGTAGCTCATACCCAATCTCAACCCAAAAGACCCATTAGGTTGTCCAGGATGAGTCAAAGTATGAGGAATGACATAAGGTTATCATGGATCCCCAGGTCAGAGGACTAATAATATATACTAGCATAAGTAGAAGAACTAGTCATTACCGACTTGCTACTTTGACTATCTAGTAGATTCTTCAATGGGTCTTTAATGTCTTGTTCTCTAATAAGCACTCACTAACATGCACCCGTATCGTATATATTTGCTCGTGGAATGAAACAATCTCTAACCCTTGGATTTATGCATCGTTAGTGCAAGTTTATTCGAATCTCAAATGCCTCGTCTCATAAGATTCTATAACTTGGAATATTTAAAATCACAACTGCATGAAACTTATTCCACGGCCACCAAGCCAAGTCCCATAGTCATAGATGATCTAAGGGCTTCATCCAAATGTTAGTAAAGTGAAACAAAGTATAAGATAAAGATGGTCATATCAAGAATACCATTCAATCAAGATTGTACCACAAGTGAAATAGTTTACAAGGCCAAACTTATTGGCTTGCAGGGCCCTATTTCGACAGGCAGGAGATCCCCAAACCCTTTAGATAGCGGTAACCAAACCCTTTAGATAGTGGTAAGAAGGTTCTTTGACATGTCATATCTCATATGGTGTTTCTAGCACCAACTTTGAAGGTACTACTCTTACCAACTTCACTGTCGTTGTTAAGGCGTATCCTCAAAAGGATATAGGCACATCAAAAAACCTATTATGGAACATACCATGTCCAACAAAATACAATATTTCCTCTTGGCTACTCCATTATGTGGGGTGTGCTATGTGGAGTTCATTGAGAGAGAATCCTATTTTCCTTTAGATAATCCATGAATATTGTACTTAAGTATTTTTCCCAATCGAAGGGTTTTAATACTAAGTCCCTTTTGCTTTTTTACTTCATTTCTATTCTCTTTGAACTTTTCAAAGGCCTCAAACTTGTACTTCATAAGATATATCTATCCATACCAACTATAACCATCGGGGAAGACAATGAAGTAAACATAGCCTCCTCTCTCACTAACTCTTAGTAATCTATAAATATTCGTATGGATCAAATTCAAAAGATTTGTGAAGGGCTCTATTTGTCCTATAAAAGGAGCTTTGGTCATTTATCCCTTCAAACTAGATTCACAAGTAGAAAGGATCTCAATGCCACTAATACTTAGTGATTTGACAACTCTAACTTGTTCATCCTAATTTTTGGAGATATGACTAGGTTTGGTATACCACATCATGGATTTATCTTGGATATCTAATTTCTTACTTAATTTAAAGTGCATTAGTGATGGTTAAGAATCCAATATGTACAATCCTTTGTTAAGTATACCATAAGCAATTAAAGAACCCATTATTTAATGCCTTAAGTCTCCTATTTGATATAGACGGATCAAATCCTTCGCTATCTAAAATAAGAATTGAAATGGTGTTCTTAATAATATATGGTACTATATGACAAAGGTTCAATACAAATATGGAATTTGCTACGTCTAACTTAGTGTATGCTTTTAGCTTTGGACACAACTCCTGCTCTTTAGCCAAGACAATGGATCATATCCATATCACTTAATTCTATTTTTCTTTCTATTATTTGGTAACAACTTACAAAGAAAAAAACCACATGCAATATCATATATCCATGAGGAAGAATTTATCCTAAATGCACCTCAATAAAGTACTTGTCCTTCCTAAGGGTTGCAAAGTAACCCCTGCAAATAGCTTCCAATGTCCTATTTTGCTCAAGTAGAAACAAATAATATTGACTATTTCCTCTATAATCTTCTCAACTCCTCCGGATGCCTTTGACAATTATTTTCCCTTAAAGGAAGAACATTTTTTCCTTTTACCTTCCTTTCTAGCACCCTAAGGTCCATTGACTTAAAGGCAAAAACAAGTGTCAAAAGTTTGCCCTTATTATGTTAGTCTCCTTCTAGGTCAACACTTTGATCAATAAAACTCAGTGAGGATGTGTGGATTAAATCCTCATGGAGATCATTCTCCATCACTATATCTAAGTTGAAAAGCTTCTCAAGCCCAATCATCTTTAGACCGTAGTCGATGAAACATGAATTCCTATGCATCCTAGCTTGAAAAGTCTCCTTTGACAACATGAACATCTCATACCTCATTTGCTTTTCAACTCTTTGTAAACTTTAACCAAGGTACAATTCATGTGTCCTTGAGACTTTTAAAGTTTGCAGATGCCATCATAAGACTAAGGGATAGGATAATCCTAAGCCTAATTCGTGAACTTTTCACGTGTCTCTAGATTTACATTAATCTTAAAGGGATTAGGTGTACCATAATATAGGATCTTTATCCACTTCTTGGAATCTAGAATGATTTTTGAGGTTAAGTCAATCATGGAAATTTTACCCAGTTGGTTTATTGGTTTCCAAAATAACATTGAGTGGAATTTTAACCATTCTTAAAATTTCACAAATCCTCAAAAGCAAAAACAAGAATATAGACATGTGATTGAATTTGATATTAAAACATGTTCATGGTCGTTCAATCATGTTTTTCTCCCACTATTTTATCAAATTCTTCCCCCCCAAGAAGAATTCGGGAAATCAAATTTTTTAGTGAGAATCAAGACCCTAAGGACTGGCAAGTAGACTGGCAAGTAGACCCATAACTCGTGAGATATCCACAAACAATCTAGAGGTAAGAAACTTTTGCTAATTGCATCTCATGCAACTCTTCATGTATTTTGCCTCATTTTTCATATAGACCCATGACTCATGTGACATCTACACTACTAGGTGTTAAATCAAACCTACCAATCATTCTTCAGCTTGAGATATCCCCATGACATTCTACAACTCGTGTGCCAATGCATCACGGTTCTCATATCAAAGGTGCATCTCATGCTAAGTGTTTGGCCACAACTTTCCACCATAAGTGTGCCACGACTCATGAGACATCACACAAATAATGGTAGCATCATTATGCAATATATTATCTATAGAAGGCTTGAATTAATTAAAATCCTTTTAATTTGTATCCATTTTTACTTAATATTAGATATACTTGACATTCTAAGTAGGGGGTTTTGCTTCCAAATATCTCATCATTTTTATCTTCTTACTTAGGTTTTCTATATCCTAATCTTACATCTCATACATCAATAGGATATAAAAAGCATAAATAAATAAATGCACTAGCATGCTTCTAGGGAGAGATGACCACGAGCCTAACCAAGTGATGCACTTAAAGCTATGGGTGCATCACTTTGGTTGATTTTAAGTGGGTTGAATTAAACTAAACTATTACATGAGTGTATCTTATACATTCATAGGTCTTCAATTGGCCTCCATGTCTTCGTTGGACTCTTTGCTTCATGCAACATTTACATAAAATGAAAATCCTCACTCTTAGTGGTTCTATTCTTATAACTTTTACAAGATAGAACAAGAAGCATGCAAGCCCCATTTAATACAACCCATTTCAACAACTTTGAAACAAATAAAATCAATTTAAAAGGCTCATGATCATCCCCATTCATTTATCACTCATTTAATAATTAAATGAACAATAAATAAATCTAAAATTAACAGTTAATTCCAACAATTAAATGCTTGTCTCATAAACAAATAATTGAACCAAGCATAACATTTATGCCACGAATTGGAGATCAACTTTGACAAGTCTTAAGAAGTAACAAAAATGCCAAACATCATTTTGAGGACTTGCACAACATTTGTGCATCCATAACATATGATTTAACATCATTTCTAGCCACTTAAAGCACTAAAAAATTGGCTTAAAACCTGCCCAACCCTCAACTGATGGCTACTGGCCATGCTTGGTGCACAGCTGGGTAGTAGCTCTCAGCCACTAGTTGAAGGCTAAGATCTTCTTAGATCTCTAGTATTTTATTTGGAATAAGACCAGCGATCTGGTGATGATGGAAGCCAAATTTAGGGTAGAAAAATAAAGAAAAAAGCTTTCGGCACATGAAATGCTAGCTTACAAATGTTTTGGAGGGAAATGAAAAATCTAATTCTTCACACCAATTAGCATTGCTTATGGCTAGCCAGCTATCTATATCGATAGATAGATGTGGAATAGTGTGATGCCAAGTTGGCATCACATATTCCATGAAGGGGGGCGACCAATGGGGTGTGCTTAGGTAGCAAAATTTGATTCCAAATTTTATTTAAATCTTAATTACATTTGAAATCTCATTTCAAATTAATTAAAATGCCATCTCAAATCTCATTTGAGGTTTCCCTCCAAAACTTATTCTTCCTAATTAATCAAATTAAAATTTTTAATTTAATTAATTATCCTTTGACTTAACTCTTTAAGTTAAATTAGCTTAACTCCTTAAGCTAAATTCATTAACTTAA
Source organism: Jacaranda copaia (assembly GCA_014898725.1). NCBI lineage: Eukaryota > Viridiplantae > Streptophyta > Magnoliopsida > Lamiales > Bignoniaceae > Jacaranda > Jacaranda copaia. The sequence continues at coordinate 1,570,082 of JACGDI010005831.1, forward strand.
CTCTTTAAGTTAACTTATTCAATTGATGGTTGTGTTGGCACCAAATAATTAACTCTTTAATTATTGGTCTAATTTAATCCATAAATTAGTTTATTAATTCAATACTTAAATTAATCAAGCCAAAATTGACCTTCAAACTTGGTACCTAAAAATCAATCCACTAGGAGAAATCTTTTTCTAACATTTAGAAAATTTTCTCATGAAATTAGGAAGCTAATTAGATTATGTGTGTAACCCAATAGGTTCCACCATTCATTAGACATGGACTCACAACTTATTGTGACTTTTGAATGTCTTATATTCATTCTTGTTTAAAACTTTTTTTAAACTAGTTGACTTAATTCAATTAATCTCATTAATTGAAGAGTACTCAATCTCCATGGTCAATGTCCAACCTCAAGCCTGTGGAGCCCAACCAATTGGCCGAAATGAATATTCTAGAGAATCATCATCGCTATATGCATATTGCAAATATTGTCCTTTCATCTTTTATCTCCCGAAAGAGGCCTAGGACAAGATATTTATTGGTTACATAATAGCCTCGATACTATGTCTCTATTCTCAATGTTCAATCCCATTGTGTGACCTCTCCTATGGAAAACTTCTTTTCCAAATTGTTACACCACCTTGCGTAAGAATTTCTAGGAGTTAATCATTATAGAATACATATGAGATGCATTTGCCTTTCATAATAGTGAGGAGTTAGATTCCATCTTAGATCTCACAAACCTCTATGCCAAGAAGCTCATACCCAATCTTAACTTGAAAGACCCGCACGGTGGCCAAGGATAAGACAAAACATGAGGACCGAACATAAGGTTACCATGGATCCTTATGTCAAAGAACTAATAATATGCACTAGTATAAGCAAAAGAGCTAGCCACTACTAACTTGCACTATAGCTATCTAATGGATTCTTTGGTGGGTCTTAAGTGCCTATTTCTTTAACAAGCATCCCACTAACATGCACCTGTGTTTCATATAGTTGCTCATAGAACAAAATAATCTGCAACCTTTGGATATATGCATCATTAGTGCAAGTTTGTTTGGATCTTAAATGTCCTATCTCATAAGATTCTATAACTTGAAAGATTTAAGATCATGATCGTGTGAGGCTTATTCTATGATCACGAAACCAAGTCCCACAATCATATGTGATCTAAAGGCTTAATCCAAATATTAGTGAAGTGATATAAAAAATAAGATGAACATGATCATATAAAGAATACCATTCAATCAAGATTGTATCACGTGTGAAATAGTTCACAAGGCCAATCTCATCGGCTTGCAGGACACTATTCCAATAAAAATTATAATAAAAAAGATTATATCCTCTGAAGAATGAGGAATTAATACCCCTAGAGAAAAAGAGTATTTTCATCAGGAGTTAAAAACTCCAATTAAATTCAATTATTGGAATTATATTGAGGCATTTAATAAAGCCTTATTATCTGAAAATTCAAAAAGAAAACATTTGTCATTTATTAATGTTTGTTTGAAAGTTTATAAACAAGAATTATCAAAATCATAATTAAACTACCTATTTAGGTTGTAAAACCTTCTTAACCTCCTATCCTTTCAAACATTTTCCAAACACTTATCCTTATATTATGAGAATCATTATGCCTAATTAGTGCAAAGAATTATGTAGCCTAACACAGAGTTAAATGAGCCTATCATACAAGGTAATAAGTAGTTGAAAAGTAGAAATATTAATTCAATACAAAAAATAATAATAATAGTAATAATGGTGGTGGTAGTAGTAGAAGAAGAAGTAATAGTAGTAGTAGTAGTAGTAGTAGCAGTAGTAATAGTAGTAGAAGTAGTATTAGTAGTAGTAGTAGTAGTAGTAGTAATGGTAATAGCCATAGTAGTAGTAGTGAAAATATCATAACTTTGTTTAATGGTTTAAAATGTTCTACACGCACCTCATTTAAATGGTATAAAGATACAATTTTATCAAGAGTCATGAAACTCCCTGAGCCTAATAGTTGTCACTGGAAATCTAAACTTTTAAATGAATTACCTTCTTTATTTGCTGAAAAATTAAGAAAAAATTTTAGAAAATGAGGTACCAATATTGAATATGATAATTATACTTATGGAAAACTTAAAGGAACGTGCACACAAGAAAGCTTATCATTATCTTGAGATTAAATTAAATCAACAAATTAAACATCATAATATCATAGAAAAAAGACAATTAGACCAATTTTGTGGTCAATTTGATATGGAACAACCATCCATAAGTGAGCCTAATGGGCTAAAAAAACAAAATACAACATATAAAAAATACAATAATAAAAAAATATAAAAAAAGAGAAAAAGAAAAATAAGAAAGAAAAATAGAGCGTATTTTAAATATGGTAAAATAAGCCTTTATGTTGATAAATGTGAAATGAAGAAAAAGATTAATAATCTTAATATTGATTATAAGTTAAAAGATACTCTTTCAAAATTACTATTAAATTCTAAATCAAAAGATATTTCTAGTGATGATAGTTTGGATAATAATTCTGTAGAATCTTCAACACCTGAAGAATTAAAAGCATTAGAAAATAAAGATTATGTTTCTAAAGAAGAATGTTGTGACGCATGTCAACAAAGGAATCTTTGTTCTAAACAAGAAAGTAATAAAGTAATAATGAAGAATTTAATATTTCAGATCTATTATAAGCAATAACATAATTATCCCATCAGCCTTTTAATTGGCCAATAAAGCCTGCAACAATCATAGTAGCAACAACTTTATCACTATTACCATTATTTTCGAACCATGGACCTTAATGCAAAGGTGAAAGCAAGATAGGAACTAGGATCAAAAATTAAAATTGCAAAATATAAAATAACTAGTGCCTACAAGCAAAACAAGGACCAAATTGTGCCTTGGATTCAAATTTAGATAGAGAATTACCTTGATAAGCAAATCCGGGAAGAAACTAGTGAACACTTCACTGGTTCTAGAATCTATCAGCTCATGGCACAGTGAAAAGATTGCGACAATTGCCTTACCCAATCACCTTCAAAAATTTTTGAAAAACTACTGAAGATAGATAACACCTTGTAGAATATACAGTCAAAAATTCAGATTGGTTAGCCATCTAGATCATCCTGTAGAAAATCGCAAAGTTGAACCTCGTGCAGAGAGCTCTCCAAAAATAGAGCAAGGCACACGTCTTACCTCTATAGAAATAGTCCACACACCAATGAGACATCCTAATTCTCTAGTTTGTGAGTTGGAATAAAACCAGAGAATTGATGGTGGAGGTTGAATTTAGGGTAGGAAAATGAAGAATGAAGCTTAGCCTTCAACACATGAAATGCTAGCTTGCAAATGTTTTGGAGAGAAAATGAAGAATCTAATTATTCACACAATTTTTCATGTCCACGACCTCCTCTCTCTAAATCCATACACAGAGGATGAAAATGTATGATGCCAAGTTGGCATCACACAATGCATGATGGGGGATAGCCAAGTGGGGTTGCTTAGGTGGCAAAATTTGGATCCAAATTTCATTTTGGCATCACACAATGCATGATGGGGGGAAGCCAAGTGTGGTTGCTTAGGTGGCAAAATTTGGATCCAAATTTCATTTGAATTTCATTTGCATCTTAATTACATTTGGAATCTCATTTCAAATTAATTAAGATGCCATCTCAAATCTCAGTTGAGTCTTCTATCCAAAATTCATTCCTCCTTAATTAATCAAATTAAACTCTTTAATTTAATTAATTATCCTTTGACTTAACTTTTTAAGTCAAACTAGCTTAACTCCTTAAGCTAAATTTGTTAACTTAACTCTTTAAGTTAACTTAACTAATTGATGGTCATGTTGGCACCAAATAATTAACTCCTTAATTATTGGTCTAATTCAACTCTTAAATTAGTTAATTAATTTAACACTTAAATTAATCAAGCTACAATTGGCCCTCAAAATTGGCCCCAAAAATCGATCTACTAGGAGACACCATTTTCTAACACCTTAGAACATTCTCTCTATTAATTAGGAAGCTAATTAGATTTTGTACGTGACCCAATAAGTTTTACCATTCATTGGACATAGGCTCACAACTCCTTGTAATTTTTAAATATCTTAAATTCATTCTAGTTTAAAACTCCTTTTAAATTAGTCGACTCAATTCAATTAATCTCATTAATTGAAGAGTACCCAATCTCCATGGTCGATGTCCAACCTCAAGCCCATGGAGCCTAACTAATTGGCCGAAATGAATATTCTAGAAAACCATTATCGCTCTATACGTGCCATGCAAATACGGTCCTTCTATCTCCTATCTCCCGAAAGAGACCTAGGGCAAGATATTTGTCAACTCTCTGATAGCCTCAATACTATGTCTCTATTCTCAATGTTAGATCCCTATTGTATGACCTCACCTTTGGAAAACTCATTTGCCAAATTATCACACCACCTTGTGCAAGGATTTTTGCGAAAGGATCATCACAGAACACATAGGAGATGTACTTACCCTTTACAACAACAAGAAGTCAGATTCCATCTTGGATCTCACAAACCTCCATGCCAAGTAGCTCATACCCAATTTCAACCTGAAAGACCCGCTAGGTGGTCAAAGATGAGTCAAAGCATGAGGACCAAACATAAAGCTACCATGGATCATCAGGTCAAAAGACTAAAAATATGCAATAGCATAAGCAAGAGAACTAGCCACTACTGACTTGCCACTTTGGCTATCTAGCGAATTCTCTAGTGGGTCTTCAATGCCTTGTTCTCTAACAATTACCTACTAACATGCACTTGTATCTTATACAGTTGCTCATGGAATGGAGCAATCTCCAACCCTTAGATTTATGCATCGTTACTGCAAGTCTATCTAGATTTTAGATGCCCCATCTCATAAAATTCTATCACTTGGAAGATTTAAGATCATGAACATGTGAGACTTATTCCATAGTTACTGAACTAAGTCCTATAGTCATAGTTGATCTAAATGCCTTATCCAAACACTAGTGAAATGAAATAAAGTGTAAGATGAAGATAGCCATATTAAAAATATCATTCAATTAAGATTATACCACAAGTGAAATAGTTTATAAGGCCAATCTCATTGGCTTGCAGGGCACTATTCCAACAATCTCCCACTTGCCCTAAAGCCAATGCCCTCTGGCTTTAAGACCTATCTTTGTAAGATGTCCTCCAAGGACTTTTAGCTTTTGAGGTTAATACAGTTGTTCTGATATATTCTCTTCTAAGGCAACTTTTATCTACTCAGTTGCCACCTCTATCAATTGATATCATATATCAAATGGTAAGGCATTTAATATGTTTGAATCACTTATGAGATCTTAGCTTAAGACATAAATTGTCTTCTAAATACAATCGTAGGCTCATGCATGCTATGGTTTCCAAAACCACAAAATATATCACCTTAGTGGTTATCTAGGCCATGGTGTCTAGTTGGAACTTTTCCAACACACCATGCTGCCATTAAGGCAAAATATGTGTCCAAAAGTAAATATTAGGTCATCTACATTGGATTGGAAACTAATATCCAAAAACTCTTAGTTCCAAAAACTCCACGAGTTTCAACTCTCCATTGCCGTATACTAAAAATAAGTCTTTATTTCTTCTCAAGTACTTTAGGATTATTTTCATAGCTAACCAGTAACTCTCACCAGGATTAGATTGGAACCTACTCGTAATGCTTAGCGAGTGTGCCACATCCGATTCGATCTTGTACATTAAACGGCATACAATTATGCTCCATGTAGTGGATGCATAAGGTATGTTAGACATTTTGTCTCTCATTGACAGTCTAAAGGACCATAGACTTGGAGAGACTATAATCACGTCCTAAAAAGAAGAAATCCCCTCTTGGATTCTTTCATAATAAACCTCTTTAGTATTTAGTTCAATGTACGAGATTTGGGAAAGCCCTAGCATCCTCTCTGATCTATCTCTATAGATACGTATTCTCAATATGCATGATACATTTCCTATGTCTATCATGGAGAATTGTGTAGATAACTGTACTTTAGTACACTCTAACATTCCTACCTCATTCGCAATGAAAAGAATGTCATCGACATAAAGCACAATAAACTATATACTGCTCCCACTAGCCCACTTATACTCACAAGGTTCATACCCCATTTTTGACAAATCTAAATAATTTGACTATCTTATCAAAAATGTATGTTCCAAGTTTGAGACACCAATTAGAGTCCATAAATGGATCTCTAGAGTTTGCAAACTTTTTGCTCTCTCCGTTTGGATGAAAAACCTTGTGGTTACTCCATATAAATTTCTTCTTCAATGTCACCATTGAGGAAAGTGGTTTTCACATCCATTTGCCAAATCTCATAGACATAATATGCTGCTATAGTAAGTAGAATCTGAATGGACTTAGGCATAGTGACTAGTGAAAAGGTTTCCTCGAAATCAATACCGAGTCTTTGAGTGTAACCCTTTTCCACTAACCATGCCTTAAAAGCTACCATTCCTCCATCTACCCAAGCTTTTGCTTATAGATCTATTTGCAAACAATAGGAACTATTTCTTTTGGTGGATCTACCAAAGTCTATACTTTGTTTGAGTACATGGAGTCCATTTCGGATCCCATGGCTTTAAGCTATTGTCCTAAGTCTATATCCAACATAGCTTCCTCATAGATCTTCAAATCTCTATTCGATTGACCTATCTTATGAAGAAATTTAAATTCTTTTGATTACTTCTTCATTAGGTTCGACCTTTTCAGAGACTGTGTGTGAGGTTTTTTTATATTTATTTATTTATATCGCTTGTAGGATTTATTGATCCTCTTGAACTTTACAAAGTTCAATTACAGTACCTTTTCTATCTTATAGAAATTCTTTTTCCAAAAAGATGGCATTCCCTAAAACAAAAACATTTTATTCTAAGGGATCATAAAATTAATAACCCATAGACACTTTAAGGTATCCCGCAAACTTGCACAAAATTGATCTACTATCCAACTTATCTCCCACTATCTGTCTCACATAGGTGGGAGATCCCCAAACCTTTAGATAATGGTTTGAGGGTGCTTTGCCATGCCATATCTCATATGGTGTTTTTAGAATCGACTTTGAAGGTACTACTCTTAGTAACTTTGCTGCCATTATTAAGGTATATCCTCAAAAGGATATAGTCACACCAAAGAAGCTCATTATAGAATGCATGATGTCCAACAAAGTATGGTATCTCTTCTTTGTTACTCCATTGTGTTGGGGTGTGCCAAGTGGACTCTATTGAGAGAAAATCTCATTCTCCTTTAGACAATCCAAGAATATGGTACTTAAGTATTTTTTTTCTCTCTATCCAATCGAAGGGCTTAATAATAAGTCCCTTTTACATTTCTACTTCATTAATATACTCTTTGAAATTTTCAAGGGCCTCGGACTTGTACTTCATAAGATATATTTATTCAAACTGACTATTACCATCGATAAAAGTGATGAAGTAAAAATAGCCTTCTCTCCTACTAACACTTAGTGGTCTACAAACATCCATGTAGATCAAATTCAAAGTATTTAAGGAGGGCTCCATTTGGCCTACAAAAGGAACTTTGGTCATTTATCCCTTCAAACAAGATTCACAAGTAAGAAGGTAGTCAATGCCACTAACATTTAGTTCTTTAAGAGCTTCTAACTTGTTTATCCTAATTTTTGGAGATATAACCAAGTTTTATATGCCACATCATGGCACTATCTTAGATATCTAATTTCTTACTTAATTGAGAGTGCATTAGTGATAGTTAAAAATCCATCTATTGTTAATTATACCACAAGCAACTAAAGAACTCATTTTTTAATGCCTTCAATCTCCCATTTGATGTAGAACGATCAAATCCTCCGCTATTCAAAAATGAGAATTGAAATAATGTTCATAACAATATATGATACTATATGATAAAGGTCTAACACATGTATAGAGTTCTCTAAGTCTAACGTATAGCACACCTTCAACTTCGGACATAATTTTTGCTCCTTAGCTAAGGTGGTGGATCATATTCATATCACTTAGTTCTATTCTTCTTTCTATTCTTTTGTAACAAAAAAGAACCACGTATGATATCATATATCCATGAGGAAAAATTCATCATAAATGCACCTCAATAAAAAAACATTTCATTCTTAAGAGTTGCAAAGTATTCCTTGCAATAGTGCTTCCAATGGCCTATTTTGCCCAAGTAGAAACAAATAATATTGACAATTTCCTCTATGATCTTCTTAACTCCTTCGGATGCCTTTGATAGTTGTTTTCCCATAAAGGAAGAACATTTCTTCCTTTTTACCTCCATTTCTAGCACCTCTAGGGCCCATAGACTTGGAAGAAGAAACAAGTGTTAAAGGTTTGCCCTTATCATGGTAGTCTCCTTCTATATTAACACTTTGATCAATAAAACTCAGTAAGGATGTGAGGATCAAATCCTCATGGAGATTTGTCCATCACTATGTCTAAGTTGAATAGCTTCTCCAAACTTAATCATTTGTAGACCATAGTCGATGACACATGATTTCCCATTTATCCTACGTTGAAAAGTCTTCTTTGACAATATAAACTTCTCATACCTTGTTTGCTTTACAACTCTTTGTAAACTTTAATCAAGGTACAATTCATGTGTCCTTAAGATTTTTAAAGTTTGTAGATGCCATATGAGACTAAGGGATAGGACGATCCTAAGCCTAATTCGTGAACTTTTCACATGTCTCTAGATATACATTAATCCTAAAGGGATTAGAAGTACCATGATATAGGACCTATATCCGCTTGTAGGAATCTAGAATGATTTTTGAGGTTAAGACAATTGTGGAAGTTTGGCTGGGTTGGTTTATAGGTTTCTAAAATAACGTTGGCCGGAATTTTAACCATTCTTAAGATTTCACAAATCCTCAATGGCAAAAATGAGAATATGAACATGTGATAGAATTTGATATTAAAATATGTTCATGATCTTTCAAGTATGTTTTTCTCCCACTATTTTATCAAATCCTTTACCCCAAAGAAAAATTTGGAAAATCACATTTGCTAGTGAGAATCAAGACCCCAATGACTTGTCAATGGACCCCGGTGACCGAATGTCATCCACAAGCAATTGAAAGGTAAGCAACTTTTGCTAATTGTATCTCATGCAACTCTTGATGTATTTTGCCTAATATTTCATATAGACCCATGTGACCATGTGCCATCTATACTACTAAGTGTTAAGTTAAATCCACCAATCAAACTTTATCTTAAGATAGCCTCACAACATCCCCCATGATCGAGTGTTAATGTGTGAGGGTTCCTAAGTCAAAGGTGCATCTTATGTTAAGTGTATGCTCACAGCTTTCCTCCTATGTGTGACCACTGTGATCAAGTGCCATCACACAGGATCGATAGCATCATCATGGCATACACTATTGGTGGAAGGCTTGGATTAATTAAAACTCTTTTAGTTTGTATCCATTTTAACTTAATATTTGAAAATACTTAGATGTTCTAAGAAGAGGATTTTTGCTTGCAAAAATCTCATTATTTTATCTTCTTATTTAGGTTCTCTATATCTTAATCATGCATCCCATACATTAATAGGATATGGAAAGCATAAATAAGTAAAAAGCCTAGCATGCTTCTAAGGTAGTATGACCATGAGCCTAACCAAGTGATACAATCAAAGCCATAGGTACTTCACTTCAATTATTTTAAATGGGTTGAATTAAACTAAACTATTACATAAGTCTATCCCATACATTCATGGGTCTTCAAATAGCCTCCATGCCTCTATTAGACTCCTTGCTCCATGCAACATTTACATGAAATGGAATTCCTTATGCCTTGTGGTTCTATTCTCATAACCTTTATAAGATAGAACAAGAGGCATGCAAGCCCCATTTAATACAACCTATTTCAACAACTTTGAAATAAATAAAATCAATTTAAAAGGCTCATGATCATCCCTATTCATTCATCATTCATTCAACAATTAAATGAACAATAAATAAATCTTGAATTAACAATTAATTCCAACAATCAAATGCTCATCTCATAAATAAATAATTGAACAATCATAACACTTATGCCACTTATTGGAGATCAACTTTAACTAATTATCAAAAGCATTTAAATATGTCAAACATAATTTTGAGGCATAGCACAACACTTGCGCAACTAATGTGAGTGGTGCAAAAACTTGTTGAGCATTAAAAGAGTTGGAAAAACAACTCAAAGCTCACAAAACACCCTTCAAACCAAACTGCCTAGTAGCCCGTGGTGCACAACTATGTAGCCTATGTGCATAGTGAGTGCACACTACCTAGCCAGTGCCTAGGTTATGTCGGTAGCCTTTGTTTTCAAGGTTTAAGGCTTGCCAAGTCTGTTCTCTACTCAACTTTCATGCACCAACAATTTTAGCACATGTTCTCAACATCATAACACGCATTTCAAATTAATTTCCAGTTTCAAAACTCCTTTTAATACTGAAAATACAAGTGCTCAAACATACGTTCAAAAATTAGAAAAAGTAAGAATCAAATTCTTCTAATAATCTCCAACATAACTCCAATCCAATTGGTTCCAAAAATGACCAAAACTCTTTTGGCCATATAATAGCATGCTATATCAACATATGACATCAATTAATTCCAAATCAACATTCAACATTAATCACTATGAATTAAAACATACTGACTACATGAATTAACATTAAAATCACATAATAGCATGCTTTTAATTCATCAATCAAGGAGCCTCATAAAAATCAACCAAATTCCCCAATCCATCATTTGAATCGAGAATATAGTAATCCAAATTAATCCATCACATGAATCAATCAACCAAATAAAATCTAAATCTAAGCATGATTATGGCTCTGATACCACTTGAAAGCAAGATAGGCACTAGGATCTAAAATTAAAATTGCAAAACTTAAAATAACTAGTGCCTAAAAGTAAAACAAGGATCTATTCATGACTTGGATTCATATTTAGATAGAGGATTACCTTGATAAGCAAATTCGAGAAGAAACTAATGAACACTTAATCGGTTCCAAAATCTGCCTGCTCGTGGCACAACTAAAGGATTGCAAACTAATCACTCTATCAAATCGCCTCCAACAATTCTATAAAAATTACTGGAGATAGCTAACACCTTAGAGAATCTTCAGTTAAAAATTGAGATTGCTTCACCATCTAGATTGTCTTGCATAAAATCACAAAGTTGGACCTCACGGAAAAAGCTCTCCAGAAACAGAGCAAGGCACACATCTTACCTCTATTGAAATAGTCCACACACTAATGAGACTTCTTAATTCTCTAGCTCATGAGCTAGAATAAAACCAAAGAATTAATGGTGGAGGCTAAATTTAGGGTAGGAAGATGAAGAATGAAGCTTAGCCTTTCAACACATGAAATGAGGGAAAATGAAGAATCTAATTCTTCCCACCATTTATCATATCCATGACCTCCTATTTCTAAATTTATATATAGAGGCTGAAAATGTCTGATGCTAAGTTGGCATCACACAATGCATGATGAGGGGTGGCCAAGTGGGGTTGCTTAGGTGGCAAAATTTGAATCTAAACCTTATTTGAATTTCATTTGCATCTTAATTACATTTGGAATCTCATTTCAAATTAATTAAGATGCCATATCACATCTCATTTGAGTCTTCCCTCCAAATTCATTATTCCTCAATTAATCAAATTAAACTCTTTAATATAATTAATTATCCTTTGACTTAACTCTTTAAGTCAAACTAGCTTAACTCCTTAAGCTAAATTTGTGAACTTAACTCTTTAAGTTAACTTGACCAATTGATGGTCATGTTAGCACCAAATAATTAACTTCTTAATTATTGATCTAATTTAACCCTTAAATTAATTGATTAATTTAACACTTAAATTAATCAAGCTACAATTGACCCTCAAAGTTGGCCCCAAAAATCAATCCACTAGGAGACATCATTTTCTAACACCTTAGAAAATTCTCTCCATTAATTATGAAGCTAATTGGATTTTGTGTGTGACCCAATAGGTGCTACCATTTATTGGGCATGAGCTCACAACTCCTTGTGATTTTTAAATATCTTAAATTCATTCTAGTTTAAAACTCTTTTTAAACTAGTCAACTAAAATCAATTAATCTCATTAATTGAAAAGTACCCAATCTACGTGGTCAAAATCCAATCTCAAGCCCATGGAGCCCAATTAATTGGCTGAAATGAATATTCTAAAGAACCATCATCGCTCTTGCGTGCCATGCAAACACGGTCCTTTCATCTCCTATCTCCTAAAAGAGGCCTAGAGCAAGATATTTGTTCGCTCCTTAATAGTTTTGATACTATGTCTCAATTCTCAATGTTTGATCCCTGTTGTGTGACCTCACTTTTGAAAAACTCTTTTTCCAAATTACCACACCACCTTACACAAGGATTTTTGGAAATCGATCATCACGGAACACATATAAGATGTACTCGACCTTCATAATATTGAGGAGTCAGATTCCCTCTTGGATCTCACAAACCTCTATGCCAAGTAGCTCATACCCAATCTCAACCTAAAAGACCTAATAAGTCAAAGTATGAGGACTAGACATAAGGTTACCATGGATTCTCAAGTCAGAGGACTAATAATATGCAGTAGCACAAGCAGGAGAACTAGTTACTACCGACTTGCCACTTCGGCTATTTAGTGGATTCTCCAGTAGGTCTTCAATACCTTGTTCTCTAACAAGCACCCACTAACATGTACCCATATCTTATACAGTTGCTCATGGAATGCAACAATCTCCAACCCTTGGATTTATGCATCATTACTGCAAGTCTATCTAGATCTTAGATGCCCTATCCCATAAGATCCTTTGACTTGGAAGATTTAAGATCACAACCATATGAGACTTATTCCATGGTCACCAAACCAAGTCCCGTAGTCATAAAAGATCTAAGGGGTTTATCCAAATGCTAGTGAAGTGAAACAAAGCATTATATGAAGATGGCCATATCAAGAATATCATTCAATCAAGATTGTACCACAAGTGAAATAGTTTACAAGGACAATCTCATTGGATTGCAAGGTATTATTCCAACAAAAGGTACCTTGATACAACATCATATACTGTAGAATCACATAAACAAGAATGCATCATGAAAATATACTCATAAGTACAAGATCCTGTGAAATAAATCATTTCTACCTGACTAATAGTTGATCCATTTATAATTTTTGCAAAATTATAATCAAAACGATTATATCCTCTAAAGAATAGGGAATTAGTACCCTCAGAAAAGAAAGAACACTTTCATCAGGAGTTAAAAACTCCAATTAAATTTAATTATTGGTATTATATTGAGGCATTTCATAAAGCTTTATTATATAAAAATTCAAAAATGAAACATTCTTAGTTTATAAAAGTTTGCTCAGAAGTTCAAAAATGAGAATTTCCAAATTAGTTTCATGAATTGTGGATTAATTATGGTCCATCAATAAATCTGATATAAATCATTATAAAGAAAATTATAGATTTACTCATATTTAAACCTTTAACTTTAGAAAATTTGCCTAAAAGTTTTATAGCTGCCTTACGAGATGTTTGTAATCTCAATTGGAAAATATCTTTAATAGATATAATACAATCTAGTCTAACTCATGGTCTTATTTATTTTGATGTTTATCCTAATTTACAATTATCTTTAATTGATGTTAATATACTTGATGCTCTTACTCTAAATGCTAAAACATATGGTTATACTTATATTCCTCAAATAGAAGTTATATGTATCTACTATCAAATTTATTTTAAACCACTTCATACACTAAATCCACAATGTAAAAAGGTTAATAAACCTAATAATGAAACAATTTTAATAGAAACTAACTTTAGTAAATCCAATATTACTACAAAAAGACCTAAAAAGGGATGAAATAGTTTTTCCAGAAAATTGGATAATAGAGAGAGCTACTCCTCCACAACCTATAATAAATCCAAATGTTACAAATATAATACAAACCCCTGACAGTACAGTGCAAATACAATTTGAAGAAAATAGAAGACTAATAGGATCTTCTTCTAAATCTAAAATATATAGATATCATTCAAATACATCTTTGTATTCTCATATTTCATCTTTTGATGATATTGATCTCCCTTCTACAGCTTCTACTTCACAAGTTAAATAAATTTCTCCAAATGAATCTCAAGATCAATAAAATAAAGTAAATGAATTAAGAATTCTGAAAGATGATATTATTAAAAGAATATATAATATAATACTCAAGAACCAGAAATAACCGAATCTGAAAAGAATTTTTCTGTTTAATAGATTTTGCACAAAATATTGATTTTAAACTTGGATCTCCAACCTGGCAACTTGTTAGATAAGAATTTGATTTACCTAGATGGAAACCATTTTAAAAATGATTTTTTGAAAATTTCACTTCAGAAGATAAGAAAAAATTCCAAGATGAATTTTATTCTTTTGCTTTAAAAGAAAACAAAAGTATTCCTTTTGTCTCATGGTTTATAACTAATTATGTTGAAAATTATATTTCTGTTGTGGAAAGAAATTATAGATTGAGTGGTGGACACGTTTTAAAAGCTATCTACCCACCTCAACAACCTTTCCAAGTTCAGATTAATGATAAAATGTTATGCTTCTCTGCATTTCAAAAACTTTTTGAAAATAAAACTCTTCAAGTTACTACTGCTCAAATTAATAATTTAATCAAACAGCAAAATTATGCTACTATCTATCTAAATGTGTTAGGAGAACAAATTTCATCTCTACATAATAGAATAGAAGGATTATATTCTTTAGTAAATCAAGTTAAAAATTTTATAAGTACTACTAGACTTAATCAAGGTCAATCACAAGAAGTCATAGCTACCCTTAGCCCCCTCTTAAAACTCATAATTCCAAATTAATATCTCTTAATGAATTAGAAAAATTACTTGATAATAAATTCAAAGGAATGAAAATTAATACTATAAATAAAAAATTTGAGATGGCATTAGTAGTACTAATAATTATAAAAATTATATTAAAGAGGAATTTAACAAAATTGAGAAATATGTGGATAAACCTACTATGACGATGTATTATTATCCTAGACCTACTCCTCAAGATGTCCTTCATGAAAAAGAATTTATTATAAATAATAGTTATAGTGGAAAAAAATTTATGAATGGAATCTTGACGGTTATACTAAAAGACATATTTATAATCTAGTCCATAGAATACTTATGTATAGCACAATTTCAAAAAATAATGGTAATAGTGATAAAAGTTGTTGCTAATATGATTGTTGTACTGGCCAATTAAAAGGCTTGTGAGATAATTATCTTATTGCTTTTAATAGATCTGAAACATTAAATACAATTAAAAATAAATTGGGACATAATGTTGAAAATGTTGTTTATACTCTTGTTGTTAATATTATAGAACATTTTACAGAATGATGGTATGATAATAGTGAAAATATCATAACTTTACTTAATAGTTTAAAATGTTCAACGCTTACCTCATTCAATTCCACATAATCTCAAGGGTTCATATCCTTTTTGATTCCACATTCAATTCCGCAATCAAATCTCATATTAGCCTGCTCAAATTCTCACATTCCAAAGTTCATATCCCAACATAGCTAGACATTCTTTAGCTTAAGACTCACATCTAAAACATTTCCAAAAATCAAGTTTATTCTCAATAATCCAAAAATTCCACACTTCGAGAATCTTATCCTAAAATAGCTTAGGGTTTTTCTTAACCCAAGTGTTAACACTTGGAAGATTCTCAATTCAAGTTTAATCTCTAGTAACCCACAGATTCCAATTATAGTAGTCATTCCCATGATAACCTAAGTCATCAAAAACCTAGGCTCTGATACCACCTCTGTTGCACCCCTTCTTGAGATAGCACCTAAGTTGAGGCACCACTCAGTTCAATCTTAAAGTACAAATCAAATCGAAGGAAGATAATTCAGACTATCCCACAAGGTTAATGAAAGCTAATATAGTCAATAGGCTCATCAATTTCTTTTCCCAAAATTATCAAAGACAACAACAACCTTCTACTTAAGTATCCACAACAAAAGTACTCTATCATTAGAGATCCCACAACATTCATCATAATATGTATATATTGCTGATATTTAATCTAAACTTAACATATTACAACACCTCACCAGTTTAGACCTATCATATCAAAATATCTCTAAATTTAAAGCATAACATTCCAGGGAACCATAAACACATATACCACTTGATCCCTTACAAAATTTATTTCTCTTTAGCTCAGACCAAAATTCCATATCTTTC
Organism: Jacaranda copaia; assembly: GCA_014898725.1. NCBI lineage: Eukaryota > Viridiplantae > Streptophyta > Magnoliopsida > Lamiales > Bignoniaceae > Jacaranda > Jacaranda copaia. The sequence continues at coordinate 1,586,367 of JACGDI010005831.1, forward strand.
ACTTAATCCCATTTGAGAAGATAAGAAATAACAAGGAAGGTGAGTTTTAAGAACTCTGTGAGGAAAAGGAGAAATATAAAATTTAGAAAGAAAGTTATGAGACACGACTATCGATAAATAATTTGATAACAACAAGAAGGTTAGTGTGAATCAAAATGTATATATAACACACATAAAATCAAATTTAGCAAGTTTTTGGTCATTCCATCCTTATTACTCTTGGATCAAATCATAGTTGTTAGTACTGGCATCGGTACTGTATAAACATGAATTTCCTTATCGCTCTATTTTGCTTAAGCACTCAGCTCGGTGGGTAATAACTTGTTTATGGGCATGGTCAATGACGTGCCGGATTCTAACACTCACAGTTTGCTATCTCCAGTTACCTATAAGTCAGAATTTTAAATGGGTACTAGTCAAAAAGACCTGTGTCTATCGGTCTATTCCACCAGCCATCTTTCAAACCTAGCCCCTAGGCCCAATTCCTCTTATGGCATCCCTTCAGGTGATATTTGCCCATTGCATCCCATGGGTTAGTAACTTTCCATGTCTTCCTATAGGTTAGTATCTTCCCATGTCTTCCCATAGGTTAGTAACTGCTTATATCTTCCCATGGATTAGTCTAATGTAATGCCACCAAATAACAATTCAATTTCAAATAGAATTTGCAAATTCAAAGACCTTCACAGAGTTCGATTAGAAATAGTCATTTTCAATAAAAAAAAAAGGTAAAACATCAAGTAGTTTCAAATCAAGAGAACCTCATAAGGTTCAATTAAAAATAGTAACTTTCAAGAGAAGACAATAAAATTTCAAGCAGTTTCAAATTCCAGATAACCTCACAGGGTTTGATTATCTCAATGACAACAATATTAGAATAATATCAAATTAGCAAAACCTAATGGGTTCAATTATAAATATAGAATAACTTATATAAGCAAGAACCAATTGACAAATCCCTCATAGGGTTAACAAAAATTAACAGAGTATGAAATCAAGTCAACACAAACCCTCAAAGGGATTTAATACGAAAATCAATAACTGTAAAAGGTGCCAGATTAGTGGACCCTCACAAGGGTTTTCAACAATAACCCAAAGCGGGAGACCCTCACCTTAATAATGTCAGCGATGAAGTCAACTCTACTGATCCTCAGTTGTTCGCTTCTATCACCTAACCATGAGAGTGATTTACTTATCAAAACCCATGTTTAATCAGAATGATCTCTAATACTTAAAACCTTACTATTGACTGTATAATATGAGTAACCATCCAATTAACTCGATATAGGACTTCTCTTGAAATTGTCATTAAGAAATACTCTTAATAATACCATTAATTTACTATCGATTTCAGGGTTCTTAATGATACAAAAATAGATATAATCAATTTCCTAATTACCTAATTAACCTCATATCAGTCCTAATCAATGAAAATAGGCCAATTAGTTTAATAACCTAATTATCGCCATATGAATACTAATGCTACAACATAACACTTACTAACAACAGTTATAGCCAATAGCATATTTTAATTACTCTAACCCACTTATTTCTCAATTGTTGTTCTACCTTATCTTTGCCTTTAAGTATTTAGCTATACATTACTTTCATTATTAATACTTAATTAATATTCTCAAACCATAACTAATTAAATGTAGCCCACACTCATTTTAATAAGTGTATCCAAAATATTAAAGTCCTATTTTCATTCCACATTTTCAATTTCTCAAATACTTCAATTAACTAAATTGATAAATATTCATATTTTATTACCAAATTTGGGTCCATGCATCACTTATAACTAAATGTTTGTACAATTGTTTCACTTAGTAATTATAATTTTTCATCCAATTAAACTAAATTTACATAAAAAAAAATTAACACAATAATTTACTCAAATTAAATCAGGAATCAAATTAACTATTTAATCAGGGTTTTACCAAATTGACTGAGTTCAAGGTTAATTCATAGTTTGAAATTAGCCTATATGCATCCGAATCATCGAGCCAAAGATTCTGTCTAAAAGTTGTTGAACCGTCACTGTTGGTCGTCGTTCACCATCGCTAGCCACCCATTAGAGTTATGTGCAGCTAGTACCACCAGGTGTGCCTCGATGCACTAGTCACAACTCTCCAATCTATTTTTCATTTGGATATCATTTGGTTGGTCAATTTTACCAAAAACCATCAAACCCCCCAACAACGCCGCTACCCCATTTTTCTTCAATTACTTCTCCATCCATCATCGGTTCTTCAAATTGAAGAGACCATTGTATTTTTTGTGCTAATCCCATCAAAACCCATACCTAGGTTTCAGCAAAAAGCCATCAAAATAGTGAACCCTACCACCTCTATTGTAAGCTTCAATTAGAGCTTAATTTTAGGAGATTTGCTGGTTGTTTCACTTCAAGTTCAATACCATTATGTTTTGTGTATCAAGAGAAAGATGATGGTTAGTTTGGCTCTATATTCTTTGGTTGTCAGTGAGATATAGTTGGAGGAAGAATGGTGGTCTTGCATGCGAGAATTAGGTAAATTAGAGGGGTAGGTTGATATTTATAGGCAATTTTCAAGAAATCTAAATTGACCCCCAAAACTTTAAATCAACTTTCAATTCAGTCCTCAACTTATTAATGTCTTAGATTGGCCCAATTGACCTAAAATATTTATAATTCAACCCTCAAAACTTACAAAAATTCTAACAATCAAGTCCTTTTTATTTATATATTAAACCCCACATTTTTTGTCAACTTAATATTTTAATTCTTAAATTTTATTTTCTAGAACACCAAGTGTAAGGGTGTTACACTCTATTATCCAATTTTTTGGAAAGACCATTTCATCCCATTTTATAGGTCTTCTTGAAGTAATAATGGATTTACTAAAATTATTTTCTATTAAAATTTTTTCATTATTAGGTTTATTAACCCTTTTACATTATGGATTTAGTGTATAAAGTGGTTTAAAATAAATTCGATAATAGATACATGGACCCAATTATAAATTTGTCTTTCAATATAACCATCAAGATTCCATTCATAAATATTTTTTCCACAATAACTATTATTTATAATAAACTCTTGTTCTTTATGAAGGACATCTTGAGGAGTAGGTCTAGGATAATAATACATCATGATAGTAGGCTTATCAGCATATTTCTTGATTTTATTAATTTCTTCTTTATATAATTTTTATAATTGTCAGTATTACTAGTGCCTTCTTCAATTCTTTATTAAAAGTAGTAATTTCCATTCCTTTGAATTTATTATCAAGTAATTTTTCTGATTCGTTAATATATTGTAATCTAAAATTATGAATTTTACAAGGGGGTTGTATGCTAGAGGTAGCTAGGACTTCTTGTGATTGACCTTGATTCAGTCTAGTAGTACTTATTAAATTTTTAACTTGTTTTACTATGGAATATAATCTTTCTACTCTATTATGTAGAGATGAAATTTGTTCTCCTAGCACATTTAGATACATAGTAGCATAATTTTATTGTTTGATTAAATTATTAATTTGAGCAGTAGTAACTTGAAGAGTTTCATTTTCAAAAATTTTTGAAATGCAAATAAGTATAATCATTAATGAAACCAATTTGGTAATTTTCGTTTATAAACTTTTGAGCAAACTTTTATAAACTAAGAATGTTTCCTTTTTGAATTTTCATATAATAAGGCTTTATTAAGTACCTCAATATAATCCCAATAATTAAATTTAATTAAAGCTTTTAGCTCCTGATGAAAATATTCTTTTTTCCTAAGGGTACTATTTCCCCATTGTTCTAAGAATATAATCCTTTTTATTATAATTTTGCTAATATTATAAGTGGATTGACTATTAGTGTGGCACCCCCAGTCGAAGTATCGCCCTAAGCGAAGGAGCCACCAATTCAAGCTTGAAATCTAAATCAAATGATAAGCAGGCAACTAGAAATTTAATCATCTCAAAGGTAAAACAACTCACACTAACCTAAAAGATCACTCCATAATGCATAATATATACAATCCAAGTATCTTAGGCTCATACAACATTTACATAACATCTTCCAAATAACAGTCTCAATTAAGTGTAGACGATATTTACAACCATAACACCTAGTCTATTACAAAATAACTCCCAACCAAACATGATCCTCTGCCTTTCACCTCAACTTGTCTAGGAAAAATAAAGAATAACAAGGAAGGTGAGTCTAAAGGACTTAGTGAGAGGAATGCATAATAGAAGTTGGAGAGAAAATATTGAATTGCAACAACAAATAACAAGACCTTTTGATAACAAATCAGTTGATCAGATCGTGATTAACAGGAATCAGATTTAAACTCATAAGAACATAAAATAGGTAAATATTTAGTAAGCCTATTGGCATCTTTCCTTATCGCTCATCGATCAATACAAGATAACAATCAATAGCATTTAACTTGAACATAATAACTTTCCCTAATCTCTCCACTTGCTCGAGCATACAACTCAGCATATAATAATACACTTATATGGCATGGTCAATCGTATGCCAGATCCCGCCACTTATGCCAAATCCTGCCACTTATAGTTTGCTACCTTCAGTTACTTGTAAGTCGAGATCTTAGTTGGATACTAGTTGGAAGACTTATCTCCATCAGTCAATTAAGCCCCGTCATTTTTTCAAACCTAACCTCAAGCCAAACTTCCAGTTGCATCCGTCCAAGTGGAAACTCCCTAAGGGTGTCCCCATGGCTAGAATGATTTAATGGCAACAAATAATAATTCACTTTCAAGCAATAACAAAAACATTATTCAACAACGGTCGGTAGGGCCTATTCTAATAAACAAGACACATGAACAATTAGAAGGACTTTTAACATCATTAGGTCAACCAGACCATTTCAATATCATTGTCCAATTATCAAGATCATAGGGTAAGCCGACAAGGCTAAGGTATAAAGGACAGAATTTTGACATTGTAAAGAAAGTCCTAGGCACTAGGACAAACAGAATAGATTTGATATCAAAAGATAACCATCACAAAGGTGTTCAATTCAAATATCAGATAAATAAATAGAATAGATTTCAAATGACAACCCTCACAATGATGCTCAGATAACAAATAACAATTTGGATATCTAAACACATTTTAGAATTAACAAATAGAGTATGACACAAAAATAAATAATCTACACAGGGGCTGACTATGAATAATAGAGAGTTAAAAAAAGTGCCAAAGCGGCAGATCCTCGTCTTCAAAGGCCTTAGAAGGCAGCTACAGTGAATGGCTTACTAATCCGCAATTTTCTGTTCTTCATAACCTAACCACAATAGTGATTTACTTATCAAAATCTATATTCAACCAAGATAACCTCTAATAATAAAAACCCTACTACTAACTACCTAAAATCAATAACCACTTAATTAACTCGATATAAGACATTGTATGAAATTATCATTAAGAAATATTCTTAAAAATACAGTTAATTTACTATCAGTTATAGGGTTCTTAATGACACGAGCAATAGATATAATCAATTCAATTCCATATCAATATCCAAATAATAAGCCACTTAGCTTAATAATCCAGTTAACGTCATTAAGGTCTAATTTTCCAAATTTAGTGTTTTTCTAACTCAATTAGCTCAAAAATTTTCCAATTATCACATTTGATACAGTTTTAGGTCAAAATTTCCAACATCAACCATGCATGAAACACTTTCACTACCTAATATAAATTCAAAATTGATTATTCAAAGGTACAAGAGATTTAAACAAATGAAAATGTATAAAAAAATGTAATCTCAATATTGATCTTTACCCAAAAACACATAATTGAGACCTTAAACCTCAAACCAATCGCACCACCATGACTACCGCAGTGAGGTGAAGATTTTGCCTGAGAACCGCCATGGCCAAAAATTGTCAAAACCACTATTGTTCACTTCATTTCTTCCTCTTGAATCCAATGGTGCTTTTAGTTTTCAGTTTGGAGGCTTGGAAGACCTTCAACTGAAGCATATAGCCTTAACACCTTTTTCTCACCACCACATCTATTACTCTATTTCTCGCTACCATCGCTGCGTTACACCTTTATGAAAGGCCACGATTGTGTTCTCCATGCCTCAAACTTCTAAAATATCTATCTAGAAGCCCCTCCGCACCATCGTAGCTCCATCACCCATCACGATTAATTTTTTGGGTCTCATAGAAAGCTTCCTCCGCTGTGATGGTGTGCATACAAGGGTGCTGGGGAGAAAAGGAGAGGTGTTTGGGGGTGTTGTATAGGAAAGACATTTGCCGGTGATGGTGAGTGAAATGAGAAAGAGAGAAAGTTGGTTCGGTAATAGTGAAGAAGAACGGAGAAGATAGTGAAAATGATGAAACATTTCTTTTTTGTAAAATTAAATTTTTGAGTTTTACAATTGAGTCCTTAGTTTTGTTAAGTTAATCAATTGAGTCTTCCATTTAATTAAAATAATATCTTGACCCTAATTGACTAAAAAGGTCCCTTGCAAGCCCTTAAATTTTCCAATTTTATTCAATTAAGTTCTCAAAAATTACAAATTAGCTGCAAGAAATTTAATTAAATTAATAAATAGTTAAATTTCACAAAATTGAAAATAATAAAATTTAAATTCTATAAGTCATGGGATTTTGGGGTGTTACAAACCTTCCCATCTTAAGAGAATCTGATCCCCAAGTTCTTACCTGAATACTAAAAATGTTTAGGGTATTGCTGGTACATGAGATCTTCTCACTCCCATGTTGCTTTTTCCATATTGTGGTTGCACCATAATACTTTCACTTAGGGAATCTTTCAACTCCTAAGTTCTTGAAATTGCCAATCTAGGAAACATGCTGGCTATTCTTCATATGTCAAATCACCCTTCAACTGCATATGCTCAAGTGAAATGATGTGAGAAGGATCATGGCAATACTTTCAAAGTTGTGGTACATGGAAAATGTCATGTATCCCCGCCAATTCCTGGGGTAAGATAAGATGGTAAGCTACTGGCCCAATCCTTTAACATATTTCATATGGCCCAACATATCTCAAACTAAGCTTTTCGCCTTTACTGGTTCTTCTAATTCACTTCTTTGGGGATATCTTAAGAAATGCCCTATTACCAACTTCAAACTCTAAATCCTTCCCTCGAGTATCTGCATAACTTTTTTGTTTATCCTAAGTTACTTTCATCATCTACTTAATCACATATACTTTTTTGATAGTTTCTTGAATTAACTCAGGTCTTATAGTATTTGGTGACTTATCAGTATTACCCATATATTCTTCTAATCCCAATATACTAGTGATCGAAATTTCCTGCCGTACAAGGTTTCATACAATGCCATCTGAATGGTAGATTGATAATTATTATTATAAGCAAACTTGATCAAAGGGAGATGTTAAATCCAACCTCCTCCAAAGTCCAAACACATGCTTGAAGCATATCTTCTAATATTCTGATTGCCCATCTGATTGTGGCTGAGCTGTAGAACTTAACCACAATCGTGTTCCCAAATGCTTCTGTAGACTCTTCCACAGTCTTAAAGTAAACTTTGGGTTTCAGTCTAACACAATGCTAATAGGGACTCCATGTAGTTAGACTATCTCTTTTATGTACAGCTCCACTAGCTTCTCAACATTATAATGTGTTCCTATTGGCAGAAAATGTGCGGGCTTGGTCAGTCGATCTACTATTACCTAAATACTATCATATCCTCCCTAAGCTATTGGCAAACCAATTACAAAATCTATCATAACCTGTTCCCATTTCCAATCAAGAATAGGGAGTAGTTGTAACAACCCTAACGGTCATTGATGTTCTGCCTTTACTAGTTGACAAGTTAGATCCTTCTGCACATAATCTGCAATGTCTCTCCTTATACCATGCTACTAGAATTATTTCTTTAGATCTTGGTACATCTTGTGCCCTTTGGATGAACATGAATCTCATTTTGTGTGCCTCTTTTAGCAATCTCTCTTTTATCCCTTTTAGCGTACATATCTTTTTACGATACAAAAGAGCACCTTGGTTATGAGGCTAAATTTAGACTCTTCAGAATTTCCAAGCATCTTATTTTGTTTCAACATCCATTTGTCTCAATCTTGAGCTTATCTAATTTCCTCATTCAATTCAAGCTATACTCTCATTCCTATAACCCAAACCCACTATTTTAGTCTTAGCACAGCACTCATGTTTCAACTTTCAAATATTTCTACTACATGTAAATGAGCTAACCTAGCTTTCTGGCTTAATACATCTACTACAACATTTACTTTTCCAGGGTGGTAGGTGATGGAGAAGTCATAGTCTCCCAAAAACTCCATTAATTTACACTGCCTCATGTTTAAATCTTTCTGTGAATGTAAGTACTTATAGCTTTTGTGGTATGTGTATAGTCCAAATGTTGCTCTGTACAGATAGTGCCTCCACTTCAATAATGAAAAAATGAAAATGACCACAACCAACTCCAAGTCATGAGTAGGGTAGTTTTCTTCATGGGGTTTCAATTTTCTAGATGCATAAGCAATCACACACCCCTTATATATCAACACACATCCCAGCCCCTTATTGGAAGCATCAGTATATTCCACAAAGCCCTATAGGCCATCTAGAAAAGTTAAGACCAAAGCTGTAGTTAGATGGTGTTTAAACTCTTGCAAGCTTCTTTCGTAATCATCATTCCAGTTAAAAGGTTGATCCTTCTATGTCAACTTGGTCAAAATACCGACTATCTTAGAAAAATCTTGAACAAATCTTCGATAATAGCTAGCTAATCCTAGAAAGCTTCAGACTTCAATGACATTTTCAGGCCTCTTCTAATTGACTATTCCTTCTACCTTAGAGTGGTCAACTTCAATCCCATTTTAGATGGTGATATACCCACCAAAAGGCTATTTTCTCCATCTAAAATTTGCACTTGCTAAATTTGGCACATAGCCAATGTTTCTTCAAATTCTTGAGAATAGTATGCAAGTATTCCACATGTGCTTCTCTGGATTTAGAAAACACCAGAATGTCATCGATGAATATGACTACAAACTATCGAGATATGACCTAAAAATTCGATACATTAAGTTTATGAATGCGACTGGTGCATTAGTCAGTCTAAAAGGTATCATGACAAATTTAAAGTGACCGTGCCAAGAATTGAAGGCTATTTTTGGTATACCCTCATCTCTAATTTTTAATTGGTAGTACCTTTATCTAAAATATAGCTTTGAAAAGATTCTAGACCCCTATAGCAAATTGAATAACTCCTCTACATGGGGTAGGGGGCACTTCTTCTTGATTGTGACCTTATTCAATTCTCTGTAATTAATGCACATCTTTAGAGACCCATCTTTCTTTTTGACAAATAGTATTGGGACTCCCCAAGAAGATGTGCTTGGTCTAATGAACCCTTTTTCCAGTAACTCTTAGATTTGATTCTTCAGTTCCTTAAGCTCTATGAGTGCCATCCGGTAAGGGGTCTTAGAAAAAGGTATGGCCCTAGGGAGAGTGTGATTACAAATTCTATCTTTTTGTTTGGGGTAATAAGTTTAATTCTTTTGGAAATACTTCTGAGTACTTAGCTACCACTTCCACATCTTCAATTTTAACTATATCTCAGGGCTTGTTGATAAAGTACACCAAAAATCCTTACCCACCTTCCCTTAAAATATTCTTGGCCCCTAACACAGATATAATAGGTACCAGCGAAGTATTATCTGTGGGATAGCATGTAGGTACTGATATCTTATCCCTAAGAGTGAGACACTTGGTATAACAATTTACCTATGCATGATGCTTGTGTAGCCAATCCATTTCAAGGATCAAATCATATCTTTGTATAGGCTTTTGTATAAGATCAGCTAAATATACCATATCTCCAATCAAAATCGAGCAATCTTAATAGATCACATACATCATTAAACTATTCCTAAGGGTGTTCGAACTTCTATATGATGTGCCATAACTTTAGGTTGCATATTTATTTTTCAAATATATTAGCATACATGAAAGAATGCAAAGCTGTAGGATTATACAAGGTATTTCCAATAATTTCAGAAATAGAAATAGTACCTTTAACTATATCAAAGGAATTGAGCATTTTTTCTCCAATTATGGTATATGCTCATGCTCAAACCTTTGGCTTTTTACAAAATCCTACAACTTCTTTCCCCTTTCTGTGAAAGTTGGCCTTCTTATATTAGGGTAATCTTTGATAAGGTGCTGATTGTTGCCATAGTTTATGCATTTGCCACACTTCTTTCAATATTCTAACTCATCATGGCCCAACTTTCCATAAAATCCACACATCTTCTGTGCTGGACTCATAGCTCCGCTGGCCTGATAAACTCATTAACTAATGCCCCTAATCTATAACTTTGGTTATTCCTTCTAGAGTTATTCTACCAACCAGGTGGTAACCTTTATTTTCACCTTTTCTCTTCAATCTTTTTAATGTCCTTCAAATCTGAGTCTACCTCTAGTGCTTTACTCATTGCACGATTATAGTTAGGAAAATCACATGAGAGAAGACCCCATCTAAGTTTAGGTCATTACCCTTCCACAAACTTGTGAACTTATCACCTCTTATTTGCAAGTATATGGGGTGCATACCGAATCAGTTAACTAAATGTAGCTTCATACTGACTAACTGGGGATGTCCATTGAATTAACTCCATGAATTCTCTTTCCCTATCATACTTGGTCACCTCTGATACATATTTTTTCATAAACTCCCAAGTGAAGTTTTCCCAAGTCCGTTGAGTTCCCTCCGCAATCCATCTATGATTGATCAATTGCCACCAATTGTGTGCAGGACCATCTAGTAGAAATATGGCATATCATATCTTTTGCTCATCTGGATATTACAGGGTTCTAAATATCGTTTCTAAGCTCTTAATCCATATCTCAATTTTTCTATCATCAAGTTCTTTTAGGAATTTCAGGGTTGCAATCGAAGGAACTGATCTAAAGCTTGGTCCTCTGTAGGCTCTTTAGCATTTCTGGCTCAGTTACCCTATCTTCATTGTTGATAAAACTGCATAAATTGTTGCCACATTTAGAACATGGGCTCAGTTGGCTGGCACACACCTGGCTGATTGACCTGAGAGGTCTGTGAAACCTCTTCCTCTAGCAAGGTTAGTTGCTTAACTGGTGCTCTTTACCGAGGGACATACTGTGTGGTAGGTCATGGACCAAACGGCCCCATTGACCTGCTTGAGGAAGTTTAGGTATATGAGAACTTTCATGGGATGCCATTGTTTCCCTTTGATCATCCTTAACTCCTCAATTACTGCTGCCAAGATCACATAATGACATCTAAAGTTAGTGTTAAAATTTTAATCTTATAGACGTAGTTATAAAGATATGACAAATCAAATCAAGCTCAAACAACGATGATCAAATCATTAAAGGCTAGCCAACAACTTCTATCACCACCCTAACCTTATACACCATTTGTACCTAGCCCGACTCATATAAATAACTAGGGTTCTCTACTCAATACAAGTTCAAGGTTCATCTTTCAAAGTGAAGTCTATAACTAGTCGGCTACCTTAAATATAGGCCCCTACTTTCTACAAAATCATCATGTATCCTCCTAATACCCATTTACCTAGGTCATCATCAAACCTTGACTCTAATACCACCTATGTGGTACTCCCATTCGAAGTATCACCCTAAGTGGAGAAGCCATCAATTTAAACTTGAAATCTAAATCAAATGATAAGTAGGCAACCTAAAATTTAATCATTTCAAAGGTAAAACAACTCACACTAACCCAAAAGATCACTCCATAAAGCATAATATATACAACCCAAGTATCTCAAGTTCATACAATATTTACATAACATCTTCCAAATAATAGCCTCAATTAGGTGTAGACTATATTTACAATAATAACACCTAGTCTATTACAAAATAACTCCCAACCAAACATGATCCTCTGCCTTTCACCTAGACTTGTCTAGGAAAAATAAAGGATAACAAGAATAGTGAGTCTTAAAGACTTAGTGAGCAAAATACATAATAGAAGTTGGAAAGAAAATATTGAATTACAACAACAAATAACAAGACCTTCTAATAATAAATTAGATGATTAGATCGTGATTAACAGTAATCAAATTTAAACTCACAAGAACATAAAATAAGTAAACATTTAGAAGGCTTGTTGACATCCTTCCTTATTGCTCCTTCATCAATATAGGATAATAATCAATAGCATTTAACTTGAATACAAAAACTTTCCCTTATCTCTCTATTTGCTTGAGCACATAGCTCGACATATAACAATTCACTTATATGGCATGGTCGACTGTATGCCAGATCCCACAACTCATAGATTGCTACCTCTAGTTACCTGTAAGTCAGGATCTTAGGCAGTTACTAGTCAAAAGATCTGTTACCATCAGTTCATTTTGCTTAATATTTTTTCCAAATCTAGCCCGAGCACAACTTTTTGTGGTGTCCCTTCGAGTAAAAACTTTCCAAGGGTGTCCCCATAGGTGGAATGATATAATGCCAACAAATAACAATTCACTTTCAAGCAATAACAAGAACATTGTTGAACAATGGCTAGCAAAGCCTATTCTAGTAAACAAGATATATGCACAATTAAGAAGACTTTAAACACTATTAGATCTGCCAAACCATTTCAATATCACTATCACAATTATCAAGATCATAGGATGAGCCAACAAGGTTGGGCTATAAGGGACAAAATTTTGACATTGTAAAGAAAGTCCTGGGCACCAAGACAAATAGAATAGATTTGATATTAAAAGATAACCCTCACAGAGGTGTTCAATTCAGATATCAGATAAATAAACAAAATTAATTTCAAACAATGACCCTCATAGGGGTGCTTAACTTAGATAACAAATAACAATTCAAATATCCACACACATTTTAGATTTAACAAACAAAGTACGACATAGAAACATATAACCCACACAAGGTTGACTTCGAATAATAGATAGTTAGAAAAGGTGCCAGATTGGCAAACCTTCACCTCTGAGGGCCTAAAAAGATAGCTACAGTCAATGGCTTATTGATCTACAGTCTCCTACTCCTCATCACCTAACCACGAGAGCGATTTACTTATCAAAACCTATATTCAACTAAGATAATCTCTAATAATTAAAACCTTACTATTAACTACCTAAAACTAGTAACCACTTAATTAACTCAACATGAGACTTTGTACAAAATTATTGTTAAGAAATAGTCTTAAAAATTCAACTAATTTACTATCGATTATAGAGTTCTTAATGACATGAGCAATAGATATAATCAATTCAGTTCTATATCAGTATCCTAAGTAGTAATAGTAAGCCACTTAACCAAATAATCCAATTATTGTCATTAAGGTATAATTTTCCAAATTTAGGGTTTTTCTAACTTAATTAACTCAAAAATTTCCCAATTATCACATTTGGCACAATTTTGGGTCCAAAATTACAACATTAACCATGCATGAAACATTTTCACTACCTAATACAAATTTGGAATCAATTATTCAAAAGGACAAGAGATTTAAACAAATGAAAATGTATAAAAAAAAAAAACTAATCTCAATATCAATCTTTACCTAAAATACACAATCAAGACCTTAAAATGCTGAACTAATCATACCACCGCAACTACTGTGATGAGAAGAAGATTCTGCTTGAGAGTTGTCACTGCTGAAAAATGTCAAAACTACCACTGTTTGCCTTATTTCTTCCTCTGAATCTAATGATGCTTTTAGTTTTTAGTTGAGGCATGGAAGATCTTCAACTAAAGCTCATAGCCTCAATATCTTTTTCTCACCGCTGCATCTGTTACTCTATTTCCCATTATCGTCGCTACGTTACACCTCCATGCAAGGCCATAGTTGTGTTCTCCATGCCACAAACTTCCAGCATATCTGCCTAGAAGCCCCTTCACTCCAGCGTAGCTCCATTGCCCATCATGATTAATTTTTTGGGTTTCATAGAAAACATTCTTTGCCATAATGGTGTGCATGCAAGGGTGCGAGGTGCTAGGGAGGAGAGGTATTTGGGGTTGTTATATGGGAGAGATGTTCGCCAGTGATGGTTGCTGGTGATGGTGAGCAAATTGAGAAAGACATAAAGTTGGTTTGATAATGGTGAAGAAAAATGGAAAAGATGGTGAAAATGAAGAAACATTTCTTTTTTATAAAATTTAATTTTTGAATTTTGCAATTTAGTCCTTAGTCTTGTTAAGTTAATCAATTAAGTCTTCTATTTAATTAAAATAATGTCTTGACCCCAGTTGACTAAAGAGGTTTCCATGCAAGCCCTTAAATTTTCCAATTTTATTCAATTAAGATTATAAATTAGCTCCAAGAAATTTAATTAAATTAATAATGATATACAAAATAGTTAAATTTCACAAAATAAAAAATAATAAAATTTAAATTCTATAAATCATAAAATTTTGAGGTGTTACAATTTTTCAGATATGAATGATTTATATCACAGGATCCTATACTTATGAGTATATTCTCATAAAGCATTCTTTATTTATATGATCTGGCAATATATGATGTTGTATCAAGTTACCTTTGTATTAAGGTCCATGGTTCATTTTGCTATTGTAAATCTTTATTTTCCAAAAGCAGTAATATTTCATTGGATAAACTTTTCTCATAATGGGAAAAATCATCATTTTCTTCCTTATTAACAATATTAGCATAGGAGGTATTACCTTCTCATTGATCTTTCTGTTTCTTGTATTCAAAAAATTCCTTATATAAAGGATCATCTAAGATATTACTTGATGTAATATTGGTAGCTATAAGCTTTTGAGATCCATGTTGTATGACTGTTCTCCCAAGATTGTTATGCCTAATTAGTGTAAAGGATTATGTAGCCTAACACAAAATTAAACTAGCCTATCATATAAGCTAATTAATTAAAACTAGAAATATGAATTCAATACAGTAAATTTAAAAATACTTGGAAAACTTTGAAGACTCCAAGGCTTCAAAATTTTGATATATTACAAAGATAGAAAATTTACGACGAATATTTTTTAAGTAAGGCTAAGGAGACTTTAGGGGTTCTACCCAAACTAATGAAGATGCCCTCCATTTATAGACTCTTGGGCTAGATCTAACAACAAGAATAAAAGAAAAGTTTGTGAAATTTTCATGTCTGAATAATACTATTACAAAAGTGACTTTATAAAAATCTACAGTAAATTACAGCTGTCAGGTTATTCCTATCGATTAGTAGATTCTTCTGATTTCCTCTTGATATTATCTTTAAGAGTTTCTTTCAAACTCTCAAAAATATCTTTAGTTGAAGGTTCCTCATCCACATAAGGATCTTGCAATTCTCTAGCAAGATAATAATATTGATTTTCTCATTTTGAAGAGGTTTCCATTGACAAATTTGGCTTATTATCGATCTCAACATCAAGATTTTTTATTAGATCCTTCTTCATTTCTTCAATATATGATTGTACCATTTTTTCTTCGGAGATAACTCCTTTCTTCATTTGCATGTTTCTTATAACTTGCTTAAAAGGAATAGGAAATTCTTTTTTTTCCTTCATCAGTTCTTGATATTCTAAAATTTTCTCTTAGATTTGATCCAATGTTTCTTGTCTATAATAAACACCTGTCTTCTTTTCTTTCAGAAGTTTTATATTCCAAAATTTTATGAAGAAGATTCTTCTCAAGAAAGGGATATTTTGTTGAGTATGATCAACTTCAGGAGTCCACTTCCAAATCCATGAAATAGAGAATTCAATAAAGAAATACATAGGGGTCATTCTCTCAATCCACTTATTTTGATATTCTAAATTAATAGGTTTTGGTAAATAATTCACCCATTCTATATAGTAATCTTTAAAAGGTTCTGGAAGAATTTCTATTGATGGACCATAATTAATCCACCATTCATGAAACTAATTTGGTAATTCTTGTTTATAAACTTTTGAGCAAACTTTTATAAACCAAAATGTTTCCTTTTTGAATTTTCATGTAATAAGGCTTTATTAAATCTCTCAACATAATCCTAATAATTAAATTTAATTGGAGTTTTTAACTCCTGATGAAATACTCATTTCCCTAAGGGTACTATTCCCCCATTCTTTAGAGGATATAATCTTTTTTATTATAATTTTGCTGAAATTATAAGTGGATCGACTATTAGTCAGATAGAAATAATTTATTTCACAAAATCCTATACTTATGAGTTTATTCTCATGATGCATTCTTTGTTTATATAATCCTATAGTATATGATGATGTGTCATCATACCTTTGCATTAAGGTCCATCGTTCATTTTGCCATTGTAAATCTTTCTTTTCCAAAAGCAATATTACTTCTATGGATAAACTTTTCTCATAATGGGAAAAATCATCATTTTCTTCCTCATTAATAATATTAGCATGTGAGGTATTGTCTTCTTGTTGATCTTTCTATTTCTTATATTCAAGATATTCCTTATATAAAGGATCATATGATCTATAAGCTTTTGAGATCCATGTTGTATAATTGTTCTTCCTCCCCTTCCTCCTCTATTAGAGGGGAAGTTTTGACTCCTTCCTCTTGGGATCATTCCTATAAATACTCATGAGAAAGAAAGTCTGACAGATTATTATCTAAACCTTTTTTTATAATAAATAGTAAACACAAATGGAGCTAAGTGAGCTTGCCATCTTGTTAACATTTGTTTAAAAATATCATGTTTAAAATCTTAATTAAACATATTTTGTCGATTCACAATCTATTATTATAATAAAATTTTGGTCATAAAAATCATCTTAAAATTTTAAAACACATTTTTACTATTGCAAGAATTTCTTTTGCAATTGTAGTACAATTGTTATGGCTATTATTCCATTTTTCTAAATGAAATCTAATGAGATATTCTTGTTTAGTATTTAGATATTTTTGTTTTAAAATACCTCCATAACCAATATCAAATACATCAATTTCTATAATTTTTTTTCCAATTTGGATTAACAAGCATAAAACAAGGAAGATTATAAATCTTAGAAAATGAGGTACCAATATTGAATATGGTAATTATACTTATGAAAAACTTATAGGAACATGCATATAAGAAGGTTTATCCTTATGTAATGAGATTATATTAAATCAAAAAATTAAATGTCATAATATCAAAGAAAAAAAGATGATTAGGCTAATTTTGTGGTCAATTTGGTATGAAACAGCCATCCACTAGTAAGCCTAATAGGCAGAAAAAAGAAAATAAGATATATAAAAAATATAATAATAATAATAATAATAATAATAATAATAATAATAATAATAATAATAATAATAATATAAAATAAGAGAAAGAAGAAAGAAAGAAAAAGTAGAAAAGAAAAATAGAGCCTATTTTAAATGTGGTAAAATAGGTCATTATGCTTATAAATATAAAATGAAGAAAAAGATTAATAATCTTAATATTGATAATGAGTTAAAAGATACTCTTTCTAAATTACTATTAAATTCTAAATTAGAAGACATTTTTAATAACGATAGTTTAGATAATAATTCTAAAGAATCTTCAGCATCTGAAGAATTAAAAGTATTAGAAAATAAAGATTATATTTCTAAAGAAGAATGTTGTGATGCATATCAGCAAGGGAATCCTTGTTCTAAACAAGCAAGTGATAATGAAGATTTGTATGAAATTCTTGCTCAATTTAATGATTTAAATATTAATTTATTAAATAATGAAAATATAATGGAACTTTTGAAATTTATTAAAGATCCAAAAATTAGATCTAAAAAAATAGATCATATTGAAAATACTCCTAGTACTTCTTCTAATAATTATGATAAAAATCAAGAAACTTGTACTTCTCCTGAACTTTATACCATGGCTGAAGTTCAAAGATTATTAAAACAATGACAAAAAAATTAAACTCGTATTACAGTTCAAGATTTGAATATTGAAATTAATAATTTAAAAAAATGAAATACATAATCTCAAGCAAGAATATAAATTTCTTGATAAAAGAATTTCTATTTTAGAAAAAAATAGTCAAATGAAGACTTTTCATGATAAAAGTCTTAAGGAAATCATAAGATTTCCTAATAAAGAACACTTTCTTTATACTCCTAATGATGATAACTTCCTTCATACTCTTGAAATGATTATGTCTCAAAAATGGTTTATAAAAATCACTTTACTTATTGATAATAGATTTCAAAAAGAATTAACTGCATTAATTGATAGTGGAGCAGATTTAAATTACATTCAAGAAGGAATTATTCCCACTAGATATTTTCATAACACTACTCATTATCTTAGTTTTGCTAATGGTCAAAAATTAGATATTCAATATAAATTACCAAAAGCTTATATTTGCAAAAATAATACCTATATTCCTACAAGCTTGTTACTAGAAAAAATATTACGAATCAAGTTATACATGGGACCCCATTTTTAAAAAAAATATTTTCTATTAAAAATATTAATGAAAATGGTTTTATAGGAACTTTTAAAGAAAAAGAAATAAAATTTCAATTTATAACTGAACCTTTTACTAGAGTTCTTCATCAAATTCATGACTTGTTAATAGCAAAAAACCATCAAATAAATTTTCTTAAAGAAGAAATAAATATTTAAACTATTGAAGAAAAACTTCAAAATCCTAAATTATAGGATAAAATTAAATTAATAAATCACCAATTTTCTTTAGAAATTTGTAGTGATCATCCAAATACTTTTTGGAATAGAAAGAAGCATATTGTTAATCTTCCATATGAAGATGACTTTGATGAAAAGAAAATTCATACTAAAGCTAGACCATATCAAATGAATTCTAAATATTTAGAATTATGTAAAAAAAAAAAAATTTGCTTCTCTTTTACAAAAAGGATTAATAAAACCTTCTAAATCTCCTTGGTCATGGATTGCTTTTAATGTTAATAAACATTCTAAACAAGAAAGACGAACACCTTGCCTTGTTATAAATTATAAACCTCTTAATAAAGTTTTAAAATGTATTAGATATCCTATTCTTAATAAAAAAAAAATTTACTTGACAAACTCTATGGAGCTGTTATATTTTCAAAATTTGATTTAAAATCAGAATACTGCCAAATTCAAATTGCTGAAGAAGATAGATATAAAACTGCTTTTAATGCTCCAATCCAACAATTTGAATGGAATGCTATGCCTTTTGGTTTGAAGAATACTCCTTCAAAATTTCAAAAAATTATGAATGATATATTTATTCCATATAGCAAATTTATAATAGTTTATATTGATGATACTTTAATTTTCTTGAAGACTATAGAAATACATTTTAAGCATCTTGATATTTTCAAGAAAATTGTTATTCAAAATGGTTTAGTTATATTGAGACCAAAAATGAATCTTTTTCAAACAAAAGTTAAATTTCTTAGTCATAATATAGAAAAAGAAAAAATTATTCCTACAAATAGAAGTATAGAATTTGCTTCTAAATTCCCTGATAAAATTACATATAAAACCCAATTACAAAAATTTCTAGGAAGTCATAGTTATACTTCTATTTATTATAAGAATCTTACAAAGGATACTACAATCTTATATGATAGATTAAAAAAGATTCCCAAACCGTGGTCAGAACAACAGACTAAAAATGTTAAAAGAATTAAACAAAAGGTTAATAATCTTCTTTGTCTTATGCTTGCTAATCCAAATTGGAAAAAAATTATAGAAACTGATGCATCTGATATTGGTTATAGAGGTATTTTAAAACAAATACATTCAAATACTAAACAAGAATATCTTATTATATTTCATTTAGGAAAATGGAATAATAGCTAGAAAAATTGTGCTACTATTGCAAAAGAAATTCTAGCAATAGTAAAATGTGTTTTAAAATTTCAAGATGATTTATATAACCAAAGGTTTATTATAAAAACATATTGTCAATTGACAAAATATATGTTTAATAAAGATTTTAAATATAATATTTCTAAACAAATGTTTGCAAGATGGCAAGCTCACTTAGCTCCATTTGATTTTACTATTCATTATATAAAAGGTTTAGATAACAATTAGCCTAACTTTCTTTCTTATGAGTATCTACAGGAACGATCCTAAGAGGAAAGGGTCAAAACTTCCCCTTTAATAAAGGAGGAAGGGAAAAAAGAACAGTTATACAATATGGATCTCAAAAGCTTATAGCTATCAATATATCAATATTGCATTAGGCAATATCCTAGATGATCCTTTATATAAGGAACTTATTGAACACAAGAAACGGAAAGATCAACAAGAAAGTAGTACCTTTTATACTAATATTGTTAATGAGAAAGAAAATGATGATTTTTCTCATTATGAAAAACGTTTATCCAAAGAAGTAATACTGCTTTTGGAAAAGAAATATTTACAATGGCAAAATGAACCATGGACCTTAATGCAAAGGTACCGTGATACAACATTATATACTACAGGATCTTATAAATAAAGAATGCTTTATAAGAATATACTCATAAGTATAGAATCCTATGTAATAAATCATTTCTATCTTACTAATAGTTAATCTACTTATAATTTCAGAAAAATTATAATAAAAAAGATTATATCCTCTAAAGAATAGGAAATTAGTACCCTTTGGAAAAAGAATATTTTCATCAGGAGTTAAAAACTCCAATTAAATTTAATTATTGGAATTATATTGAGGCATTTAATCATGCCTTATTATATGAAAATTTAAAAAGGAAACATTCTTAGTTTATAAAAGTTTGCTCAGAAATTTATAAACGAGAATTACCAAATTAGTTTCATGAATGGTGGATCGATTGTGGTCCATCAATAAAAATTCTTCCAGAACCTTTTAAAGGTTACTATGCAGAATGGGTGAATTGTTCACCAAGACTTATTAATTTAGAATATCAAAATAAGTAGATTGAGGGAATGACCTCTATGTATTTTCTTTATTGAATTCTCTATTTCATGGATTTGGAGATGGACTCCTGAAGTTGATCATGTTGGAATAGTATATTATCCTTGTAAACTATTCACTCATTGTACAATCTTGATTGAATGATATTCTTTATATGGCCTTCTTTATCTTATGCTCTTTATTTCCTTCACTAGCATTTGGATAAAGTCCCTAGATCACACAAGACTACGGGACTTGGTCACGCACTGGGTGGTGATCATGGAATAAGTCTTACATAGTCATGATCTTAAATCTTTTAAGTCTAGGATCTTATGAGATAGGGCATCTAATATCCAGATAGACTTGCACTAACAATACATAAATCCAAGGGTTAGAGTAAAGGCTAGTAAGCTACTAGGATCTAATATCAAAACTTCAAAACATCAAAGTAGCTAGTGCCTACAAGAAAATCAAGGATCTAATCATGCCTATGATTTAGATTTAGATAGAGGATTACTTCGATGAGCAAATCTAAAGAGAATCAATTGAACACTTCACTGATTACAAAATCTGTCTGCTAGTGGCACAGTGAAAGGATTGCAACAATTGCCCTACCAAATTATCTCCAAAAATTCTAGAAATATTATTGAAGATATCCAACAGCTTAGAGAATCTCCAATCAAAAATTTAGATCAATTGTATGTCTAGAGTGTTCTGCCAAAAATCACAAAGTCGGACCTCATGCAGAGAGCTCTCCAAAAATAGAGCAAGGCACAAGTCATGCCTCTATTGAAATAGTCCACACACCAATGAGACTTCCAAATTCTCTAGTTCATTAGCTGGAATAAAACCAGATAATTGATGGTGGACACTGAATTTAGGGTAGTAAGACGAAGAAAGAAGCTTAGCTTTCAACACATGAAATGCTAGCTTGCAAATATTTTGAAGGGAAATGAAGATTCTAATTCTCCACACCAAATGTGATATGCACAACCTTCTCTCTCTATATCTATGTATAGTGACCGAAAATATGTGATGCTAAGTTGGCATCACACAATGCATGAAGGGGATGCATCTTAATTAGATTGGGAATCTTATTTCAAATTAATTTAGATGCCATCCCAAATCTCATTTGAGTCTTCCTCCAAAATTCATTCTTCCTTAATTAATCAAATTAAACTCTTTAATTTAATTAATTATCCTTTGACTTAACTCTTTAAGTTAAACTACCTTAACTCCTTAAGCTAAATTTGATAACTTAATTTTTTAAGTTAACTTAACCAATTGATGGTCATGTTGGCACCAAATAATTAACTCCTTAATTATTGGTCTAATTTAAGTGTTAAATTAGTTGATTAATTTAACACTTAAATCAATCAAGCTACAATTGACACTTAAACTTGGCCCCAAAAATTGGTTCACTAAGAGACACCATTTTCTAACACCTTGAAAAATTCTCTCCATTAATTAGGAAGCTAATTGGATTTTGTGTGTAAACTAATAGGTTCTACCATTCATTGGACATAGGCTCACAACTCCTTGTGACTTTTGAAATTTTCATATTCATTCTAGTTTAAAACTTCTTTTAAATTAGTCGACTCAATTTAATTAATCTCATTAATTAAAGAGTATCCAATCTCTATGGTTGATGTCCAATCTCAAGCCTATGAAGCCCAACTAATTAGCTGAAATAAATATTCTAAAGAACTATCATTGGTCTATATGTGCTATGCAAATACAGTCCTTCCATCTCCTATCTCCTAAAAAAGGCCTAGGACAAGATATTTGTCGGCTCCCTCTAACCTCAACACTATGTCTCTAGTCTCAATGTTTGATCCCTGTTGTATGACCTCACATTTGAAAAACTCATTTTCCAAAATGTCACACCACTTTGAGCAAATATTTCTAGGAATCGATCATCAAAAAGCACATAAGAGATGTACTTGCTCTTCATAATAGCGAGTAGTTGAATTCCATCTTGGATCTCACAAGCCTCTATGCTAAGTAGCTCATACCCAATCTCACCCTGAAAGACCCGCTAAGTGGTCAAGGATGAATCAAAGAATGAAGACTAGACATAAGGTTACCATGGATCCTTAAGTCAAAGGACTAATAATATGCACTAGCATAAGCAAAAGAACTAGCTACTATCGACTTGCCACTATAGCTATCTAGTGGATCTTCAATGGGTCTTTAGTACCTTGTTCTCTAACAAGCATCAACTAACATGTACCCGTATCTCATACAGTTGTTCATGGAATGAAGTAATCTCCAATCCTTGGATTTATACATTGTTAGTGCAAGTTTATCCGAATATTAGATGCCCCATCTCATAAGATCCTATGACTTGAAAGATTTAAGATTACGACCATGTCAGACTTATTCAATGGTCACTGAACCAAGTCCCGTAGTCATAGATGATCTAAAGGCTTCATCCAAATGCTAGTAAAATGAAACAAAGCAAAAGATAAAGACAATTATATCAAGAATATCATTCAATAAGATTGTACCACAAGTGAAATAATTTATAAGGCCAATCTCATTGGTTTGCAAGGCACTATTCCATCATAGCGATTACTTCATTCCATGTGCAACTGTATGAGATACAGGTATATATTATTGGATGCTTGTTAGAGAACAAGGTACTAAAGGCCTACTAGAGAATCCACTAGATAGCCATAGTGGCAAGTTGATAGTAGCTAGTTCTCTTGCTGACACTAGTGCATATTATTAGTCATCTTACCTAAAGGTCTATTATAATCTTGTGTCCGATTCTCATGCTTTAACTCTTCCTTGACCACCTAGCAGGTCTTTTGGGTAGAGATTAGGTGTAAGCTACTTGGCATGGAGGTTTGTGAGATCCAAGATGGAATCTGACTCCTTATTTTTAGGAAGGATGAGCGTATCTCTATATGTTCTATAATGTTCAATTTCAAGAAATTCTTGTGCAAGGCAATGTGATAATTTGGAAAGGTGTTTTCAAAGATGAATTCATAAAAAGAATTGAACATTAAGAATAGAGTATTAAGGCTATTAGGGAGTCGACAAATATATTGCCCTAAACTTCTTTCAAGAGAAAAGAAATAGAAAGACCATATTTGCATGGCACAATAATGCTAGAATGGTTCTTCAAGAGAATTCATTTCAGTCAATTAGTTGGGCTCTATGGGCTTGAGGTTGGACATCGACCATGGAGATTGGATACTCTTCAATTAATGAGATCAACTGAATTGAGTCACTTAGTTTAAATGAGTTTAAACTAAAGTGAATATTTGGTATTCCAAAAGTCACAAGGAGTTGTGAACCCATGCCCAATGAATGGTAGAACCTAATGGGTTGTACACAAAAGCCAATGATATGGTTTATTGAAGAAAGGAGAATTTTCTAAAAGTTAGAAAATTCATGACCAATTTTTGGAGAAGGCAAAATTGTAGTCATTTTGGCTTGATCAATTTAATTGTTAAATTGGTCAAATTAATTTAAGAGTTAAATTAAGATCAATTAATTGATGTCACATGAATATTAATTGGTCAAAATTAATTTAAGGATTGAGTTAATTTTGACTAGTTAGTTAAGTGCTTTGACTTCAGAGTTAAGTCAAATGATTATTAATTAAATTAAAGTGTTTAATTTAATTAAGTTGGAGAGATAATTTTTTAGAGAATTATTAAATGAAGAGTTTGTTTAATAATAATTAGAATTTAATTGCAAGACATTTCATTAGATGAAATTTGTGCTTCAATTAAATTCACTAATCACAAGATTAGTGGCCACCTGAGCAAGGGACACTTGGCATCACCTCCTTGTGGGAGGTGTGTGACCACTCCTATATATGGATATGATTGAGTAGCTGGTCAAATGCATGTGAGGTGTGCACATTTTGTGTGATTTTTTTCCAACAATATTGTATAGTGGGAATTTAAGTTGTTAGCCTCACATCACTCTCTTCTTCTCCCTCCTCCTTCCACCTCAATATCCCTAGCCTTTCTTCCCTCATTCTCTATAGATGTTTCAGCCTATTTGTATAGAATAGGCCATATATTTGGTGTGTGGATGTTTACATTAAAGACAATCTATTTTGGTTATTTTTACTCTTGACTAGAGCAATTTTTGGCAGCCAATTTTTGCTTCATCTGGGAGTACCTATGCAATTTGGACTGAAGAATCTTCAAAGGGTTGAGGAGTTTCAGTAAAAACTTTAGCCAAAATGGAGGATTCCATCTTGGTAAAAATCGTTGGTGATTTTGCTACGCAAATGAAGAGCTTGTTTGACGGTTGAAGAGAGTTTTCTTGCTCTTTGAATTTTCTACTTTCACCCAAGTATTTTCCTCTTCTAAAGCTGAATCTTATGTATGTTTAGATCCTTTTGGTGTTGTGTGGGCTAGTTTATTCAATTTTGTTTTTGAAAAGATTTAGATCCTAGTGCCACACAAATCTTCAATTGGTGTCAAAGCCATATTCATGCATGGATTTGGATTTTGCTTGGCTTGAATGATTTGTTTTTGTGAATACCTGATCAAAATCATCATGTACGCAATCCATATGATGGGTTGGAGTGTATGGATGATCTTGATTGTGGCGTTTTGATTGATAGATTGAATCATGCTATTGTGTGCTTTATTTGTTAAATCATATGATGGGTGTTTTGATTCAATTTTCTAATGTTATATCTTGATTTGACATTGATGAATGTTGTATTCTGATATAGCATGTTGTGAATGGCCTTAAGTTGTTTGGTCATTTTTGGGTCTAATAAGATTGGATATAATTAGAGATTTTTGAAGAATATGATTCTTGCTTAAACTTACTTTTCAAGCATCTTTGGGCACTTGATATTTCAATATTAAAAGGTGTTTTAATTTGAAATTTTCACCTATGTTGTGTGTTTTGATGTTTAGAAGTTGTTCTAAAATTCTTGGTGTAGAAAAGTTGAGCAGAAAATGGCTTAATTTTGCCATGAACCCCAAAACAAAGGTTCTGCCGATTTGTGGCAGCCCATAGTAGAGCAATGGCCAAGAGCCACTGCCCAACAGTGAGCAAGCCTCGGCCAGTATCCCCTAGTTGGGTTTAGGTTGGGTCTTGAGCTTTTTCTTTGGTTCCTTTAGTGACCAAATGTATTTTGAAACACACACATTGGTTGCACAAATGTTGTAAAGGCCTCAAAATTATGTTAGATACTTTTTGGTTGCTTACAAACTAGTTAAAGTTGATCTCCAATTATGTCAAAAATATGATGCATAAGTGTTATGCTTGCTTTTGCATGACCAATTATTTGTTAATATGATTAGCACTTAATTGTTGGAATTGAATGTCAATTCTTAGTTTATTTATTGTTTATGTAAATGTTGAATGAATGATGAATTAATGGGGATGATTGTGAGCCTTTTAATATTGATTTTATTTATTTCAAGTTGTTGAAATAGGTTTTATTAAATGGGGCTTGTATGCCTCTTGTTCTATCTTGTAAAAGTTATGAGAGTAGAACCACTAGGAGTCATGATTTCCATTCATGTAAATGTTGTATGAAGCAAGGAGTCCAATGGAGGCATGGATGCCATTTGAAAACCAATAAATGTATGGGATACACTTATGTAATAGCTTAGTTTAATCAACTCACCTAAAATCAACAGAGTGATGCACCTATAGGTTTAAGTGCATCACTTGGTTATGCTCATGGTCATCTCACCCTAGAAGCATGCTAGGATATTTACTTATTTATACTTTTTATATCCTATTTATCGATGAGATGCATAATTAAGATATAGAGAACCTAAATAAGAAGATAGAAATGATAAGATATTTGCAAACAAAAACCCTCCACTTAGAAAGTCTAAGTATTTTCAAATATTGAGTCTAAATGGATACAAATTAAAAGAGTTTTAATTAATCCAAGCCTTCCACTAATAGTATATGCTATAACAATGCTACCAATTTTATGTGATGGTACTCGGTCATGGGGGTCATACTTAGGAGGAAAGCTATGAACATGTACTTAGAATGAGATGCACCTTTGACTTAAGAACCTTCATGCATTGGCACTCAGTCACAGGGCATGTCATGAGGCGGTCTTGAATTGACGATTGATTAGTAGGTTGGACTAAACACTTAGTAATATAGATGGCACATGGTCATGTAGGTCTATATGAAAAGTGAGACAAAATACATCAAGAGTTGCATGAGATGCAATTAGCAAAAGTTGCTTATCCTTTGATTGCTCATGGATGGCACTCGATCACGAGGTCCATTGGCAAGTCATTAGGGTCTTGATTCTCACTAGGAAATTTAATTTCCCAAATTCTTCTTAGGGGTAAAGAATTTGATAAAATAGTAGGAGATAAATATACTTGAAAGACCATTAACATGTTTTAATATCAAATTTAATCACATGTTCATATTCTCATTTTTGCCTTTGAGGATTTGTGAAATCTCAAGAATGATTAAAATTCCACTTAATGTTATTTTGGAAACTAAGAAACCAATCGGGCCAAACTTCCACAATTCACTTAACTTTGAAAATCATTCTAGATTCCTACAAGCAGACATAGGTCCTATATTATGGTACTCCTAATCCCTTTGGGATTAATGTAGATCTAGAGACACGTGAAAAGTTCATGAATTGGGCTTAGGATCATCCTATCCTTTAATCTCATGATGGCATCTACAAACTTTAAAATTCTTAAGGATATATGAATGGTACCTTGGTTAAAATTTATAATGAATTGTAAAGCAAATGAGGTATGAGAAGTTCATGGTGTCAAAGGAGATTTTTCAAGCTAGGATAGATCTGAAGTCATTTGTCATCAACTATGTTCTAAAGATGATTAGGCTTGGAAGAGCTCTTTTCTACTTAGATGTAGTGATGGACAATGATCTCCATGAGGATTGATCCTCACATTCTCACTAAGCTTTATTGATCAAAGTGTTGATCTAGAAAGAGATTACCATGACAAGGGCAAACCTTTGAAACATGTTTCCTCCTCCAAGTCTATGGGCCCATGGGGTGCTAAAAAAGGAAGTAAAAGGAAAAAAGGTTCTTCCTCTAAGGGAAAACAACCATTAAAGGCATCCGAAGAGTCAAGAAGATTATAGAGGAAATAGTCAATATTATTTGTTTCTACTTTGGCAAGATAGGCCATTGGAAGCTATTTGCAAGGGTTACCTTGTAACCCTTAAGAAAGGTATGTACTTTATTGAAGTGCATTTTAGGTTAAATTCTTCCTCATAGATATATGATATCACCTGTAGTTCTTTTCTTTGTAAGTTGTTATAAAGAATAGAAAGAAGAATAGAACCAAGTGATGTGAATATGATCCACCGCCTTGGCTAAGGAATAAGAGTTGTGTCCAAAGCCAAAGGCGTACAACAAGTTGACTTAGAGAACTCCATACTTGTATTGTACCTTTGTCATATAGTACCATATATTGTTGAAAATATTGTTTTAATTCCCATTTTGGATAGCAAAGGATTTGATCCTTCTATATCAAATGGGAGATTGAAGGTATTAAAGAATGAGTTATTTAATTGCTCATGGTATACTTAACAAATGATTGTACATATTAGATTCTTAACTATCACTAATGTACTTTCAACTAAGTAAGAAATTAGATATCCAAGATAATGCCATGATATGGCATATAAGACTTGGTCATATCTCCAAAGATAGGATGAACAAGTTAAAGCTCTCAAAGCACTAAATGTTAGTGGCATTGAGGATCTTTCTATTTGTGAATCTTGTTTGAAGAGATAAACGACCAAAGCTCCTTTTGTAGAACAAACGAAGTACTCCATAAATCCTTTAGATTTGATCCATATGGATGTTTGTGGACCATTAAAAGTTAGTGGGAGAGGAGGTTATTCTTATTTCATCACCTTCACTGATGGTAATAGTCAGTTCAGACAAATGTATCTTATGAAGTACAAGTTTGAGGCCTTTGAAAAGTTCAAAGAGTATAACAATGAAGCAGAAACGCAAAAGGGACTTAGTATTAAGGCTCTTCAATTAGATTGAGAGGAAAAATACTTAAATACCATATTCTTGGATTATCTAAAAGAGAATGGGATTCTAACTTAATGGATTCCACTTGGCACACCCTAACACAATGGAGTAGCCAAAAGGAGATATTGTACCTTGTTGGACATGGTACGTTCCATAATGAGCTTATTCAATGTGCCTATAACCTTTTAAGGATACGCCTTAATGATGACAGCAAAGGTACTAAGAATAATACCTTCAAAGTCAATGCCAAAAATATCATATGAAATATGGCATAGCGAAGCACCCTCTTACCACTATCTAAAGGTTGGGGATCTCCTACCTATTTGAGATGGATAGTAAGAGATAAATTGGATAGTAGATCCACCTTGTGTAAGTTTGTAAGATAGCCAAGAGAGTTTATGAGTTATTACTTCTATGATCCCTTGGAACAAAATGTGTTTGTTTTAAGGAATACCACCTTTTTGGAAAATAAATTTCTATAAGATAGAAAAGGCATTGTAATTGAACTTGGTAAAGTTCAAGATGATCAATAATTCCCACAAGTAGTAGAAATAAATAAACATCGAAGAGCCTAGTACATAATCTTTAAGAAGGTTGAATAGGATCAAGAAATAACCTAAAAGGTTCAAATTTCTTCATGAGACGGGACAATTGGATGATGATCTAAGACCTATAAGGAAACTATGTAGGACATAGACTAGGGACATTAGTCTGAAGTCATGAGATCCAAAATGGACTCCATATGCTTAAAGAAAGATAGACTTTGGTAGATCTACCAAAGAGAATGTTCCTATTAGTTGTAAGTGGATCTATAAGCAAAAGCTTGGAATAAATAGAGATGTGGTGACTTTTAAGGTATGACTAGTGGCAAAAGGTTATACTCAAAGACCCAGTATTGATTTTGAGAAAACCTTTTCACCGATCGCTATACCTAAGTTCATTCAAATTCTACTTGCCATAGCTTCATATTATGACTATGAGATATGACAAATGAAAGTAAAGACCACTTTCCTCCATGGAAATATTGAAGAAAGGATTCATATGGAGCAACACCAAAGTTTTACATCTAAAGAGAGTGAGCAAAACATTTGCAAACTCTAGAGATCCATTTATGGACTCTAATTGGCACCCTAAACTTAGAACATACATTTTTGATAAGATAGTCAAATTATTTAACTTTGTCAAAAAGGCGTATGAACCTTGTATGTACAGAAAAGCTAGTAGAAATAACATACAGTTTATTGTGCTTTATGTCGATGACATCCTTCTCATTGGGAATAAGGTAGAAATATCACAGTGTACTAAAGCATGGTTATCTATACAATTCTCCATGAAGAACTTGGGAAATACATCTTATGTATTGGAAATACGTATCTATAGAGATAGATCAAGGAGAATGCTAGGGCTTTCCCAAATTTTTTACATTGAACAAGATCCTAAAAAGGTTTAGTATGAAAGAATCAAATGGAGGATTTCTTCCCATAGGATATGGCATTCGTCCCTCAAAGTCTATGGCCCTCCAAGACTAAGGAAAAGAAATGAAGAATGTCTCACATACCTTATACCTCTGCTTTAAAGCATAATTATATGTTGTTCAATGTATAAGATCAAATATGGCATACTGGCTTAGCGTTACGAGTAGGTTGCAATCTGATCCCAATAAATGTCACTGGAAGACCGTTAAAACAATCCTTAAGAAGGACTAAAAATGTGTTTTTGGTATACAACAATGGAGAATTGAAACTCAAAGTTTTTGGGTATTAGTTTTCAATCCAATGTAGATGACCTAATATCCACTTTTAGATACATATTTTGCCTTAATGGCAACATAGTGTATATTAAGAATTCCAACTAAACATCATAGCTAAGATAGCTACTGAGGAAAAATAATTTGTAGTTTTGGAAACTACAAAGAAAGGTGTTTAGGTGAAAAACCTTATCCAAGAGTTGGATATAGTACCTAGCATACATGAGCTTGTGATTATGTTTTGAAGATAATTCAAGACTTGAGCTAATACCTCATCAGTGATCTAAACACATTAATTGCATTATTATTTGATATATGATATCTATTGATAGAGGTGACAATTGAGTGGATAAAAGTTGCCTCATGAGAGAATATAGTAGAACCACTGTATTAACCCCTAAAAACTAAATGTCTTTGGAGGACATCTTATGAAAATAGGTCTCAAGGACACAAGACATTAGCTCTAGGACAAGTGAGAGATTATTGGAATAGTACCCTGCAAGCTAATGAGATTGGCCTCATAGACTATTTCACTGATAATACAATCTTGATTGAATGATATTCTTTATATGGCCTTCTTTATCTTATGCTCCTTATTTCCTTCACTAGCTATTAGTTGAAGCCCTAAGATGACACAAGACTATGATACTTGGTCATGAACTGGGTGGTGATTGTAGAATAAGCCTTACACGGTCATAATCTTAAATCTTTCAAGTCACGGGATCTTATGAGATAGGGCATCTAAGATCTGAATATACTTACACTATCGATGCATAAATCCAAGGGTTGGAGATTGCTCTATTTCATGAGCAACTATATGAGATACAGGTGTATGTTAATGGGTGTTTATTAGAGAACAAAGCATTGAAGACCCATAGGAGAATCCACTAGATAGTCGTAGTGGCTAGTTCTTTTGTTGATGCTAGCGCATATTATTAGTCATCTTAACTAGGGGTCCATGATAACCTTATGTCAGGTCCTTATACGTTGACTCTTTCTTGACCACCTAGCAGGACTTTTGGATGGAGATTAGTTGTGAGCTACTTGGCATTGAGGTTGTGAGATCCAAGATGAAATCTGACTCCTCATCTTTGTAAGGGGTGAGTGTATCTCCTATATGTTCTATAATAATTAATTCCAAAAAATTCTTACGCAAGGTGATGTGATAATTTGGGAAGGGGTTTCCAAAGATGAAGTCACAAAGAGAATCAAACATTAAGAATAGAAACATAGTATCTAGACTATTAGGGAGTCGACAAATATCTTATCCTAGGCCTTTTTTTGGAGATAAGAGACGGAATGACCATATTTGCATGGTACGCATAATGCTAGAATGGTTCTTCAAGAGAATTCATTTGAGCTAATTAGTTGGGCTCCATGGGCTTGGGATTGGACGTCGGCCACAGAGATTAGGTATTCTTCAATTAATGAGATTAATTGAATTGAGTCACTTAATTTAAAGAAGTTTAAACTAAAGTGAATATTTGGTATTCCAAATGTCACAAGAAGTTGCGAGCCCATGTCCAATGAATTGTAGAACCTAATGGGTTGCACACAAAAGCCAATGATATGGTCTATTGAAGAAAGGAGAATTTTCTAAGATTTTGAAAATTCATGACCGATTTTTGGAGGAGGCAAATTTGTAGTCATTTTGGCTTGATCAATTTAATTGTTAAATTGGTCAAATTAATTTAAGAGTTAAATTAAGATCAATTAATTGATATCACATGACTATCAATTGATCAAAATTAATTTAAAGGTTGAGTTAAGTTTGACTAGTTTAAATTGTTAAGCACTTTGACTTAAGACTTAAGTCAAACGATTATTAATTAAATTAAAGTGTTTAATTTAATTAAGTTAGAGAGATAATTTTTTGGAGAATTATTAAATGAAGAGTTCATTTAATAAGAATTAGAATTTAATTTCAAGACATTTCATTAGATGAAATTTGTGCTTCAATTAAATTCACTAATCACAAAGTTAGTAGCCACCTAAGCAAGGGACACTTAGCATCACTTCATTGTGGGAGATATGTGACAACTCCTATCTATGGATATGGTAGAGTGGTTGGCTAGATATATGTGAGGTATGCACATTTTATGTGATTTTCTCCCAATAATATTGTGTAGTGGGAATCTAAGTTGTTAGCCTCCAATCACTCTCTCTTCTCCCTCCTTCCACCTTAATATTCCCAGCATTTCTCCCCTTATTCTTTGCAGATTTTCTAGCCCTTCTATAGAGAATAGGCAATATATTTGGTGTGTGGAAGTTTACATTAGAGGCAATCTATTTTGGTTGCTTTTGTTCTTAACTGGAGTGATTTCTGGCAGTTGATTTTTGCTTCTCTTTAGAGTACCTATGACATTTTGATCGGCCTAAAATTTGTACTAAAGAATCTTCAAAGGGTTGAGGAGTTTCATTAAAAATTTCAGCCAAAATGGAGGAGTTCATCTTGGGAAAAATTGGTTGTGATTCTGCTGTACTGGTGAAGAGCTTATTTAACGGTTGAAGAGAGTTTTCTTACTCTTCGAATTTTTTGCTTTCACCTAGGTATTTACTCTTAAAAATATAAATTCTATACATGTCTAGATCCTTGTGGTGTTGTTTGGGCTAGTTTGTTCAATTTTTTTTAAAAAATATTTAGATCTTAGTACCACTCAAACCTTCAGATCATACTTAACAAAATATCCTTTACTTGAGAAGAATCTTTTTCACAAAATTATAGAATAAAATATTTTTTAAAGAAAAGGAGACATGAGTTTATTATGAAGAAAATGCATTGGATCAATTCCAAAAGAAAAATTTTAGAATATCAAGAATTGATGAAGGCAAAACAAAAGGAATCTCCTAGTCCTTTTCAGCATATTATAAGAAACGTGCAGATGAAGAAAAATTATCTCCAAAGAAGAAATGGTAGAATCATATATTGAAGGAATGAAAAATTATTTAATAAAATCTTAATGTTGAGATGGATAATAAGTCAAATTCGTTAATGGCAACCTCTTCAAAAGGAGAAAATAAATATAATTGTCTTTCTAGAGAATGACAAGATTCTTATGTGGATGAGGAACCTTCAATTGAAGATATTTTTGAGAGTTTGAAAGAAACTCCTAAAGATAATATCAAGATGAAATTAGAAGAATCCACCAACTGACAGGAATGACCTGCAGTTGTAATTTACTACAGACTTTTATAAAGTCACTTTTGTAATAGTATTATTCGGATGTGAAAATTTTACAAAATTTTCTTTTATTCTTGTTGTTAGATCCAACCAAGAGTCTATAAATAGAGGGTCTCTTCATTAGTTTAGGTAGAACCCCTAGAGCCCTCTTAACCTTAAAAAATCTTCTCTGTAAATTTTCTGTCTTTGTAATATATCAAATTTTTGAAGCTTTAAAGTCTTCAAAGTCTTCCAGGTATTTTTAAAATATCTGTATTGAATTCATATTTCTACTTTTAACTAATTAGCTTGTATGATAGACTTATTTAATTCTATGTTGGGCTACATAATCCATTACATTAATTAGGCATAATGACTCTCATATTATAAGAATAAGTATCTGAAAATGTTTGAAAGGATAAGAGGTTAAGAAGGTTTCAGAATCTAAACAGGTGGTTTAATTATGAATTTTGGTCTATGCTTTTATTTTGCCCATTGTTGCCTAGGAAAGCATTTAGGGCTTTGTTGTGGCTTGACCAAATTCATAATTAAGCTTAACAACTTATGATTTTAAGTAAAAGATGGCATATATTACTGATTCTAGCCTTTGTTTTTCTCCTTGAATTTTAGGCATTTCCTGATCCTATCGTCCAAATGGTGTTAGAGCCATGGTGCTTGAGAGGTGTATAGGAATATGGAAGTCCAACACAGATCTATCTATTCTTACGAATATAACAAAGGGAAAGGACACCGTTAAAAACAGTATGAATGAAGAATATGATATTCCTCATAATATTGATTTGCTTAATAAATGGACAATTCCTAGAGTTGAACCCAAGGTTATTTACCAATTAGGCACTTTTGAAAAACTTGGCTTAAAAAAAGTAATAAAAACTACTAAAGAATCTATTATAGTAGATGGTGATGAAAAAACCACAAAATTACTAAATAAATCTTATATAGATCATTATAAAGAAAATTATATATTTATTCATATTGGTCTTGTGCAAATTGCATTTAAACCTTTAACTTTAGAAAACCTGCCTGAAAGTTTTATAACTGCCTTACGAAATGCTCGTAATCTCAATTGGCAAAAATCTTTAATAGGTATAATACAATCTGGTCTAGCTCAGGTCCTATTTATTTTGATGTTTATCCTAATTTATAATTATCTTTAACTGATGTTAATATATTTGATACTCTTACTCTAAATGTTAAAACATGTGGTTACACTTATATTCCTCAAATAGAAGTTATATGTATCTATTATCAAATTTATTTTAAACCAAATCATACACTAAATCCACAATGAAAAAGGGTTAATAAACCTAATAATGAAACAATTTTAATAAAAACTAATTTTAGTAAATCCAATATTACTACAGGACGACCTATAAAATGGGATGAAATAGTCTTTCCAGAAAATTGGATAATAGAGAGAGCTATTTCTCCACAATCTATAATAAATTCAAATGTTAAAAATATAATACAAACCTCTTATGGTACTATGCAAATACAGTTTGAAGAAAATAGAAGACTAATAGGATTTTTTTTTCTAAATCAAAAATATCTAGATCTCATTCAAATACATCTTTATATTCACATATTTTACCTTTTGATGATATTGATCTCCCTTCTAGAGCTTCCACTTCACAAGTTAGAGAAATTTCTCCAAATGAATATGAAGATCAACAAAATAAAGTAAATGAATTAAGAATTCCAAAAGACAATATTGTTAAAGAAATATATAATACTCAAGAACCTAAAAAAACCGAATCTGAAATGAATTTTTCTATTTAATTGATTGTGCAAAAAAAAATTGATTTTAAACTTGGATCTCCTACCAAGCGACTTATTAGAAAAGAATTCGATTTACCAAGATGGGAACCATTTAAAAAATAGTTTTTCAAAAATTTCACTTCAGAAGATAAGAATAAAATTCAAGAAAAAATTCTAAGATGAATTTTATTCTTTTGCTTCAAAAGAAAACAAAAGTATTCCTTTTGTCCCATGGTTTATGTGGCGCCCCTTCTCAGGACATCATCCAAGTTGAAGCACCACTCAGTTTAGACTTAAAGTATAGATCACCTTAAAGGAAAATGATTTATACTATCCCTAAAGATCAATGAAAATCATACAGTTAATAGGCCCATCAGAAATTCTTTTCCCAAATTATCAGAGACAATAACAGCCTTTCACTTAAGTATCCGCAACAAAAATAATGTGCACATATCATCAGGGATCCCACAGCATCATCATAATGTGTACATACTATCGATAATTAATCCGGACTTAACATATTACAATACCTCACAAGTTCAATCTTGACATATCAAAACATCTCTAGATTAAAACATAACATTCTAGAGAACCCATAAGCACATATACCACTTGATCTAATATAAAACATATTTCTCTTTGGCTCAGGCCAAAGTTCCATATCTTTCACTCAATCCTATCTGAGAAAATAAGAAATAACAAGGAGGGTGAGTCTTAAGGACTCAATGAGGTAAAGGAGAATTATAAAATTTAAAAAGAAAAGGTAATGAGATACAACCATCGATAAACAACAAGAAGTTCACTGCAAATCAACAACGTATACAAAATACGCATGAAATCAAATTTAGCAAGCTGTTGGTCATTCTGTCCTTATTACTACTAGATCAAAACATAGTTGCCAATACCAACATTGGTACAATATAAACATGAATTTCCTTATCACTCCATTTTGCTCGAGCACTCAGCTCAGTAAGTAATAACTTGTTTTTTAGCGTGGTCAACCACATGCCAAATCCCGACACTCACAGTTCACTACCTCCAACTATATGTAAGTCAGGATTTTAAGTAGGTACTAACCAAAAAGACCCATTTTCGTTGTTTTGTTCTGCATAGCTGTCTTCTGAACCTAGCCCTTAGGCCCAATTCCCCTTGTGGTGTCCCTCTGGATGATATCCACCTATGAGATCCCATAGGTTAGTATAATGTGATGCCACCAGATAATAATTTAATTTCAAATAGAATTTGCAAATTCGAAGAACTTCACAGAGTTCAATTGAAAACAGTCATTTTCAAGAAAAAGTGGTAAAATATCAAGCAACTTCAAATCAGGAGAACCTCATAGGGTTTGACATAGAATAGTCATTTTCAAGATTCAATATAAAATAATCATTTTCAAGAAAAGATGGTAAAATACCAAGTAGTTTCAAATCAAGAAAACCTCACAGAGTTTAATATAAAACAGTCATTTTCAAGAAAAGACGGTAAAATACCAAGAAGTTTCAATTCAAGAGAACCTCATAGGGTTCGATATAAAACAGTCATTTTTAAGAAAAGATGATAAAATACCAAGGAGTTCAAATTAAGAGAACCTCACAAGGTTCGATAATCAACAACAATAATTGTAATCAAGATTGAATCACATCAACACAACCTAATGGGTTCCATGATAAACATGAAATAACTCATACAAGCAAGAACCAATCAATAGATCCCTCACAAAGATAACAATAATTAACAGAGTACGGAAATTAAGTCAACACAAACCCTCACATGGCTTTAGCAAGAAACTTTATAGGTAAAAGAGGTGCTAAATTGGCAGATCCTCACGGGGAGTTTCAACAATTAACGAGTAAGCTTGTATAAAATAATAACCCAAAGCGAGAGATCCTCACCTTAATAACATTGATGATAGAATCAACTTTATTGATACTCAGGGCCCAATCCTCTATCACCTATACAAAAGAGCAAATTTCCATCAAAATACTTGTTCAACCATAACCATAACTAACATTCATAATCATACTAATAACAATCCAAATCTGAGTAATTATTCAACTAATATATTAGTTAGGATTTGTTTCAATATTATTGCCTTAAACATGCTATTTGCATCAAATATACAAACATTTACGAAGTTCATATATACGGCCAAAATAATATAATAAAATCCTTAATTTATATATAAAACTCTATAGTGATGCCCAATATCAACTATAGTAATCCAATTATTGATAAAAACTAAATTTTCATCGCTTAAGTTGTGGTTACATAAAATTAGGGTTTTCTTTACTTAGTTAGCCATCACTATTTTACATGAAATAGCACCATTTTAGATTCACTAGGCTTACTTAATCAATTAAGTGTGTCTTGTTCTTATGCTTGGGTGTTCTGGTCATCCGTTGCTATCATTATATCCGATAATACAAGGTTTTATGATGATCAAAATGTATAAACATATACATGTAATTACATGCACCGCAACATCGTTCTTATACAAAGTTTTCACAAATGAGGCAGAATTTCAATAAAACAGTCATTTTAAGATAGTAAAACACTAAGGTGTTCAAATTAAGAGAACCTTACAAGGTTCAGTATTCAACAACAATAATCGTAATCAAAATTGATGTCACATCAGTAGAACCTAATGGGTTCAACGATAAATATGGAATACCTCATACAAGCAAGAACCAATCGATAGATCCCTCACATGGATAACAATAATAAACAGAGTATGGAAATCAAGTCAACACAAACCCTCACATGGGTTTAACAAGAAACTTGATAGGTACAAGAGGTGCCAAATCAGCGGACCCTCACAGGGAGTTTCAATAATTAACAAGTAAGCTTGTACAAAATAATAACCTAAAGTGAGAGACCCTCACCTTAATAATGTTGATGATGAAATCAACTCTACTGATCCTTAGGGCTTAATCCTCCGTCACCTATTCAAAAGAGTAAGTTTCCATCAAAATACTTGTTCAACCCTAACGATCACTAACATTCATAATCGTACTAATAACAATCAAAATCTAAGTAATTATTAAACTAATTCATTGGTTAGGCTTTGTTTCAATATTATAGCCCTAAGCATGCTATTTACATTAAATATACAAACATTTACAAAGTTCATATATATGACCAAAATAATATAACAAAATCCTTAATTTATATATATAACTCTTTGATATCGACTATAGCAATCCAATTATTGATAAAAATTGGGTTTTCGTCGCTTAAGTCATGGTTACATAAAATTAGAATTTTGGTTACTTTGTTTGCCATTTAACCACTTTTTTACATGAAATAGTGCCATTTTGGATTCACTAGGCTTACTTAATCAATCAAGTGTGTCTTGTTCTTATGCTTGGTGTTCTGGTCGTCCATTTCTATCATTATATTCGATAATACAAAGCTTTACAATGATCAGAATGCATAAACATATGCATGCAATTATATACACCAACATTATTGTTCTTATACCAATTTTTCACAAACAAGGCAAAATTTCAATGATTAGATCGCATGCATATGATCATCGCAACGAGATGAAGATCTATCTAGCTACCATTCGTCATCATCGAAAAACTTCACCACTACAACCAAAAGAAGCGTTTCAGCTCAATAATCTAAATCCCTCAATCAATTTCAGCAATTAATGCCAAATCACCACCCAATTTTAGCTTGAAAATTGCTCCACCACCTCACGCCATCACGCTGGCTTTCTTTAAATTTATCCATCGCTTGTGGCTGATTTTAGGAGCTGGAGGTACCAAAATGCTACTTGAGTTGAGGGCTACAAAACCCAGTACTCAAATCTAGATCTCAATTGCCAGAATGGAGAAATCCACCACCATTGTTGGGAGCTCCATTCAATTGACTATTGCAGTTGATTCAACAATTGGTTTTGCAAGATGAAGGTATGGTTGAGGTCATAAAGTGGAGAGAAAAAAGATGGTCATATTAGTTTTGGGGTACATCAAAGAGTTACTAGAGAGAGAAAGGAAATGATGAAGAAGATGAAGAAGGAGAAATTGTGGGGCTTAAATTGAAAAGTAACCATTTATAGAATCAACTTTTTCCTTATTACAGATTGACCCCAACAACATTACTAAACTTTTCAATTAGGTCCATAAAGTTTTATGTTAAACTACTTTGGCTATCAAATTTAATAGAACCTCACATTGGGTCCACTAGGTTATAGAAATTAGATATTAACCCATCCTAATTTATATTATGGTATGGTTAAGTCTCTTATATTTGCATTTTAACCCACAAAACTTTCAAAAATTATACAATATTAAATAAAATTAGGAAAATAATATTAAGTTAAAATATCAACATAAAGGAATTCTACGGCTGTTACAACTTATAACTAATTATGTTGAAAATTATATTTCTGTTATAGAAAGAGTATCTTTTAACTCATTATCAATATTAAGATTATTAATCTTTTTCTTCATTTTACATTTATCAGCATAATGGCCATTTTACCACATTTAAAACAAGCTCTATTTTTCTTTTTTGCTCCTTCTTTTTTTTTCTCTTCTTTTATATTTTCTTGTATTATTATAATTTTTATATATCTTTTTTTTTTGCCTATTAGGTTTACTAGTAGATGGTTGTTCCATACCAAATTGACCACAAAATTGGCCTAATTGTCTTTTTTCTATGATATTATGATGTTGAATTTTTTGATTTAATTTAATCTCATTACATAAGGATAAACCCTCTTGTATGCATGTTCATATAAGTTTTCCATAAGTACAATTATCATATTCAATATTGGTACCTCCTTTTCTAAGATTTTTCCTTACTCTTTTAGTAAATAAAAAAGGTAATCCATATATAAATTTGAACTTTCAATGAAAACTATTAGACTTAGGGTGTTCCATGATTCTTGAAAAATATATATCTTTATGCCATTTAAATGAGGTGAGTGTAGGACATTTTAAACCATTAAGTAAAATTTTGATATTTTCACTATTATCAGACCATCATACAATAAAATATTTTATAATATTAATAGCAAGAGTATAAACAACATTTTCAATATTATGTCTTGATTCATTTTTAATTGTATTTAATATTTTAGATCTATTAGATGTAGTAAGAAAATTAGTTTTTCATCAACCTTTTAATTAGCCAGTAAAGCCTGCAACAATCATATTAGCAACAACTTGATCATTATTACCATTATTTTTCAAAATTGTGCTATACATAAGCATTTTATGGACCAGATTATGAGTTTATCTTTCAATATAATCATCAAAATTCCATTCATAAATATTTTTTCCACTATAACTATTATTTATAACAAATTATTGTTCTTCATGAAGGACATTTTAAGGAGTTGGTCTAGGATAATAATACATTTTCATAGTAGGTTTATCAACATATTTTTGGATTTTATTAATTTCTTCTTTAATATAATTTTTATAATTGTCAATATTACTAATGCCTTCTCCAAATTCTTTATTAATAGTATTAATTTTTATTTCTTTGAATTCATTATCAAGTAATATTATTATTAGTTAAAAAAATTCAATAAACAAATAAATTCATAAAATATTATAATATAACCCACTTAATCATTTAATCAATCTTTATAAACTTCCAACATAATCATATGCATTCACTACATATATATACATATATACACAATATTTTTTAATGGTAATAATAATAATATTATTAATAATAGTAGTAGTAGTATTATTATTATTATTATTATTATTATTATTATTAATTTCAAAAATTCAACAAACAAACGAATTCATAAAATATTATAATACAACCCACTTAATCATTGAATCAATCATTATAAACTTCTAACATAATCATATCCATTTACTATATATATTTACATATATGCACAATATTTTTTATTATTATGCTTATAATTAAAAAAATTCATCAATATCAAATTTAAGCCCCAAACACAAATGCAAAGGCTTGATTTGATTTCTGCAATATAAAATGTTCTCTACAAAACATAACTAAAAATGTCAAAATTTTCTAAACCTCTTTTTTTACTATAACCGAACATTAATTATTTCCCAATATTTATTTCACATTCCTCAACAAATCTTTTAACATTCATTTTTTTCAAAACACAACAAACACTTAATAAAATCAAACAAAAAAAACATATCCAAACATAACCTAATTATATCAAGAGATGAAACAATGGTTAAAATATTGGTGATTGGTCTATGGTGGTCGCCAGCATCGGATTCACATCAATTCACTCCGACGGGCACGCCCCAATATTAGCACAACTTTACTAATTCGAAGCAATGATTAAACAATTTCAGTTCTTAGGAGGGAAGGAGGAGATTCACACTTTGCAGAATTTCCAAGAAAGAAGGACAAATTCCCCAAACTACCAAACCCCTCAACCAAAACCCTGCGTTATTTCCATGGCTCAGAATGCATCTTCTGCAGTTTCCCCATTGAAATGCTGCAGCAGAGGTGAAGAAGTACTACAGACCCAAAAAACCATCTTTGATCCTCACAGTCTAGACCCTAATTTGCTTCAGAAAGTGGGGTATGATGCTTTGGTTTGGAGTTCTCTTCACGGGCTTCTTGTTGGTGACAGGGCTTCACAGGTGGGTGCTTTTGTTGATTAAACACTAAAAGGGGATAAACATAATTTCCGCAGTCTATTACGCTGTTCTTTTTCTGGTTTACATTGTTTAAATCACTGTTATGGGTAAGGAGTCCTTGTTAATGTTCTTTATTACTCTTGATTCATCTATTTTAGGTGAGTGAAAATAAAATTAGAATAGAAACTATAGTAGAAAAAAGTTGATGAATATGGGGAACGATATGATCATCATCCTTGTTTTTCCCTTGCATTTCTAGAATTCCAGTGGTTAGACAATTGATGTTTGATTTGATTCGGGGTTCAAACAAGTGATCATCTCTGGTACAAACATTTTTCAACCTGAAGGTGGGAAGTGGATCTTTTATTTTATAGTTAGGACTTATGGGATGAACTACTGGTTTTTAGTTCATATGTATTTTGAATATGCAGAAATCCGGAACAGTGCCTGGTGTGGACCTGGTTCATGCACCTATCTCTTTGTTGCCCATGCCGTTTCCTGAAAGTCATTGGAAACAAGCTTGTGAAGTAGCACCCCTATT
Organism: Jacaranda copaia; assembly: GCA_014898725.1. Classification (NCBI taxonomy): domain Eukaryota; kingdom Viridiplantae; phylum Streptophyta; class Magnoliopsida; order Lamiales; family Bignoniaceae; genus Jacaranda; species Jacaranda copaia. Next base: position 1,629,007 of record JACGDI010005831.1, read on the forward strand.
CAATGAACTAGTTGACCGTGTGAGCTTGGATGCTGAATTCCTACAGGAATCGCTCTCCAGGTTAAAGGGATTGAACTTATACTTACCCAAATATATCTTCTTCATGCATCAGACCATCCATTTTACAACCAACTCTCAAATGGCATGTATGTTAATAATTTGGTTCACTTTCATGGTTTCAACTCTGACAAGAAACTGTAAATAGCTGACAGATATATTCTGCATGGAAGTGATCCTGGATATTCTGATCTTATGCCCTAGGCCAGTCAAACTTGTTTCTCTCATCAGTTCTAGTAATTCTTCTGTGATGCTAAATGTGCTGGTTTTCTGGATATGTATATATGAATGTAAATTTCTGCAATTTAATTCAATTTCTACCTTTTCTTTTGCAGAACCAAAAAAGTAGATGCTTTTACATCTAGACTCCTAGATATTCATGCCAAGATGTTAGATATGAACAAGAAAGAGGTATTTTAACATGACTTATCTGTGGTTTGTCTATAGTTTGTGAAAATTTTAAGTAACATTGTCCTACTCAGCAAACAATTAACTGACTCAATTTTTTTGGGTCTAAACATTATGCCGATGCTGCTGCTGCTGCTGGCCGAAAAATTGTTTCCATTCCTTGAACATTTTAACTCCTTGGTTTCCTCCTACCCTAGTCCCATGTTTGAACCATATTCACATTCTTAGCTGGTTCAATCATTTTTGACGAATAATTTTCAGTTTTGTTTGATTAAGTAGTTAGTGTATAAAATAGTTGCACGGCCTCTGGTGTCTGGCATAGATGTTGAATTGGTGCCTGTAGTTACAGAATTCAACTTTTTCACTTGTGAAAATTTGATGAGAAATTAGTCTCCGTAGGTGGCTGTGTGGCTGTCAAATATCACCCAAGATGTTACTATTAAGATATTAAACAATGAAAAGATCTGTCGTAGAAGCAATATGGTGACCTACCCATGTGCCATAAGCTACCATGTTCCATTTTACAATATCTATTCTTCTGTTGTATTTGGCTCATTCTTTGTTATCTTGCATTCATTTCATTCTCTCAATTTGTTTTTGATTTTAGTTTTTTCTTTCTTCTTCTAGAAAATGCTATAACTGTGTGAACTGTCAGTCATAAAGTGGGAAGCCTATTTAGCATGCAAACTACTAAATGATGATGAGCCAGAGAGCCGCACAGCGTTATCATTTGACTTCTATAGTCTTTCCCTCTTCTTTTGCTGGTAGATAAGACTTAAATTAGTTAGAAGCTAGTAGCAGGGAAATGAAAACTCTACTATAAGGATATCAGACTGAAAATTTTCGAGATAGAAGGTGTGCATTTAGGCACATGTTTGAAATGATAAATGATTCGTACATCTGATAACATGCTCAAAAAGCACCAGAGAGTATTTATATTGATATAAAGGAAACTTTTGTAGCAATCCTATAATGTTAAATATTAAAAGTTGAAAATATTTTAGAGTGAGTTTGGATTAGAGGATTTAAGTTAAAGAATTTGAAGCCCTCAATAATAAATTCTTTGCCTGTTTTTAGACTGTCTATTTTATTAAGGATATCAACTCAAATAAAATTGAAGGTACTTTTTAATTGTTATCATGAAACAGAATTCTTTTGCATGATTGCTTTGTAGACTCCTTGTTGTTCTTAGCCTTTTTGCAAATTCACAACTGATGTGACTTTGCATTTTGCTTGAATCTCTTTTTGCTTTTACTATCAAACTCTTCGTGTTATATTCAATGAATGAATTGAAAATTGTGATAACCCCAAATAAGCTCATCAGAAGAAGGATAAACTTATAGCAATGCAATGGTAGATGTGGCAGCATGGCTGTTTAATTGAAATCTTATAACACTGAACTTGTAAGAATTAATCAAAGTTAACCTGCAACTTAAGCTAAGAGTACAATTACTAATTTTGGAACTGCAATTTTGTAATTTTGAAATTACTTTCTTCGAAAGTATTAACTATTAGCCTGTTAGGTCAATCAACTTCAGTCACTCTTCTTGTTTGTGATGTTTATGCAATTTTTTAATTTTTTGGGCTTTTGATAGTTATTTTTATTTGTCTTTCTGCTCATAATTGTCTTTTATAGTGCAACTCATGTGCACTTCCTAGTTATAATTCTAGCACAAAGGATTATATTTCTGTCCAAATAAGTGTTCAAAGAGGTTCATGGTGCTCTGTTTAGCTGGTAAATTTCACTGTCAATTAGGTGGTATTCAGCACTGGTATGACATTCATGCCAAACCTTAATTTTTGCAACATAATGTTGAAATGTATGGCTTATTTACATACCTAATCAATTCTAGAGCTTAATCTTTGAATGCTTTGCACACTTAAATGGAAGTAGATTTTGTTTGTTATAAGTTGGAAAGGATACTGATATTTCCCATATTTCTAATCTAGGAAATACGCTTAGGGCTACATCGTTCAGACTATATGCTGGATGAGCAAACTGATTTACTTCTTCAAATTGAGCTCAACACAATTTCCTCTTCATTTCCGGGGCTGAGCTGTCTTGTTAGTGAGCTTCACAGGTTATTTCAGAATATATTCTTATGTCCTTTAGGTACAGCATATATATGTGAATTAATTTCTGGTTTCAATGTTTATATGAGTGTGAAGTTTTTGCTTTTGTTTCAGAGTCTTTTATCTTGTACCTTGTTTGAGTTTATATGCTTTTTCTTTAACTTATTGTTGTTTGCATTAACTATTTTGGCGTACAATCATTACTCCCATGGCATTTTGATTGGTCAAATTTAAGGTCATGCTCACATTAGAATCTGAATGCATAAGTGAAAGAGGCCAAAATTTGTACTGCCCTGAAGACCTGTTTCTGAGAGTAAAGCTTTTCAAGTGTTGTCTCTAGTGAGACTATGAATTATTTGAATTATAAGCTAATGGATTTCAAAATTTCTTTTCCCTTTAAGATTGAGCATGCTTTATGATACATTTTATTCATTTAATACTAAATGGAATTAGTTTATCATATGGTTTTTTAGTTTGTTTTTGGAATTCTAAATGCATGCTTGTACGATGGGTTAGTCGCACTTACTTCACTTTTGAAATTGCTGATTACAACTCGTCCCCTCCTTTTGTAGTTTAAAAAAGCCTTCTTTCCAAGTCTGTTAAAAAATCCAGGCAGAAGTCATCAATTGAACATTTTGCCCAAGACTAAAAGAATTAAAAATTATCAGATTGTCAGCCTATAAAATTAGCATTTTGACCCTGGGTGTCTATGTAGTGTTAGTATATTTTAAAGGGGTATACTTTTAACATTTTTGTAGTTGAAAGGGAACTTTTGTAATATAATTCCTAATTAAATTTCATTATGTAAATAAATATTCAAAGTATTTAAATGCAAATATCAGTTTTGTCCTCAGGTATGCAAAGAGTGTTTGGATCTTAGAATGATTCTCTTAGGATAGACTCCACAAAATTTTGAACTGAATCAATTTCAATAGATAAATCCTATGAAACTCTTAAATTTGCTGTCTCTCTCTCTCTCTCCTTTATTTCACCACTGTCCCCATCCCCCTCTTACTCCGTCTCTCCATTCCTCTCTCTTACTCATCTGCCTCACCCCTGTCATTGTGAGAGAGAAAACAGAAATGAAGAAAAGGAAAATATAGAGAATTTATTTTAACTATTTGTATGTAAGTTTAAGTCTGATTATTTTTTTTCAAAGCACCTCCTTTTCTAATATTCCTATTCAGCTCTACTAGAAAAAGTACTTAAACAATTCATTTTTCTTTGACAAATGTAGGAATGATTATTAGTATACACATTTCCAAATGGCAAAAAAAAAGCCACGAATGACTAATTCTGTTGCCTCAAAGGACTAATCTTGTGTATTTGTTGCTTGTATTATTTGTTACATTTGCCCCACTTTATATATCCATTTATTACATTTATACTCCTTTTAAGTTTCAAATCTGACAGCTGTATTTTGGCTAGCAATTATTAGGAAAGTTGATGAGTGGAAAATTAGGAGCTTCACTAGAATATTTTGTTGATATCATTATTTTTGTTCAAAACTCTAATACTAGAGAGAGTTTGGTAAATGCAGTAAACTTGGAGGATACTTTTTTGATTTAAAAAGTAGTAGAGTTGGTTATTAGCTGTTTTAGAGAAGGCAAGTGTAAGTAATTCTTGTATAATTAGTTGGTATTTGCCATGTAAGATTAATTATGCATAGGACGAGGGAAGGGATGAGTGATTAACTGGAATGTGATGTTACACCCAACTAAGGATTCCGGTGAAGAGTTGCCCAGTGCAGAAGGAAAATTAGCTTTTCTGGGTAAATTGCTTGTTGGGGAGGGGGAAGTTTGAGTCGCTTGAAGTGTGTGAGGGTGGATTTTGTGAGACAGAGGAGAATGAACAGAAAAAGGAAGAAATTCTTGCCATTGATTTTTCAATTCGATTCCATTACAGGCCTGCTATTTAAAGGAAGAAAATATCAACTAATTACTGCATTAAGCCCTAATCATCAGCCAACAGAAAGCTAATCCTCTCCACATGTCATCATCTGGTCACTCGGGTTTGTTGGCTGGAATCTAACCCAAACGGTATCGTTTGGCTTATCTATCCCTCTTACCTCAGAAACTTAAAATAAACTGCAAACGGCGTTGTTTCAAGATGAATGGAAAAATAGAAAAGAAAGAGCAGAAGTGCGTTTCTCCAGGATTTTCCAAAGTCACAACGCAGCCCCCTCCTTTTCTTTAGTCTTGCCCCTAAGACTCCAGCTGTGGGAATTTTTCAACGATGATCTGATAGTCTTCCCAAGTCTCTTCATTTTCTTGTAAACGAGCCCATTTGATTAACAGTTGGGGAACAAGTGCGTTCTTCTGTTTCACCAATTGTCTTGCTAGAATTCCTTTTGGCTGCAACAGAAAACCTCCCTCATCATTAACAGGTGGCAGTACACTAGAGACATGTTTAGATCCTCTGAGTTTCTTTTTCAGCTTAGAGACATGAAATACTGGATGTATCTTTGCTCCCTCTGGTAGCTGAAGTTTGTAAGCTACCTCTCCAATTCTCTCCTTGACTGGAAATGGCCTCGCATACTTAGGGCTAAGCTTCCAAACTTTGCTTCTCCATATAGACAGCTGCCTGTAAGGCCTTAACTTTAAATACACCAAATCTCCTACTTGAAATACAACCTTAGTTCTCTTCTTATTGGCTATTTGTTTCATCTGATCCTGAGCTCTCACCAGATGTTCCTTGAGATGTTGAATAATCACCTGCCTTTCTTTCATGAATTGCTCAACCCCTATGACTGTTCCTGGTTGTTGTGGTTCCAGAGTTAACTAAGAAGGTTTGTAACTGTTTAATGCTTCAAATGGGGTCATTGCTATGGCTATGCGATGGTTCGTATTGTACCAATGCTCTGCCATCGCAAGCCATTTCACCCACTTCCTGGGATTTGTCCCACACATGCAGCGTGTGATAAGTTTCCAAGCATTGATTCACCCTTTCTGTCTGTACGTCCATCCATCTGTCAGTTTGAGGGTGGTATGCTGTACTCAAGTGTTGCTGGACACCCAGACTCGAGAGTAGTTCCTGCCAGAAATTGCTGATAAAAATTTTGTCTTGATCAGTGGTGATACTACAAGGTAAGCTATGCAACTTATAAACATTATCAAGAAAAAGCTGTGCAATGTGTGTGGCTGTGAAAGGATGAGAGAGTCTTTGGTATGATTTTTCTCATAGGGAATTAGGGCTGCCATTTGGCAAAATCAAGCCGAAAATTGAATCTTTGCTACATAACATTATATCTATTTGAATCAATGGGTATAATCTCTGTTTTTTGGTTCGATAATTTTTTTCAGGGAAATCCAGTTATTTTTAGTCTTCAGTCCATTGCACTGCTCTTTTCTGTAAATTGATTGCATCTAATTTCAAGCACTCATGTAGCTTCTATGCAAAAGAACATTCTTCAGTCTGCCTGCGGTGGCTAAAAACAAAACTCACAAAAAACACAATAGACAATCCAAACCGGCATTCTCACTTGCAAGTACCTCTAGTAGGTAGATTTCAGAGTGTGGAGATTTAAAGGGGGCTAGTGTAATTTACGATGAAGATTAGAGCTGAAGAATCAATATAGAACTTTTAAGCTTCAGCCAGGTGTTGCTTGTACAGGTTAAAACCTTGACACATGAATAGAAACTATATTCAAACATATAAAAGATTGGCCTTAAGTACTGTGAACTGATTTCCAAACCCAAAACTGATCTGAATACCGAAAAGTCTGAAATTTTTCCAACATAGATAACCTAATAGTACACTTCATCTCTGGTTTTGTATTTGATAGTCGTCGGCTCTGGTCAATTTGGTGAACTAACACTATTAGAGTGAACTATTAGGATCAAGATGAGCCCAAGTTTTTGGATGGCATTATCTTAGCAGATGAACATTTACTCAATTAATTCTTAGAGTTGTGGATGACAAAATACTTAAAAATAGTCTCATAAGCCCTATTGCATCAGATGTAGTTTTGTAAAGTAGAAATTAATTTCAACATATTGAGTATAGCTTGGTGGTCTTCAAAGCACGAAATCTTTAATGCTGAAGATGTCAAATTATTCATAGAAACTGTGACGTTGTAGATAATCCATGGGGTTGAAACCAGTTGGATCAAGTCAAGGTGGCTTTTTGACTGTTGAGATTAAAAGGAAAGTGAAATTCTGTTGGACCTCAGTAATAGTTATCTATGATTCATTGTTTAGCTACTTAGAAATGTAATAGAAAGGGGTCAAGTATTAGGTTTTCTCACATGACTAAATTATTATACCAAAAAAGAAAATGATGCAACCGCTCAATATAGATAGAGGACAACAGCACAAAATATGAGCATCACCTAGGATTTTCCAGAGCAGCTGTGCTCCAGAGCGGCCATCTTGTCTTGCATTATTTTTATTAGAGTGAAAAAAGCCTTTTTATTTATATTGAATTTTGGTATAGGAATAGAAAAGGTCTAGGAAATAGAGTAAATACATCCTGTCACTTTACTTATGTTTAATAGGTATCAGGCATCCCCTATGTCCCCTTCCACTTCTGTCAAAGAAGTGCTGCATTTGGTTTCAAGAAAGTCCCACTATAACCTGAATCACATTTGAACTTGGCACCTTGCAAATGAATACGGTGACTCGTAGTAATGCACAAGAAGAATACAGTTATATCATGAGTTCATGACAGCAAGAATCATGTTGAATCATGTAATGTACTTTCTTCATGGAATGTAGGAATAAAAAACATGAAAAATCAGAATAGCTTTATCTTAATTAAGAACAGGTAAGTGTTATATCTGAATCACCTTCTATCCTACAAACAAAGTATATAGAGGGGTTAGATATTAAAGTACTGTCAAATGGCTGGTCTTCATATAGAGTTTGAAAGAAGATTCAAGAATTTAGTCCAGAGTTTAGTAGAACTGAGAAAAACCTTAATGGATCTCAGATTGTTGAACATTAGAAGAATTGTAATTGTTGGATATATGAATTTCTAACTTTAGGGATGTGGGGATTTAACAAATGTCTTGACTTTGATTTCAGTCGGGGAAACATCATTTGCTAGTACTGTCCACAAATTTTCAACATAAAAAGTTAATCTATAGAACATTCAAATTATCAAGAAAAATATATTTTATGAATCAGAAAATGATATGAGTGAAGGTGCATCTGTTATTTTATAGGCAATTGTTATTTTGGCTTTGTGGTAGGATCTTATATTTGAGTCTTAGCAGTCATGTTGGTTTTCAAAAGTCACACACATGGATGTTATGTCAGATTTGAAGTGTGGGACTATAGCAGAAGAAAAGTGCAAGAAGAATTCTATGTATTATGATTTTGTTCAAGGATGGAATCGCTAGATTTGTTTCCCATTTGTTCCCAATTATGTATCTGGCATCCTCTTAAAACCTATGCAGATGAATTATAATGATGGAAAACTTAACTCATGGAGTTAGTGATAGAAGTTTCAATAATTGAAGTTAGGTAAAATAGAAAAAAGAATAGTCAAATGAGATAACCGAGCTTCATTGGTTTTTAGTGTAATCACATTGTAACACAAAATGCAAGCAAAGTGGCATGGAATATGTTCAAAATTTTCTTTAGTTATTACCTAAAACTCCATTGCAGAAATGCTTTTCATACCATCATATTGTTCAATTGATCCAAAGGAAGTTTTAGGATGTGAATAAACACTCTTTTCTACCACATTTTTATTTATTGATTGAAAGGAACTCTTTTAAGTGACCTTGGTAGTTGTCATCAAAGCTAATGTCATGTGTTCTTAGAGTAGACATAATGTGTAAGTGTGATTCTAAGAGTTTAGACTATAGAGTTATAATTTAACAAGTGAAGAATACTGGTGGAGTATTTAGACATTTGGCCATTAAGCTAGCAATTGTTGCATGTGATGTCTCTCATGAAGCACTTGCTGTGCAACAATTGCTGTGCGCCTTATATTATATGAGTTGTGTCCAGCGGCCTTAGTAATTTTTTTTCTTGATAATGTCCCAGTGATGATCCCCTTAAATGTGATGCAATTTGAACTCTGTTACCATGGCATGTCTCCAGCTCCCTCATTAAATTTTTCCATGATAATACGTGTCTCAATGATGATCCCCTGAACTATGATGCAATTTGGACCGTGTTACCATGGCTCTTCTTGATCTATTCTTAGACACAAAATTTGTCATTAGAAAGTGAGTTGAGTGCTTGAACCTTCTGATTAATTACTCTGAAAATTTTGGCCCGCTGATTATTGGGAGAAGGTAGTTTTGCTCTGGTTCTTTTACTAAAATTGCGTAAGGCTTCCTTGAATTTTTAAATTGAAAATTTCAATTAAAATCCTCATTTTATTAATAATTTTCCAAACACAGGAAATTGATAATGATGCATAAAATTTAGAAAACTAACTGAATTTTGTGATATAAGGTAAAAGTGGAAGGTTCCTGATCTCTGGTAAGATTAGAACAAATGGCTGAAATAGGGAATTTTAAATGATGATCTTATTGCTCTTTCGTTTGGTCACTAAGTATTGAAGTAGAAATTTAATCATAACTTTACAAACTATAGCCAGTTTTTTCTGCAGAAGTTCTTATAGCATAGAAGCCTAGCAGATTGTCAGATTTTGTTGATGTTGGACACTCATGTTAAAACATGAGATATAATTGCCGGAGAATACTTAATTGACAGACTATGTGGGTGGCAATGATGGAAAGTATGTGCTCGCATTGAGGTTAGTGGCATCTAAATGAGGGCAGACCACTAAACTTTTTTTAACAATATGTAGCAAATTTTGACATCTACTTTTCTGGAGGAAAGTGGACGGTTGAGTTGCTTCAGAATTGAACAATTGGATGCTGCAATAGGAAGGAGGAGAAAGTGGGAGCAGCTTCACTGTGTTGAAATTACAATAGTGTAAAAAATGTGCTACTTTTGTTGATAAAATATACTCCTTTATTTAACATTTAGCTACCAGATGAGAGTTATTTTAGGCGAAATGATGACTGGGAGAAGCTGTCCTTCCCCATAATTGTGGGGAGGTATGGTTTCCCTATCTCTACTTTTTAGCTTTATGATGTGTATATGTTTCCGCCTTTATATGTAATCATTGTCCACAAAGAGCTGATAACTAAACTTGACCGTCAGTAATGAAGGACAGTTAAATATTTGCAGGAGCTTGCTTCATCAATTCAAACAAGACCTTTCATTAGATCCAGAAAGGATTCCACAGAACAATGTTGTGGGTCAATTCGCTGAAGCACTATATAAAGCTTGGGCTGAATATAACAACCCAAGGTTGGTTAACTTAATGAATTGTATTTTTGGGATTTGCAGTTTTGATAGCCCACTGAACCATTCACTAAATTGAACACACTACAGGGCTTTAGTCATGATTGTGGTTCAAACTGAAGAACGGAACATGTACGATCAACATTGGCTTTTTTCAGTATTGAAGGAAAGATATCCCTTGCTGTCATTTAGACTGGCATTTAAATTTGATATGGACATGTTTGTTGCTTTTTTTTTGGTAAATAATACTCATAGTTAGTATCATCATCTTTGCCAAATATTCATTGCTGAATATTCTTCTTGAAGAAATCTCCTTAGCTAAAAAACACATATCAAGTTAGAAGTATTAGAAAGACCTTGGCAGAGATTGATGGACAAGGGGAGCTTCTGCCAGATGGAACACTAGTTGTGTGAGTATCTGATGCAACTGAAATATATTTTTGATTCATATATACTGGATTAGCTTCTTCTCTTTGTGTTTTAATCCTTAGAAGCTCTACAATTGTAGAGACGGTGAAGCTGTTGCCGTAGTTTACTTTAGAGCTGGCTATGCACCAACTGATTATCCTTCAGAATCAGTGAGTTCTTCTTCACAAAGTGTTTTTCCTATATCAGTGGCTATATATTGCTGGACTCTATGCTTCTCATAGTTCTAGTAAGGTATGAGAAGTATTTATCAACTTTGGCCTCTCTCCCCCACCCCTTTCCCCCCTGATAATCAGCTAATATTTTGTCTTATACCTCGAGAATATAGGTTTTGTTGTGTTTGTACATGTACGCAGCTAATTACCCACAATATCAGGAAGTAGAAAAGAAGCATGCATTCCTCAATCTGCCCAATCTAGCTAAACACAGAATCTTCCATCCATTATTTTTTATTGGAAAACTATCTTCTGTTTATGCCTAACGTCTTGCTAAATGATATCTTTTTCCTCTTATGATGGCTTTGGTCCCCCTACTGTAAGCACTTAAGCAGCCATGCACATGTGGAATTTCTTGGTGCTAATACACACACAATGAAGAATAAAGAAGATCAGCAAGATAGAAAGAGAAGAAGAAGAAGAAGCCACCTTATATCTATATTTTTATCAATCAATGATGCTGAGTAGACTACCTCTTCCTGTCTACTCTTTATGCTACAAATAAGTTCAATCAGGGTTTGGAGTATGAGGCTGCAGTCCTATAGGATACTTGTTAGGGGTTAACAACCAACTGCTTGGTACATAAATCTGGTTCTGAATACCTATTAAATCATTACAAATATATTTATTACATATTTATTATGTTATACCATTCTCTGTTGACATCACAATCACTAAGATTATTGTGTTTAGCCAAATTAAGTTTAGTTATCAGTGTCTGTTAATACTTTAGGGCTCAAGAATTGTTTCCCCTATTTTTCTTTATCAAAGAAGGAACTCAATCCTTTTTCTTTAGAAGATAGTGAGGATGATGGGGAGTGGTGAATTCCCAAGGTGACGTGAGATCTGACTATGTGGAATGCTTTAAGGTGATCCTTGGCTTTCCCTGCTCCATGGCATATGTGTCAAGCTTGCTAGTCTCCACGATTCAACTAACTGCTCTAGTTTGAGCTCCTTCATCATTCAAATGACAATGAAGGTTTTTGCATCTTAAAAAGACTCAAAGAAAGAATAAAAAGAAAAAAGTGGAAGAGTTTCGCTTGTGAAGAGTATGTGAGGAATGGAGAAACAGTCTTGGGAAATTCCACGGTTGGAAATGAAAATTCTAGCTGAGATGCCTTGGGCAAGTAGGCATGGAAAGTTTCAGGGAGAGATAAGAGGATGTCAATCCATGTCTTTGGATGGTGGCTATGGAGTTAAACACCAAAGTTATCTTCTAGTACCTAATTATCTGATTGTAAATAGTTGGACATCTCCTCATTTACAGAGGAAGGAAAATTGATGACTTTTGGTGGCTATATTCTCCATATTTGTGTTGGTTTTCTCCCATTGAATCGCTAGAACGTGGTTCCAAAGTGGATCTTCTTGTTCATTCATGTAGGAATGGAGTGCTAGACTACTAATTGAGCAGTCATCTGCAGTCAAATGCCCTTCAATTGCATATCATTTAGTGGGCACCAAGAAGATCCAACAGGAGCTGGCAAAACCCAATCAACTTGAAAGGTAAAATTTTGTTACGCTTAACTGAAAGCAGCAATTTTTCTTTTTTCTTTTTATTAAATTAGAGATAATTAGCAAAAAGAGCTGGGAACAATATACTGGTATTTGACAAGTTAATTTTCTTCAAATTTCTTTAGTTTGAAAAGCAAGCAATTGTGTATGTGTGTCACACATCTTACAATCAGTTTTTGAAAAAGGTGGTTTGCATCTTCAGTGTGGCTTCATTAATTTGTTAGAGAAGCCAAAATAAGTGTGTTTATTCCAGCTATAATTGGGCTTGAAATAATAAATCCTGAGCTTGTTTTATGTGCCTAGGGTGATTGTGTTGTGGCTTTGCAAGTTTATTGAAATTTTAACCAACTATACCCTTTGGTTTTAGTTTTTCCTTGGTTCCATGGGCAGGTTTCTTGATAACAAGGATGACATTGCCAAAGTACGGAAATGCTTTGCAGGGTTGTGGAGTCTCGTTGACTTAGACATTGTCAAGGATGCAATTGAAAAGCCTGAATTGTATGTCATGAAGCCCCAAAGAGAAGGAGGAGGTCTGACGTCTGAACTGTAATCTGATTACTGCCTATACTCGTATGATTTTTGACAGTGTGTTAACTTTCCACTTAGGGAACAATATCTATGGTGATGATTTGAGGCATGCCTTGCAAAGAATGCAGGAGGAAGGTATGCAGGAGGATGCAGCATACATTCTTATGCAGAGAATTTTTCCAACCATTTCTCCTGCAATTCTAATGCGACAAGGCATTTCTCATAAAGATCATGTTATATCGGAACTTGGGGTATATGCAACGTATCTGAGGTAACCTCTATGGCAATGAATTTTGCTTACCTCCTTGGGAGAAAATTTTAACAAATTTTAACAAATGTTAACTTGGTTTTTGTAAGGGAAAAATTTCCTGAAGTATCAGTTGTGGTGGGAAAAGTTTTAACACTGAATAGCAAGAACATTCTTTCCACTGTTTAAGAGAAATAACTGCTTAATAAAAGAACAAATTATGCTTATTATTTATGCGAGAGACTAAATTTGTAAGTGAATTTTAAGTGTTTGAAACTTTAGAGATCAAAACTGTTGAATTTTCAGGGCCCAATTTGAGGATGGCTGTTTTAACACTAACTGAGTTCAAACAGTCATAATCATTTAGGTTTAGAAAATAGAAATATGATGGATGAATTTGATAAGGGCTAAACTAGAGGGATTGAAATTGTACTAGTGGCAAAGATGAAAGACTGAAAATAAAGTTATCCTTAGATCTTCTTGTAGCCCATTTCTAGGGAGATGGATACGGTCTTTTGTGGTTGATTTTAAATTTAGATGGAATTCATGGAGATTGGACAATGTCTTCATAGAATGCTAAGATTTATGTAAGTCCTCCAAGATACTGATTTTTTTAATCTTCCATGTGGAATTGTTCATCAGGACTAAAGTTTGGCATTTGAGCCAAATCACTCTAAGTTTGTTTTAGATGCGTCCATGTTCCGTGACAAAGTCGTGAATAAAAGTCTTTTTTCTGCATATTGGGAATTGAATTTTTGATCTCTGAAGAGCTTCGTTTTCTAAAGTTCTTAAGTTTGGTCAATTTTTAAGGAGGTACACCAATGATATCTCCTAAGAAATCTATCCATGATTTCTGGAGTTGTTTGTGGTTGGGTCATTGGAGCTACATTGAAAGTGAAAAAATTTCTCAAAGGTTTAGGAATTTGAGGTGTTGATGATTTAGGATTATGGAGCTCTAAGAGACGTACTACCAAAGAATTAGGTTGATGAAGAATTTAAGATGGGGCTGGCAACCAAAGATGTAATCTTTGAATGTTTTTGATCTTCTTGCTTCAACTTCTTAGAAAATTCTGGCATTATATAATCTAGAATATGATCTTTTACGCTATTTGACATAAAAAAATTCATTGTGGGTTTCTGCAAGAGATCCCATGATTGTGTTCTTGATTGTCTAATATGGGATGTCAAAGCAATGTGGTGAAAAATAATGAAAGGCAACATTTTTGTGTGGAACCCCAGATCATGTGCCTCATCAAACAAAAACTATTATTGTTTATAACCACACATAATGTGGTGCATGCTGAATTTATTTAGCATCTCATAGTATGGAAGTGGAGAAACTAAAATATAGATGTTAAACTGTGAAATCCAAGACACGTAGAACTTTGAAGAGGATAACTTACATAAGATAAGAATAAAAGAAATAATGAGACCTTGCGAACTATATATGGAAGAAATGAGGATGTAGAATAAATATTACGATTTGGTACCTTAAGATAAAGATAACAAGAATACCTTGTTGAATTATGATGATAAGATATTTGAGTCCTCTTTAATGCATAATATTAAGAATGCTCATTAACTGAGTAATTTAATAAGAGAGCATGCATTGAATCAGTCAATACCAATTTGATCTGAGCTCTTGGAATTAGAACAAGTTTGGCGGTAGATCATGACAATTTAGTGATGTTCTCTATTTAATCAAGGAGGAGCTTGCTTTAAAATTGTCTGCTTTGCACTCATCCCACAGTATATGCTTGCTTCAACAGGAGTCATACAAGGGTAGATTAGAAACTTTTGGCACAATGCCTCTGTGTCACTCAATGGATAAAGTACTTTACATAGTTTAAGGTTTAACGACTTATCCATCGAATGAGTTTGGTAACTAAACGTTTCCAAAGTGAGTATTGCGGGTATGTCAATTTAATAAGACATTTGTTGGCATTCCACTGTCCCTTTTCCTTAAGGCCTATCCGAAATTGAATTCAATACTTCTTGATCATGAATATTTGAATTGGTGCATAATTCTCCTATTGCTATTGATAAAAGTTTCCTCATTAGTCATATGACAATTTATGTATGTATTTAACTTATATTACCTTATTTTGTAATTTTCATCTAATAAAGTTATCTTCGATAAGAAGTTTGTTATCTTGATTGAATTACAAAATTGTAGTAGTTGTCCAAGTCGTTGAGACTTTATGCTTGTCCACTTCTTTCCCGTAAGTGTATTCTCTTGTAATATATCCTTGTCTTTAATATTTTAGCCTTCATATATTGACATCTTTATTTTGGTTTTGCTTTGGGGGAAGTAACTTGTGAAGATGTATTTTGCAAAATGTGTAAAAGGTAAAAAGTATATTTGATTTGCTTTGTATGGGAGGCATTTTTTTTGGCAAATGTCTTTTCCAGTGAGTTTTTAGTGTCGCATCAGACTTCCATAGTGTTATTTTATTATAAAAATATGATCATTGAAAATTTGATATTATGTTAAAATAATAATAAATATATATTTTGTTAATGTAATGATTTGAAGTAATTAAGTTTTTTTTTTAAATATGTATTTTGGGAAAATGTATATTTAGTGAGAAATATTTGGTTTTATTTTTGGGAATGAAAAACGTTCTCAGAGAACAAAGCTAAACAAAACCTTAGTTTGGAGGCATTGATTCTGTCGTGAGTTCATCTCATATCCACGTGGGGGAGGGTGGGGGGGTAATGAATTGAAGTTACTACTGCTTGTCTTTGTATGACATGCCCATATTTTTGTAAGTTTTAACAATTTATTTAATTTACAGGAGCAAGAGAAAAGTGATCATGAATGAGCATAGTGGTTATTTGATGCGGACAAAGGTCTCTTCCTCAAATGAGGGTGGGGTTGCAGCAGGCTTTGCTGTTTTGGATAGCATATATTTAGTTTGATTTAGAATTTTTGCACCTTGGATTCTTTACTCTATTTCATATTTTATCTTTTATTTTAATTTGATAAATATATGCTAAGTGATTGTGATACAATTTTGATTGAATGATATTAAAATGGTCATCTTCATTTTATGCTTTTTATATTTCTCTTGCATGTGGTTAAAGCCCTTAAATCATACAAGACCATGGGAGTTGGTTATACATATGATGGTGATCGTAAAATAAGTCTTTAAGGTTATGATTTTGAGTATTCAAAGTTGTAGAATCTTATAAGAAAGAATATCTAAGATTCAGATAGGCTTGCACAAATGATGCATATTTTGGGGGTTGGATATTGCCTCATTTCAAGGGCGATCTATGTTAGATAGGGATGTATGTTAGAGGGTGTTTGTTAGAGAATAAGTTTACTGACGGCCCATCAAAATAATCCACTAGATAGCTGTAGAGTCATGTCGGCTGTGCTGTAGTGGCAAGTTTTTAAGCTTACAATAGTGTATATAATTAGTTCTTTCACCTTAGGATTTATAGTAACTTTGTATTTAGGTCCTTATATTTTGATTTTTTCCTGACCACATAACAGGTCATGCGAGGTTGATATTCGGCATAAGCTACTTAGGCATGGAGGTTTGTAAAATACAAGAAGGGATTCGTTTCCTTGTTGTAAAGAATAAGTGCATCTCATATGTATTTTATAATGATCGATTTCAAGAAATCTTTTGACAAGGTAGTATGATAGTCTAAAATATGATTTTTTCAAAGTTGATGCTATAAAAGGAGAATTGAACATTGGATGTAGAGATATAGTGATTGGTTGTATTAGAGAGCCGACAAATATTTTGGTGTCATATGATAATTGATTAGTCAAGTTAATTTAAGGAATTAAATTAGCTCTTGTAAATTTAAAGAGTAAAGGTAATTAACTTAAGGAGATAAGTTAAATTAATTAAATTAAAGAGTTAATTTAATTAAATGAGGAATTTAAAATTTGGAGGAAAATCAAATGAAAGAGTTCATTTGAATTAAGTTAATTAGCATTTTATTTTATGAGATAGTGTAAGGGCATTTTGATTCATTAAATGCAAATGTAAGTTTCAAGCTAGCAAGTTGGCACCCGTGCATGAAGAATGTGATGGAAGCCTTCCATCCTCTCCTATATAAGCATAGGTGGCTGGCAACTTGAACTTGATCTTGTACTCATATTTTCCTTCAAAAGTATGATATAATTCATGTGTTGAATAATCACACCAAAAATTTCTCCTCCTCATCATCTTTGTCTTTTCTCTAGCTAAGTGAGATTGATTGAGAGCTAATCCTAGGTGCGTGGACTTAACATTAGAGGTTCAATACTTGAGAGACTTAGAGTTCATTGGTGAATCGATTTTTAGGTTGATTTTGGTGCCATAATTGGGTAACCAAGGAGACGAATTTTTTAGTGATTATCAGTTGGTACCTTGCTATTTCAGTGGTACATTAACCCCTCTATTATAGTTATTTTATTACAATTACACCCATACATGTATGGCACATACAAAAATAGTGTAAGGGCATTTTGATTCAAGAAAAAACTCAACACCCTATTACAGTCAACTGAAAAATAAAATTGAATTTTCACAAAACTTCGATAATGACATCAATAAAATCCATCATTTTAACTAATAATAGGACTTATTTTTTAGACAACAGCATACCATAAGGGAGGTAAAAGCAATTTCTCAAACCATAGGAAAAGTTCTGTAGTTATCTCAATTCTCATGCTGATGCTGCTGCTTGATGCCTTGCTGTAGCTAAAGCTATTGTTGGTAGGGTGTGGGCAAAGTAAAGGATCTGAATGAAGCATCCTTTTGCCTGACCAATTGAGTGATCATGCTCTACATTGTACCTAATTATTCATTCATCTCGCTAAATGTGGTTTGAATATCCTGAATCTAGGCCTTCAAATGGGCTATTGCTAATGCAGTTGGTAGCTCCTCTCAAGGTGTACTGCTGTAGGGGGCAACTATTGATAGCTTAACTTGTAAACTTATCCATTCTTGTTGGACCACCTACAGTCTGACTTTATAACTTAGCTTGAGATTGGTTGTTCTTTGTACTACTCCTAACATACTCCGGTTGAGCTCGGGACTATGATAGCGCCTACTGGAAGCTATCATATATGGTAAAACTTAAATAATTGAATGCACTATAATGTAACTAAAGTCATATGTAATAAACTTACAACAGCTCTTCTTGCTAATCATCTATCCAACTCCTATTTGCCCGCCTCTGGTGGGTATGTGTAGAAAGCTCCTCCACCATTAGCCACCTCTAAAAGTACTCTCAAGCCTACATACATAACAAGAATTATTATAGGTGTGCTCTATTTACAGTTGATAAAATTGCAGTTCATATAAGAAAAAAATTCAATAGAGTCTTCCCTAAAATTAGTCTATACCCTAAAAGATAGAAGCTTAACAATCAATTAAATAAATAACATATGATCAAATGGGAAAGGCACCAATCCTTTCCCATCAACCAAATAAACTAATAACATATCATCAAAAGGGAAGAAGTTCAACACTTCCCCATCAACCATCTCATGCAAACTTTATAAATATAAATGAATGTAACAAATATTTTCAAGTAGACTAAGTTTACTAAAAATTGAATGTTTGAAAACTTACTGAGCATTGGACATGTGTCCTAATGCATACAGTACCTCTCCTATGGAGGGATCCACTAGTTTTAGAAGCCTTATTCCTTTTGCCTTGTGGGGACTTCTTAAAAAATCTTAAGATTGCCAATGTTGACATATGGCATCTCAAGTATCCTCAAAAATCTGCTCTGGGCTCTTGCTCATCTTCCAAGCATGGGTATACATGTTGCTCACATAACCCATTTTAGTATCAAAGGCCCTCGTACTAGGGTCTTAATAGATATATCTCTATAAAAGAAATAAAATAGGTTAATACTTTAAACACATAAACATATTTAATTTGTAAAAGTAAATATATCAATATGCATATACCTTCCATACTCTAAATATTAGATCTCGAAGGCCTTAGGGGATATCTAGTTGACTAGGTCGTGTAGGGCTCTGATACTTTGCTTTTGATCACTTTTGTCAAGAACTTCATATTATCTAGTGATGGCGTATACTTGCATAAAATTCTTAATATTAATGTATAATTATTAAAACAACAATATTTATCTATCAAATACACATAAAACAACATATACATAATCATTTGCTTACCTACTACGTCATTAAGATGCAAGTATACCATGTCGAACTTTGGATGGAGGTTTTGATTTCCCTACCCAAAGTTTGGCCTAATGAGAATGCACCTGTTGCTATTACTATGGAAAGCAGTAGTGGATGGCTAGGTGCTAGGTGGAGTGGTAGATATTGAGGGAGTATATATTGGTATTGTGGATGGTGGTTGAGACGGGGATTGTTGCCGTAAGACTGGGAGTGGGGCATGAAAAGTGGATGACCTCACAACAGCTAAGGAGGTATTGTGATAGTGATGAAGAGGTTGTGGCTGATGGCGTTTGGGGATGTATAGGAGGAAGGCATGTGATAGGCATAAACTAACTAGTTGTTAGGCTGGGGAATGGGTGGGTTATGGAGGTCAGGAAAATAAAGTTTGTGCTAATACCCCTACCTTGGCTAGAATCTCAACCTTGATTAGTGGCGGGTAGTGAATAGTTAACTGGTTTGCCATCTGTAAAATAAAAACAAATGTGTATCAAATTTAATAATATTATTATGATAAATTAATTAATATATAAATATTTATACAAAATGTATAAAAATGGTTAATGATTAAACTTAATAAAACACACAAGTCAAAATAAGCATGATATATTGATAACATAATTCAATCTTCATCGAAGTATTTAGATTTATAGTGTCATCATTATTATCAAATTCATTTTCTTCATCACAAAACTTTGTATCTTTTTCATCGTCATTACTATTGGTATTGATGAAGGGTTTTTCTATAGGTTTAGCTCTTATCTTTGACCAGAAAAGAAGGTCAACTAGAAAGATAGGTATAGATGGAGGAAGAAAGAGTGTGGGTCAAATCTTGCAACTAGGGAACAAATGTTGGGCTAGCCAAAATGGCCCTCAATTAAGACGTTTTGATGCTTAAGTCAGTATATGGTTGACTAAAAAGTAATTGGGCAGAGTAAAGACTTAGAAAGAATGGAAAACTTACCTGTATTTATGAGAAGAAAGTATTTATAGTGCTTGGTGATGGGTAGAAAAGACCCCTTTCACCTTACTATGAATTAGTTCTACTCTTCTACATGTAGGGACATTGTAGGTCTTTTTGACCTAGTCCACCACTATGCTTATGATCAACTGGTAATAAAGAGTGCCCTTACCACCATTAATATAAATGTGATGGGCTGACATGGCCATTAGATGTGGACAAAATAGTGGTTTAACTACATTAAATGCAAACATGATTGGTGGCAAGTGTTGCAATTAATACTCCTACAGTCGGGAGCTTACCCCTTAAAAGCATCACTCAACCCGTAATGGTTGATCGAGCTTGACTTGCCTATTATGGAGTTGGCCTATCAAAATTCACTCAATGACTGGCAGAGCACCTCATAAGGTCAATTTATTTTATTCGTGCTTTGACCTGATATTTTTATTTAGGCTTGGATCTTGGCTTGTGCTTACCGACAACACTAACTTGTGGGCTGAGTGTTTATTGGACTTATCATAAGTTTCCCAACTTCGTAGTCCAACCATTTATGAGGTTGGATTAGCTTATATCTTATTTTAGGTGTCGATCAATTGATTAGCTTATTTGAATGTTGACTAAAGTTTTGAAGGTAGAAATCATTTATGGGCGGTTACCTTGGCAATTATGTGTGTTGATTGGTGTTTACACATTAATTAGCAAGTAGTCGATCACTTTAATCGGTTGACCTACTTAGGCTCGGATTATAAATAGTCTCTTTCACTCCCCATTTATCATTTTCACTGCGTCAATGAGAGATCGAGCTCTAAGCATTTCTATTCGAGTTCCACATATTCCGGTTTGTAGTTTGAGCATTATTCTTTTGTAAGTCTCTTTCTCTTCTTACTTAGTTCACTTGTTGCACTTTCTGTTGTCATATTTTTGCTTGTAGAAATGGCTAGGATTGTTGAGGGGTATAGGGTTGAGAGCTCTGATTCAAAGACGACCTAGTTGTCTAGTATTTTGATGAATGAGGGTGGTGACTCCTCTGAGATGTTAGGTAATAGGTCAAGCTCCCCTAGTGGGTCTAAGGGGATGGGTGCTGGCATAGTGGAGATAGGAGTTAATGAGTAAGTTGGGCTTTCTAGTCCTAGGATTGATGAGGTTGGGCCTTTTGGGGAGGCTAATTCAGGATTGGGAATTAATGAGGTGGGACCTTCTGGGGAGGTCGATTTACTCCCATTGTCGAGGAAGAGGTTATATAAACTCCTTATTATAGCAAAATCATTTTCTGAAATAAGTTTAGATGATTTGCGGTTGATTAGAGGAAAGTATTACATCCCTGATGAGTTTGAGTTCATTAAACCTAGTAGGGGATAGGATGAATATGCCTCTGAAAGGATGTATACGAGTCTTTGAGGATGCCTTAAAATGTGGGCTTAGGTTCCCTCTTGCTCAACCTATAGTTGACCTGCTGGCAGGTCTCTATGTTTGCATCACCTAACTTTCACCTAATGGTTTTTCGATCTTATATAGTTTTGTTATCTTGATGATGATCTTTGATAACCTTTCATCACTTGTTAATTTTAGCAATCTTTTTTACCTCCTAATGTCTTGAAAGTCAAGAAGTTCTAAGGAATTGGGTTTTTATTATTAACTGCTCGACCCCGTGGAAAAATTTTTGTAGTCTTCTCTTCTTCTCATAGGCAAGTTTAGGATAAGAGGTATTTCTATATGGAGGCTTCTAATGGAATCAATTTTAAAACCTTCACGGTTGATGAAAATATCGGGTCAAAATGCCTGGAGATGAAAATCCAATATAGAATAATACTTTTATTCGAGTTTTGCTCAAATTTGAAGAGGTGGAGCATCTAGGTTCACTAGGGAAAAGAATTTGGTGTTGAAGGGACTATCGACTGCCCCCTTGTGATTGCAAGCCAATGCTTATTTAGGAAGATTAACTTTTCTAAATTGTTACTCTATGTTTTCTTTGGTGAAGTTTTTGATTGAAAAGTTGGTTGTTTGCAAGTAGATCTATCATGAATCATGTCTATTAGATGGCAATGACCAGGCAGCAAAAGGCGTAGAAGTGTTGTGAGACTACTATCGCTCATTGAGAGATGGCATCACAAACTAAGTCTAAGTATGCTCTTCGGCCACTCCGTCTCCAGCTCTATAAAGTGTAGCTGAGGCAGCTAGCCTGAACCCTCTCCCAAAGAGAAAAGTTAAGGAGGTTGGGGAACAAGGGGCTGCCAATAAGATCGTGGCAGATAAAGGAAAAAGAAAGGCGATTGCCCCGCATGGCCACTTACAAGATGCTCTCGAATGAGAAGTTGTGCCATTTGTCTACATTCCACAAACAGCATTTTGTACAGAAGTTTGGGGTTTCAAATATAGTATTAATAATAAGTGCAAGGTTGACAGGTGTGACCTTATTGGCAATGTTAATGGCTGGTCTTTTTCAAAGGAACTAGAATGTGGTGTTCAACCATTCACAGGTTAACGCACTAAAGGTGCTCGTTTACCATGCAAGCATAGTATAGTGCTAATGTGAAATCCCTGTTTGACTGTGATTGCATTTTGAGCTTTGTTTCTATTAAGGCATTCCTTTTCAATATAGGTGGGCTAGTAGGGGTATAATCTTCACTAATTGTTCGAGCTTTGTGAGGCCACTCGATTGAGGTTGGAACAAAGAACAAAGATGCGAGGAGTTAGATATAGAGAAGACTGACTTTTCCAAAACTTGTGCCAATTCTCTAAAATTGAGGATTAGGGAGTTCACCAAACATCTTGACAAGAAAAATGCTAAGTTATTAGTTACCATTCATGAGAAGAGTCGGGTGGAGGATTTACTTAAAAAAGTCAATGACTGAGGTGCATGAGGCATCCTTGTCTGGTTAGGTGCAAAGTTATAAGAGCTGTCTTTGTTACACTCTGGGTGAGTTTTTCAGAGTGCTGCTTTACATTTGAAAGAAGGCTATGCAGCAATTCATGTTGAGCCGTACCTTTATTGATGCTAGTGTGGTGTTTAGCATAGATAATGCTAAGGAAGCATTCAAGAAAGCAGTGAAATAATTAAACTTCCTAGGTTATCAGATCTGGGAAAAGGACAAAACTTGCCTAAATGTACAAAAAAATGAATAGCTAAAACTTACGAGAAGAATGCCCTTGTTGAGGCTCTCCTACATCCTAAGGTTGTTGAAGTAGGAAAAAAATTTGAATTTGTCAATAACTTTGCTCTTGATATTAAGAACGGCGAGGAGGATGTCATGTAGTACTTTCTATTGTTGAGCGTTCATTTTTGGGTGATGAAGTTGGAAGTCTCACCTTGCTGAGGCAATCCCCTTTAGGCATGAGCAAGAGGTTAAGGGTTCACCATAGGTTGTTGCTGTTGACATGACAGTTGAGATTGATAAAGCTGTGGATGAGGTTGCGGTTGAAGCTACTACTCAGAGAGGTCAAGAAAATGGGGCATGATCTAGCTGAATTTGTTTTTCTAGTGGATGTATATTTGCTATTATTCTGATGATGTAATGTCTAGATGGGCGGTTGAAGAATTTCAATTTTGTTTGTATGAATGCTGGATGCTTTGATGATTTTAGTTTCAATTATGACTATATTTCTTGTTGATTTTGTGCCTTTATATTAATTATGATCATTTGGATATTGTATCATTGTAATGTGTTCATGATTAGACGGATGACCTTTGAGGTCGATATATTTTCTTGTTAAGTGGTCTAAAACCAACTTTGTTACCAACATTAAGGTCAACATGAATTTTTGCTTTTTGTTAACTAATTTGAAACCAACTTTATTATGCAACAAGGAGGTTGACATATGCTTACATTTCCATTTGTTTGAACCCAACTTAATTATGTGGCCATGAGGTTGACATATATTTAACGTTTCCATTGGTTGGCAACCAACTTAATTATGCGACTATATTTTCATTGGTTTGAAACAAACTTAATGATGTGACTACGAAGTTGACCTATGGTTATGTTTTCATTAATTTGAAACCTATTTAATTATGCATATTGAAGAGATTGGCTCTCACTGTACATGAGGTCAATTTATTGTTACTGGACAATTTGACAAGAAATCAAGTGCTTTTAAGAAAATTACAATTACAGAAGATTAGATCTCAAGCGATTTTTTGATGGTTGAAGGAGATTACAAGATCTCATTTTATACATAGAACTTCTTCAAATTTGTAGCATTTCATGATCGAGGTAACTCATTCTTGTCCATATCTGCTATCTTATAAGAGTTGTTTTGATGATTGAGTAGGACCTTCCCATTTGGGGTTGAGCTTTTTAACGGATCTTAATACTTCCAACTTTTTAAGGACAAGATCACCAACTTGGAAGCTTTGTGGTTTGATTCTCTAGTCGTTAGCCATTATCAATCTGTACCTTTACATTTTCATGTATGCCTGCTATTGTAGCTCATCGATGGTTTTGAGGTCAAGTTGTCTCTTAGTCTCATTGTTGATCGAATTGTAGTGAATCACTCAAGCTGTGTATTGTATCAATTCTTCTAGGATCACTGCTTTAGAGCTATAACTTAGACTAAAGCAGTTGTGACCTATTGTGGTTCTTGGGGTCATCCTGTAAGCCCATAACATTCTTGGTAGGTTATTAACCTAATTTCCTTTAGGTCTTTTCTACCTGGTTTTGATATGGTTTATGATGCTTTAATGGTGACTTCCATCTGCATATTTGCTTGTTGGTTGCCGAACAATGTAAAGTGTTGTCATAATCTAAGACTTTAGCACCAACTCCTTGTACTTTTGTTCTAGAATTGGGTTCCATTATAAGATATTAGCACCTTTGGCAAACCAAATCGACAGATGTTCTTCTTTCATAAAAATCCTTTTATTGCTGTGTTTGTCATCTTTAGGACTACTTCTGCTTCAACTTATCACTTGGTAAAGTATTCGATTACTACTATGATGTACTTTTTTTCACTTGTAGCTTTCAAAAATGAGCCTACTATGTCTATTCTCCATTAGTCAAACAGCCATGTGATTTTAACTGGAATAAGAGTTGAAGCTGGTTGATGCCATATTGGCATGTACTTAGTATAATAGGCATTTTTCAGTGAAGTTGACTGCATCTTGGAGTAAGATCACCTAAAAATAACTATGCCTGATGACCTTGTAAGCTAGCGCTCGTCTACTAGGGTGATTTTTGCAAATGCCTACATGGATCTCTTCAAGGACCTCTTAGGCTTGTTCGATGTTAGGCATCTTAACTAGTGGCACGAGAGAGACCCAAAACTCATCGAGAGCGAATTTAGCCACCTATCCTCTTAATTTCAAGCTTTCGCCTTATTCTCTAGTACCCTGCCTTCCCTTAGGTAAGCCTTGATTTCATCTTGCTAACTAGGAGGTGATTCCCTAATGTCCCATACTTAGTTTTGGTTAAGACTTTTCATGGTGGGCTTACTTGCAACAAAAAATGTGATGGTTCTCTCCCTAGTACCTCTAGTCGAGCTAGTGAATTTAGACAGTGCATCTGCTCTCTCTTTTTCTGACCTGGGGACCTGGTTGAGTACAAATTTCTTGAACTATTGTTCAAATGTCTTAACTTCTATAAATATTTATTCATGGATGTTTCTTCGCTTCAAAATTCCCTCCGAATTGTTCAGCGACTAATTGTGAGTCTATAATAGTCATTAAGTGCTTGACTTGTTAATGGCCATCCTCATGCCTATAACAAAGGCTTCATATTCCGCTTTATTGTTGGTGACTAGGTTGTCAAGTTTGATAGCAAAGTCATATTCTTTTCCATGAGAGGAGCATAAAGAAATTCTTGCTCCACTCCCTGATGATGTTGTTGATTCGTCGGTAAGAAAAGACCAGACGAGTGATTGTTGCTCAACTACTATAAGGAGGTCAATGTGAACTGCTATAAATTTAGCTAATATTTATGCTTTAATGGCAACTCAAGCATGAAACCTAACGTCAAACTCTTCCAACTCGATGGCCCATTTGGTTAATCTCCCCAACGTGTTCAATTTTGATAGTACCAGCTTTAATGGCTGATTTGTTAAAATAATAATAGAGTGATTGGAAGTAAGGTCTCACTTTTCTCTCTATTGTAACCAAGGCAAAGGCAAACTTTTTGATTTCTAGGTAATTGTGTTTAGGACTTTGCAAAACTTTACTGATGTAGTATATTAGTCTATAAGTGCCTTGTTGTGTGGATACTAGGACTGAATTGACTGCTGTTATTGAAATTGCTAAATAAAGATAAAGGACCTCCTCGATCGTAGGCTTGGTGAGCATCAGTAGAGTGGATAGATACTGCTTTAAGTGGACAAAAACTTGGTCACATTCTTCTGTCAATTGGAACTTCCTAGCATCCTTGAGAATTTTGAAAAATGGTAAGCTTTGTTTGCCTGGTGGGCTATACATCGACCGAGGGCTTCTATCTTGTTCATCCTATTTTTGGAAATATGTCCAATTCTTGCATGCCATAAAATGGTACTTTCTTGGTTATCTAATTTTCTTTTATTACTTTGTTGAATATGCATAAGTGATGGTTGAGAATCGAACATGTACAATCCACTACTAAGTGTACCCATTGCTACCAAAGAACCATTTTTTATTGCTTTCAATTTTCCATTCGATGTTGAAAAATTATATCCTTCACTATCCAAAATAGGAATTGAAATAATATTCTTCAAAAGATTTGGTACATAGTAACAAGGATCTAATACAATCAAGGAGTTCCCTAAGTCTAACTTTATAATGCCTTCAACTTTGGTTGCAACTTTTGCTCCATTGCCAAAGCGTAGGATCAAATCCTCATCACTTAGACTCTTTTTTCTTTCTATCCCTTGTAACGAATTACAAAGGTGAGAACCACATGCGGTATCAAATACCAATAAGAAAGAATTAGTCGTTAAGTGTACTTCAATAAAGTATATACCCTTTCCAAGGGTCGCAAGATATTCTTTGCAATTACACTTTCAATGGCTGGTCTTGCTATAGTAGAAACATGTTGCATTCTTTTTATTCTCTTTTTTTTCTTAATTCCTCAAGAGGGTTTTAATGGTTGTTTACCTTTCAAAGAAGAACTCTTCTTCTTCTTACTTCCCTTCTTATTGACCATAAGACCTTTAGACTTGAAGATGATGCAAGCATTAACAATTTGTCCTTTTTCATTGTCAACTTGGCGGTCACTAACATACTGACCAATTTATTAATCATTATGTTTTACTTTGACATGTTGAAGTTCATAACAAATTGGTTAAATGAACTTGGTAATGATTGGAGGATCAAATCCACATAAATGTCATTGTCCATGACCACATCCAATTGAGCAAGCTTCTCAATAAGACTAATCATCTTAAGGCCATGGTCATGGACACTAGCACTTTAAATCATTCTAGTCCTAAAGAACTCCTTAAACAATGAGTAATGCTCATGTTCAGATTGCACCCCATACAACTCTTGCAGGTGTATATAAATCTTAGAAGCAATTTTCATGTTTTCATGAGATTTTTGAAAATCATTGGACTAGAAGCCATCACGAGGAAATGGGTTTGAAGATCATCTTTTACCTATTTGGCAAATGTTTCGCAGGCCTCATCATTACCAATAGTGCCTGACAAACTTTGCGAAAGGACATATGTTCTCTCTTTGGAGTTAAGAATTATTTTGAGGTTTCTTAGTGAATCATGAAAGTTAGGCCCGATGAGTTTATTAGTTTCTAAAATAATGTTTAGTAGATTCTTAGTCATTGATTAAGATTTCACAAATATGTAAAGGCAAAAAAGAGAATATAAGTATGTGATTGGATTTTGATATTAGAAAACATGTTCATGAGCTTTCAAGCATGTTTTTCTCCCACTATCTTATCAAATTCCTCACCCCCTAAAAGAATTTAGGAAATCTCATTTTCTAGTGAGAATTAAGGTCTAAAAGGCATCATTTGTGGACCTATGACTCTTAAGACATCCACAAACAATCATAAGATAAGCAACTTTTGCTAATTACAACTCTATGTAACCTTTGATGTGTTTTGCCTCAGTTTTCATATAAACTTATGACTCATACAACATCTATACGACTAGGTATTAAGTCATACCTACCAATCAATCATTAATTATAACCTTCACTATATCATTCCACAACTTGTGAGACAATGCTATAGTGAGTTTTAAATTAAAAAATGTCATATGCTGAGAAATGAGCATAGCTTTTCTCTAATAAATTGTCCTATGGCTTGTGAGCCAACATTAAATTAGGGTAGCATCTCATGTCATCTCTCATTGGTAGAAGGTTTGAATTAATTAAATAATTTGTGTCCAATTTGACTTAGTATTTTGAAAAACTTAGACTGTTCTAAGCTGAGGTTTTTTCTTGCATTGAAAGATTTCATCAATATTATGATATCTTATTTAGGTTCTTTATATTCTAACCGTGCATCTCATACATCAATATGATAAAGAAAAGCATAACTAAGTAAATGTGGATAGCATGCTTCGAGGATAGGATGACCATGAGTCTTATCAAAGTATTACACTTAGAGCCATAGGTGTACGATTTAGTTGATTTTAAGTGGGTTGATTAAATCTTATCTATTAAGTAAATGCATCTTTTACATTTATGGGTCTTCAAGCCTCTTTGATCCTCTTGGCCTTCTTTGTCTCCTTACAACAATTACAAGAGAAAAAAAATCCTCGTCCTTAAAGTTTTACTCTTATAACATTTACGAAGTAGCAAATCAAGAGGCATGAGAGCCCCTATTTAATACAACGTTTTTCAAACGACTTTGAAACAAATAAAATCAATTTAAAGGCTCATGTTCATCCTCATTCATTCATCATCCATTCAACAATTAAATGAACAATAAATAAGAAATGACATTTAATTCAATTTAGTAAATGCTTATCTCATAAACAATTAATTAATGGGCAAATATAAGCACAACTCTTTATGCATCTCATTTTTGCACCAAATTAAAGATTAACTTCAACTTCACTTTAAAAGCAAGCAAAAATGTCCAACATTATTTTGAGCACTTACACAACTATTGTGTATCAAAATAGTATGAAATGAGCTTAGAAGGAAGACCAAAATTGCACCAAAAAATCCAAGAAACACCCTTAGCCACTTATCGGCAGGCTACTGCCCCTGGTGTGCATCTAGCTGTGCAGCAAGTGCGCTCATAGCTAGCCTGCTTCATGGCAGTTGCTGTAACGGGGCTGGTAGCCATGTTGGTTTATGTGCTAGTGTGCATTTTGCATTGCAAACACCATGGACACCTCCACAACTCAATTCCACACCTATTGTTTTCAAATATTTAGATTATAAACATTTTAAAAACTTGAATATAGAGTTCTCAAACATGTTTCAAAAATCAAGTTGAAGTAAGAATCAACATTCTTCAAAAATCTCCAATTATCTCCATTCTAATATTAAACAAGCTATATCAACATATAACATCATCTAATGCTAAATTGACTTTCAATATCATAAGACTTGAATCAAAATCGTGCCAACAAATGAAATGAC
Source organism: Jacaranda copaia (assembly GCA_014898725.1). Lineage (NCBI taxonomy): Eukaryota > Viridiplantae > Streptophyta > Magnoliopsida > Lamiales > Bignoniaceae > Jacaranda > Jacaranda copaia. The sequence goes on from JACGDI010005831.1 coordinate 1,658,373, forward strand.
ACTTAAACATATATTGATATATTCCAATTCAACACGCATAGAGCATTTACAAAATCATCCAAATACTTAAACTCATCAATTGAATCAAGTATTAAGAGATTAAGAATCAATTCATTACATGAATTAATTCACAAAAATCCAAATTTAGGCATGAAAATGACTACGATACCACTTGAATGAAGGAGAAAGATTGGGATCCAAATATCAAAACTAGAAATAGCAAAAATATAACCAATCAACTCCATCCCGAAGATCATAGTCATGCTCTAAATAAGAATTTGAATGCAAAATATTTACCTTCATAAATGGAAACAAAGGATTTGGTGAGACCACTCCAAGGACTTCTCCAAAGGATGATCTACATGCAGTAGCAAATTGATTCGATTGGTCCTTTTCCCAAGCTCCAAAAATCACTAACTTTGGTAGACCTTTTCATCACCAATACAGTGAACTACTGCCCAAATTTTGCTTACATCAAAAACTTCTTGGTCATCCAAATGTGCTCCCAAAAGCTGGTGCAATGGATGATCCACAAAGGGATTCTAAGTACTCCAAGTCTAGAACTTCTAATGAAAAGGTCTATACACATTAGGAAAGCTCTAATTAAACCTTCCTTGTGCTAGAACAAGAGAGGAAGAAGGCGAGGAGTGGTGGTTTTGGAGGACAGAGGGAGGAGAGAATTTTGTGTGATTATTCAACATATGAACTATATCACACTTGGAGAGAAAATGTGAGGAATCTGCCAACCATGCAAATGGCTAGCCATATGACACTTTTATAGAGGTGGATGGAAGCTCTTAGATGCTTCCATCACACCCTTCATGCTAGTTAATCAACTTGCCAACTTGCACATGCATTTGCATTTCATGTGCATTTGCATTTAAATAACATTTGTATTTCATCTCATGAAATAAAATGCTAATTAACTTAAATTCAAATGGACTCTTTTATTTGTTTTCCCTACAAAATTCAAAATCTCATTTTAATTAAATTAAATTTTTAGTTTAATTTATTTAACTTAACTCCTTAAGTTAACTTGACTTTACTCTTTAAGTTAATTAGTTTTAACTTAACTCCTTAACTTAACATGACTAATTAATCGTCACATGACATGCCTAATTTAATTCCTAAAATTATTTTGATTAATTTAAGTGTTAAATTAATCAAGCCAAAATGCCCAATTAAATAATCAACCATTTTCTCTCCAAAACGCCTAGGATGAATTTTTCTAACTACTTAGAAAATTCCTATGACCCATTAGGTTCATTCATTCATTGGATATGAGCTCACAACTAATTATGATATTTTGAATATTGAAATATTCACATTAGTTTAAACTTCTTTAAACTAATAACTTTTTTAATTAATCTCTATTAATTGAAGATTACACAATCTTTATGATTGATGTCTAGCAACAAGCCCATGGAACCTAACTAAATAGATGAATGAATTATGTTTAGATAAACCATTATCGCTTATGCTTACCATGAAAATACGGTTCTTTCATTTTCTATCTTCTAAAAGAGGCCTAAAACAAGATATTTGTTGGCTCTTATGTCTCTTCATCCAGTGTTAGATTTCCCTTTATGACCTCAACTTCAGAAAACATCTTTACCAAATTTTCATACTACCTTGCACAAAGATTTTTTGAAAGCAATCATTATAGAATACATAGGAGATGCACTTATTCGTCACAACAATGAGGAGTTGGATCCTATCTTGAATCTCACAAACCTCTATGCTTAACTAGCTCATGCCTAATCTCAACTCCATATGACCCATTATGTGGTCGGGGAAAAGTTAATGTATAAGGACCTAAACATAAGGTTGCCATGGATCCTCAGGTCTAAGGACTAATTATATGCATTATCATAAGTTAAGGAACTTGCCACTATTGACATGCCACTATGGCTATCTAGTGGATTCTCTGGGGGGGTCTTTAGTGAATTTATTTTCTAACAAACACCTACTAACATGCATCCACATCTCACATGGATTGCCCATGAAATGACGTAATATCCAACCCTTTGGAATATGTATCATTTGTGCAAGTCTATTTGAATCTTAGATGTCTTGTCTTATAAGATTCTATGATTTGAAATATTTTAAAATGACGACCGTAGAGACTTATTTCATGATCTCCATCATATGCATGACCAAGTCCTATTCTGTAGTCTAGAGTGATTTAAGAGCTTTAACCAAATGCAAGTGAAGAATATAAAATACATAAGATAAAGATGGCCATTTAATAAGAATATTATTCAATCAAGATTGTATCACAAGTGAAGTAGTTTTACATGCTAATCTAATTGGCTGCAGGGCACTATTCAAACAAAAAGAGTAGTGATACATGCCAATCTAATTGGTTGTGGGGCATTATTCCAATAGTCTCCCACTTATCTTAAAACTAATTCCCTATGGCCTTTAAGCCTATCTTCTAAAGATGTCATAAACACCTTTTTGCTTTTAGGGGTTTAAATGTTGGATTTGTAATTTTCTTTTATGAGGCAACTCTATCTACTCAAATGTTGCCTTTGTTAATGATAATTCATTTATTTATGTTTAGATCATTGATGAGATCTTTGCTCCATTGTGCAAGCAATTGCTCCATTATTATCACAAACACAACAACCAACTCTTTTGCAATATAAGGCACTACATCTAATTCTTAGATAAGGTTTGTCATCCAAACTCTTGCCTTTTACGGTGTTTAATGCTGCAATATACTTCTCCTTAATGGTTGAGTCAGCCATGGTTTCTTACTTGGAGCTTCTCCAACTCATCGTGCTATTTGTTGAGGAAAAATACAAATCTAGAGGTAGATTTAAGCTAATCTTCATTGGCTTAGAAACATCAATCTAAAAACCCTTTGAGTTTAAATTTCTCTGTTGTCATATACCAAAAAAAAAATTTTTAGTTCTTCTCAAGTACTTTAGGTTTATTTTTGTAGCTTTCCAGTGACTCTAACTAGGATTAGATTAATAGCAGCTCGTAATGATTAAAGTGTGTGCTATATTCGGTCTTGTACATAGTATAGTATACATTATGCTTTCAATGACAGATGTATAAGGTATGAGAGATATCCTTTCTTCTCTCTTCTTCTATTTAAAGGGCTAAAGACTTAGAGAGATGAAAGCTATGCCCACGGGAAGAAATCATCTCTAGGATTCTTCAATACTAAGCTTCTTTAGTATCTTATCTATATACATGGATTGGGAAAGCCCCAACATCAATTTTAATCCATCTCCATATATTTGTATTCTCAATACATAGGATACATCTCCTAAATCTTTTATGAAAAATTGTGAAGATAACCATGCTTTAGTATACTCTAACATCTCTTTCTCATTCCTAATGAGAAGGAAGTCATTGCATAAAGCAAAATAAACTATATCCTACTCCCATTAGCCTTTTTGTACACACAAGGTTCATACACAATTTTGATAAAGTTAAATGGTTTGACCGTTTCATCAAAATGTATGTTCCAACTTTGGGATAATTACTTGAGTCCATAAATGGATCTTTGGAGTTTGCAAATCTTTTGCTCACTCAATTTGGATGTAAAGCCTTGTGGTTGTTGCACATGGACTTTTTTTTTATCAATTTTTCCATTGCAAAATATGGTCTTTATATCCATTTGCCAAATTTCATAGTTATAGTAACCAACTATGGCAAGCATAATGTTTATGGATTTTGGCATAGCAATAGGTGAAATGGTTCCCTTGAAGTTAATATTAGGTCTTTGAGTATAACTTTTTGCCACTTGTCTAGCATTAAAGGTTTTCACCTTTTCATCAACTCCAAGCTTAAGTTTATAGATCCACTTGCAACTAATGGGTAATATATACTCTAGTGAGTCTACTAAAGTCTAACAAGATTGGAATAACGGTGCCTATTGGAGCTATCTATTAGGTTGTTGTTGCTTGCCAGTCTCTTTGCACAGTAATAGGGGCACTTTGCTCACCTTGGTAGCCTGCCTAGGTAGTTGGCAAGGTAATGGCCTGCCCACAAGCTGCCAACGGGGAACTATTTTGCTATTTTGGTGCATTTTTGCTTGCTAAACTCTATTTTTATTTAATTTTTATGCATAAGTCTTATGCAACTCTTCAAATTAATGTTGAACATTTTTTCATGTTTTTAAAATCAAATTTGAGATGCTCTTCAAGTTTGAGCAAATTATGGTAGGTAAGTGTTACGCCAATTTTTCCTATTATTAATTGTTTATAAGATATGCATTTATTTATTGAATTGAATGTCAAATGTTATTTTTATTCATTTAATTGTTGAATAGAAGATTTTATGTTTGAATGGGGATGACATGAGTCTTTTTTAATGTCATATAATTATAATTCAATATTGATTTAATAGGTTGTATTAAATGGAGTTTGCATGTCTCTTCTCTTTCACCATGTAAAGTTTTGAGAGCAGAACACTTAGGTGGAGAGGGTTTCCTTTTCTTGTAATTGTTGCAAGAAGCTTAAGGAATCTTTGAAGGCTTGAAGACCCATGAATGCATAGGATGCATTCATGTAATAGATAGGATCTATTAATTTAATTTACCTACCTAAATCTATTAAGTGGTGCATCTATATCTCTAAGTGCATTACTTAGACAAGGTTTATGCCCATCCCAAGTTATTAAATACATGTTTGGTTTATTTACTTATTTATATTTTCTTTATCCTATTAATGTATGGTGATATGTTGTTTAGTATTTCAAATTCAACGATGGCAACTAAACATAAGAATTGCGCTCATTGTAGGACTTAACCTAATACCTTACTATATGAGCTAACAACAACCATGAACCACTTATATTCGTATTCCTGATCCTTTTTTTTTCAAGAGGATTCACTCGTTGTTCCTTAGTTGCTTAGTGGTAGAGTGGTCAACTGTTAATTGATTGGTCATAGGTTTGAATCTTATTTAGGGAGATTTGATTAATTTTGGATAGAGAACCTAAATAAGCAAAGATAAAATGATGAGATCTTCCAAGCAAGAAAAATCCCTCACTTAGAAGAGTCTAAGTTCAAATTAATATTAAGTCAAAATTGATAAAATTAAATGTGGTTCAATAATCCATGCCTTCTACTAATAGGTGTGTGACATGAGGTACTACCATAATTATGTGTTATCTCACAAGTCATGGAACATATTTTTGGTGGAAAGCTCTAATCACTACCTTAGCATATGATGCACTTTAATGTAAATTTGCTATGATATTGTCTCACAAGTTATGGAATGTTCACTGTTGAATTCATAATTAAAGAGGATTGATAGATTTGACTTAACGCCTAGTAATATAGGTGTCATGTGAGTCGTGGGTCTATAAGATTAGTGAAGCAAAACATTAAGAATTGCATAGAGATACAATTAGTAAAAGTTGTCCACCTTAAGGTCATTAGTAGATGTCTCACTGGTCATTGGGTGATGTCTTTGGGCCTCAATTTTCACTAGAAAATATGATATTTTAAATTTATCTTGAGGGTAAGAAATGTGATAAAATAGTGGGAGTAAAATATACTTGAAAAACTATAACCATGTTTTCAATCAAATGCTTTTATTCTCTTTTTCGCTCATGTAGATATGTGAAATCTAAAAGAAGGCTAAAAATCCACTAACTATTATTTTGGAAACCAAGAAATTAATCGAGCTAAATAATCATGACTGGCTAAACCTACAAATCATTCTAAATTTTGAGAAACAAGCACATGTCCTATGTCAAGGTGCTCTAAATCCCATAAGGATCAATGTGAATCTAGACACACATGAAATGTTCACAAAATGGGTTAAGAATCACCTCACAGCCCATAGTATGTTGGTGGAATCTATAAACTTTAACGGTCTCATAAACATATGAAACGTGCCTCAATCAATTGCTTATATTTAAAGGTTGTATGGTGAGCAAACAAGGCAAGAGAGGTTAATGTAGTCAAAGGAGATCTTTTTAAGCTAGGATGGTTGAGGGGTTATGTAGTTCCCAACTATGGTTTAAAGATGATTGTGCTTGCTAGAAAGCTTTTCAACTTGAACGTGTTGATGTACAATGTTCTCTATGGGGATTTGATAATCTAATCCTTGCAAGTTTATGTAACCAAAATGTTGGTTAAGGTGGAGACAACCATGAAAGGGTAAACTTCTATTGATTGCTTCTTTCTCCTATTCTAAAAGCCTAAAAGACAAGTAAAAAGGGTGCAAGAAGAATAAATGTTCTTTTTATAAGTGGAAACAAGATGTAACTTATTTTTATTGTGATGAATTGTGTTATTAAAAGCTCAATTGCAAACAAGTTTTGCCAACCTTATACAGAGATAAATTGTTTATATAATTTGTTGCAAAGGATGAAAGAAGAATAAATCATTGTGATGGGGATATCATCTTCTTCTTTGGTAATGGAGTAAAGAGTTATGGCCAAAGCCACAGGCATAAGGTAAGTTAAACTTATGAGATTTTAAAATTTGTGCTAAATCTTTGTTACTATGTATCTTTGTGCCATTGGTGCAATGTATAATGGGTTATACATTTTAGATTCTCAACTATCACTACTGCACATTCAACAAAACAACCAAAGAAAGTTAGATAACCAAGAAAGTGCCTATCTTTGGCATGCTACACTTGGAAACATTTTCAAAAATTAGGATGACCAAGTTAGTAGTCCACAAATCACTACGTGTTAGTGTATTAGATGACTTACCTACTTGTGAGTTTGGTTTAAAAAGAAAAATGGCCAAGTCTCCTTTTCTTGGACAAATGGAGCAATCCACTAGTAATTTGGATTTGATCCATATAGACATATATGGGTTACTAAGAGTTAGTGTAAGAAGAGGTTATTCTTACTTCATCAATTTTCCTAATGATCGCACTCAGTTTGAACAAGTGTATCTTATGAAGTACAAGTTTGAAGTTTTTGAAAGGTTTAAAGAGTATAGGAATAAAAGCCATTAGGACTTAGTATTATGGTTCTTTGATTGAATTGAGGAGGCGAATACTGAAATGTCAAATTCTTTGCTTATCTACAAGAGAATAGGATTCTCTCACAATGGAGTCCACCGAACATACCTTCACATAATGGAGTGACCATAAGTAGGAACCGTACATCATTGAACATAGTACATTTCATTTTGAGCTTCGCCAATATCCCTATGCCCTTTTAGGGATATACCTTAGATACATAGGCGTGGCTACTAAAAACATAGCATCCTCAAAATTAATGCCAAAGATGCCACATGAGATGTGGTATGGTAAATACCCTATTACTTTTATGTACGAGTTTGAGGGGCTCTCACCTATGTTAAGAGACTAGTAGGAGACAAATTGGATGCAAGATCCTCTTTGTACTAGTTTGTTGGATATCCAAAAGAGTTTTTGGGTTATTATTGCTATGATCTTTTAGAACAAAAGGTGTTTGTTTCAAGGAATACTACCTTTTTAGAAAAAGAGTTTCTATTAGATAGAAAGAGCATTGCCATTGAGCTTGATGAAATTCATGGTCATCATTTTATTCGACAAGTAATAGAAATAAAAAAGCATCCTAAGTCTAGCACACATCTTTCTAAAAGATTAGACAGGAACAAGAAGTAACCTAAAAGGTTTGGATTTCTTCTTGAGATGGGTTAAATGAATAGTGATCTAATGACATATGAGGAAACCGTGAGGAACTTCAATTCGGGTAATTGTCTTGAGTCTATGAATTCTAAAATGGACTCCATATATTCTAACAAAGTATAGACTTTGATAGATCTACTGAAGGGTATAGTACCCATTGGTTGTAAGAGGATCTATAAGCATAAATTTGGAGTCGATAGAGAGGTGACTATCTTTAAGGCTAGACCAGTGGCAAGAGGTTATACTCAAAGATCCAGCATTAACATTAAGGAAACCTTTTCATTGGTCGTTATGCCCTAGTTCATAAAGATTATGCTTGTCATAGTTGCTTACCACTTTTATGAATTTTGGCAAATGGATATAAAGACAACGTTTCTCAATGAAAACACTGATAAGGAAATCTATATGGAGTAGCCACAAGGATTTATATCTAAAGGGAGTGAGGAAAAGGTTTACAAATTGCAAAGGTCCATTTGTGGACTCAAGCAAGTATCTCACAATTGGAAGATACATTTTGAAGAGACATTTAAATCATTTGGCCTCATAAAAAATGTGTATGAACCTTGTGTATACAAAAAGGTTAGTGGGAGTTCGATATAATTTATTGTGTTTTTTATCAATGACATCCTCTCATTAGGAACAGGAACGAGACATTATAATGTACTAAAGTATGGTTATTTTCACAATTCTTCATGAAGAATTTAAGAGAAGCATCCTATTCTTCTTATATATTGAAAATACAAATCTATAGAGATAGATCAAAAGGATATTAGGGCTCTCCCAGTCCACATAGATAGATAAGATATACTAAAGAGGTTTAGTGTGGAAAAATCCTAGAGAGGATTTCTTCCTATGGGACATGGCTTTTGTCTCTCTAAGTCTCTAGCACCTCAGACAGAGGAAGAGAGATAAAGGATGTCTCTCATACTTTATGCATTTGTCATATGAAGCATAATGTATATTATACTAAGTACAAGACCAAATATAGAACACGCTCCAAGTGTTATGAGCCGCTATTACTCTAATCCAGGTGAGAGTTACTTGAAAGCCACAAAATAAACTTAACATATTTGAGAAGAACTAAGAATTTATTTTTGGTATTAGTAATAGAGAAATTGAAACTCAAAGGGTTTTTCAAATCCATGTTTACAATTTGATGAAGATGACCTTAAATTCAACTTTAAGTTTATATTTTGTTTGAAAAGATATTGCGATGAGTTCGAAGAGTTCTAAATAAGAAGCAAGAAACCACGACCAATTCGATGACTGAGAAAAAGTATATTGTGGCATTAGACACCACAAAAGGTAGGAGTTTGGATGAAAAACTTCATCTAAGAGTTGGATATTGTGCCTACCATTGCAAAAGAGTCAGTTATTGTCTTTTGTAATGACAATAGAGCTATTACACAAGCAATGGAGCTACAATTTTATCAATGATCCAAACATAAATAAATGCATTATCATTTGAACCGTCAGCTTGTTGATAAATGCAACATTTGAGTGGATAGAGTTTCCTCAAAAGGGAATATAACAAATCCACTATCTAAACCCCTTAAAGAAAAATGGTATTTAAGATATTTTGAGAAGATTAGCTTAAAAGATATGGGGAATTAACTTTAGGACAAGTAGGAGATTGTTGGAATAGTGCCCTATAACCAATTCAATTAGCGTATTATTGGCATAATTTACTACTACTTTTGTGATATAATCTTTGATTGAATGATATTCTATAAATGTCCATTTTCATTTTATGCATTTATGATAGACATTCTTCACATTCATTTAGTTATAGTCCTTAAATTATACAAGACTACAAAACTTGACCACGTATATAATAGTGCTCACGAAATAAGTCTCCATGGTTATGATTTTGGATATTAGAATCTTATGAGATAGGATATCTAAAATTTGAATAGACTTGCACTAACGATGCATACTCTAAGTAGTTGGATATTGCTCTATTTCATAGGTGGATCATGTAAGATATGGGTATATGTTGGTGGGTGCTTGTTAGAGAACAAGTTTACTGAAGACTATCTTGGAGAATTCTCGAAGTAGTCGTAGTGGCATGTTAGTAGTGGACAATTCTCTAGCTTATGATAGTGCATATAATTAGTCTTTTTATTTGAGAATCCATGGTAGTCTTGTGTTTAGGTCCTTTTACTTTAATTTTGTCCTAACTACATAATGGGTCTCTCTCTTCCAAACTTTCTCCTCCCTTCTCCATCACATTCCTCCTTCATTTTCATTCTATTTTTAGCATTAGAATGAGGACATAGAGTGTGATACATGCGTGGATACCTTTAGAGGCACTATATTTGAAGTGGTAGATTTTTGGTGAACAAGGAACTGCACTTGAAGAAGAGTTCTTCAAGCGGTGTTTCAAGGAGATCCAAGTGGTTGTTCAAGGCACCTTGGAGGACGTTTTTGTTGCTATGTTTCCAAGTTTTAGAGGACATTTGGAGTCCAAAAGTTTTTGCACTTGAAGGCCAGGGAGTGGGGTAAAGAGTCTAGCAAAGAAGAGTGTAAGATCTTCACTAGAGAGACTTCTATTGCAAGATCTTCCACTTGATCTTGTGAAAATCAATCAAGGTACTTCCCTCTTGACCTTAAATCTACAATTACGACATAATTTAGATTTTTGGGTGTAATGATACAAGTTACTTTTGAAGTTTTTATTTCCTATGGTGAATGGATCCTTGCCTTACTACTACCTTTAGTATGAGGTCATAAAGTTTGTTGTTACATATATCGTATGACAAAATGAACATTTTGTTAATGTTTTAATATATTGTTACAAAAAATATGGTATCTATTTTTATTTTTCTTTGTTACATTTACATTAGGAAACAAAGTTCGCTATCATATATAATATGTAATAAAATTAATATTTTGTTATAAATTATTAATATCCCTAAATTCCAAAAGGAAAAAAGATCTCTGAGAGTTGTTTCTTGAATCCGAAAGAGAGTTTTTCAAATTTTCTTAGGATTTTATCTATTCCACACGTTTAACTAAGATTTAATTTATTATTTCGGGATAAAAATGTAGAACCGACAGACTTGGCCCAATGTGAGTTGGATCACTTAGCCACGCTTCATAATTGGAAAAACGAGCACCGTTTTCCCATACGCAATCCTTTGTATAGACGTTGTGGCGGTTGGACACTAAGATGGAATAGACCCATTCCAAATTTCAGTCCAATCAAATGATCAGCGGCCGCCAATATACGTAATGGATCTTGAAGTACTATTTCTGCATCTCCCCCAAACAATCTTTCATAATCATAAAAAAAAATTGCCTATCTTTTCATAACTCCAAAATAAGTCACAATTCATCCTCACATTCCATGCAAGCATCCATAATCATCTCCTAGAATAGTATATTACATTAATCCACAATCTTGAAAATATTAAAACTAGCATAATTTATCTCCAAAGTAGAAATATTCATCCATATTCATCACAAACTAAAATAGAGACAAAACGTTAACAACAACAGTAGCAAAAGGTTGAAGAATCTCATGAGATTCTTGAAACAGAGATCCTTGAGTGAGAGATAGTTTCTTAACTAGCCAAAATCTGCCTAAAGTAAAAGCACATAAAATATGAATTTCAACAGAAAAGAACAACAGAAGAATGAGGAATATGAAATAGAATAAACAAACCTATTATTCAGAATACTTAAAAATCCAAGGTCTGTCCTAATGAATAAAACATGAAAATGCAATTTGAATTCAATATACATCAATTCAATCTAATTATGACTTAATGCAAATCTGTGAAAGCATAAAATGCAAATATAACAGAATGGTCAAACTTAATTGGAAAATGTACTTCAATAAGAGGTAAGCATGGACATGCATATTCTTAAGCTAGCATTATATCCAAACCAAATATAACCCATAATTAGAATTTCCAAAAAGTTTGATTTGTGCTTAAAGACATCAAGATTGCCTCACTAGCATCCGCAAGGTAACCAGCAACTGTAGCAAATTCCTTTATGTATACAAACATGAGAAAATTTATGGCACCCTACATCTTTAAAAAAAGTAAACAAACATCAATTTTGAAAAAGAAAAAAGAGATAAATAAATCCCATATAAACATGTTCATTGTTGACATAATAACATATAATAGAGTGCGGAGTGCCTTTGTTTGAACGCTCAATTAGTGCATAAAATAATGGGTAATCTTATAAGCTTGATATACAGAGAACAACAAAGAAATCATCAAATTCAAATGTTTGTAATTTCTAATATGTGCATATGCGGGAGAAAGTCAATGCCAGAAAAAAAAAACCGTAGAAACACAAAGTCATCCACATTCACATCAAACTTAATTTCAAATAGGGGATCCAAAATATCCATATCATATCCTAAATGATGAGAAGCTGGCAACAAAATATAAAATTATCAGAGGAGGAATCAATAATAAAATATAACAATAAGACGATAAGAATAAACAAGTGCCACTCATAAGAGCATCACTATAATTATCCTACTTGATACTTCTTCTTTTAAACAAGAATTTCATCTAACAACTTCCCACTTGCCTCTCAATCTTGGACATTGTTTTCCCCCATGACATTTAGTAGTAAGATGGCCAACTTGACCATAGAGAAAATATTTTTCCTGTTAGCTAGGTGGAGTAATTACCTACAATATCATAAAAAGGGCAAAACAGATACTTTATTTTTTTGGTCAAAAAGTATGAAATCTTGTTTAGATTCAATAGTAACTGACCCCCTTATTATTGAGAGTGGACTTTTTGCATAGCTAGTGAGAGAATGATTAGGTCTGCATCTAATTTAAAACATAGATTAATGAATGTTTTAGAACATAGTAGCTTGAATGCACAAGCAAACCCACCTAAGTAAATAATAGTTAGAGAAAAGGAAGAAGACTTGAGAAAAAGAAACATGAAGTTAAGATACTTCATTACTTTTTGGGAAAAATGTAATTTTACTCCATCAACCATTATCTATTTCAATATTAATCCATTGTCATTTGGGATTAGCATATTTAGTCCATTATACATAAAACAATAGCATATTTAGTTCAATTTTTTACAATTTTGGTTCATCGAGCCGAAAATTTTGAAATTGGGCCGGACAATTGCCTACTCAACATTAATTGGGCCTAAATATTGTAAATTTTGTGACATTTGTCAAATAGCTCCACATTAGCATTCTTGTCAGCTGCCACATCATCATAATGGTTGAAACCAAGAAAGAAAAAAAGAAAAAAAGTTGAGAATTTGTTTTTTAAATAATGACAAGTAAAAATTACAAAATATAAAGATAATTTGAAATAAAATGGCACCTAAAAAATGATTTTTTTTTTGAAAAAATAGTATGTGAAAAATTATCAATTGTAAAAATAATTTCTAATAATTGTGGCAATTGAAAAAATAAAAATATTTTTTTTAAATAATGACATATGAGGAATTAGAAAATATTTAATTATGATAATTCTAAATAATATTTAATTTTTCTTTTATTAATTTCAAATTTATATATTATTAATAATATTTTTTATTTATCTTATATACATATATAAATTTATCTAAAACATATTTATAAATTATCTATAATATATATAAAATAAATATTATATATAATAATAGTTCATATATATATATATATCCTATAAACCCCTCCCAAGCACCCCCAACCCTAACAGGCTTGCCATGGTAGATGTGTATATCAGATTCGGCCATTTGGCTGCTGGCAACCCGTGGTTGTCGGCAACCAAGACTGCCATGGCTACAAAACAGTTGCTTGTGGCTATCGGCAGCCATGGTAGCTGGTGGTGTTGTGGTGGGGGATTTGGTAGTGGGTGGGGTGGGGGGAGATAAATACAAAATATTATATATATAATATTATATGTATTATACATATGTATTATATTATATATATTATACATATGTATTACACATTTTTTTCCTAGCTAATGTGGTAGTAAAATAAAGTGACGTGGCATGAGCTTGCCAAATGATGCAAAACACCCAAAAATTGAGCCCAATTGATGCTGACTAGAACAATTGCGGGCTTAATTTCAATTTTTTTGGCCCGATGGACAAAATTGAGAAAAATGGAACTGAATGTGCTAATTTTTTATGCATAATGGACTAAGTGTGCTAACTCTAAATGATGATGAACTAAAATCGAAGTAGACAATAGTTGGTGAACTAAAATTGCATTTTTCTGTTACTTTTTTGAAGCTCACCATACCATATAGACAGTGCCTAGTGTTGTAGAAGGATTCAATTGGATTCTCTTTTTGCCCAGAATGATCAAACTTAACTTTCCTAACTCCCCCTAAAATAAGTGGTCGATTTGATATGTTTCTCAAGTGGATTCATAAAATATGAAATGATTAAAAGTTTAACATATTCTCTTTAGGAAAACCAAAGTTGTGAATGATGGCTTTATCTGCATTGATCCTGCTATAACAAAGCATGTAAATTTCCCTAGAGTACTCAATGAGGTCCATGAGGGACAAAAAATTCATGATGCTCCCAAAAAGTGCAAATTAAACCATGAAACTGAGGAGAAAAGGCAACAGTTAGTGTTGCAAATGAGCAAAATAAAGAGGCTAATATTCACTTGAGTGATTAGGGACTAAATTCACCAGATAAGAATAAGAAAACTCTCACAAGCATTAATTCTAGCAGCATTGGAGCCAAAAAATCAAAATATGTTATGAAAGAAAAATCGAAGGCCTCTTGACATAAAAACCATCCAATTACTCTGGAAAGAACAACTTTTACACTAGAACATTGTTTGAAAGCTTCAATAACTAATCGTAATAGAGGAAAGAACATATTTGTAACATTTACAACAACCACATCTTAACAAAAATATCTTTAACAGTTAAAAGATATAGTTTTACCAATAAAGAACAAAACACATAAATAATTTTTTTTTCTTAAACAATTAATATAAATCAAAAAATGCTAGATCAGACTAAGAGCAGCAAAAATAGTAGACCTTGGAAGAAGTAAGCAAAGAAGCACCTCTATCAATGTTTTTAAAATTGGATCGGACAATAAATTGTTGACTTTGTTGGTTATTGGTTTAATCGATTTGACCAATAATTGAACCAGTATGACGTTTTAATGATGTAATAATTATATTAAATTTTATAAATATATATATATAT
>JACGDI010005831.1:1683299-1700753 GCA_014898725.1 Jacaranda copaia
TAACCAATATGTATGATCAATACCCAACCTCAAACCCATGGAGCCTAACTAATTGGCCAAAATGAATGTTCTGGAGAACCATTGTAGCTTTATGTGTTCCATGCAAATACAATTCTTTCATCTCCTATCTTTTGAAAGAGGCCTAGAGCAAAATATTTGTCGGCTCTTTAATAGCCTTAATACTATGCCTCTATTCTTAGTGTTTGATTCCGTTGCATAACCTCATCTTTAGAAAAGCCCTTTTCCAAATTATCACACCACCTTGTGCAAGTATTTTTAGGAATTAATCATTATAGAATGCATAGGAGATGTACTTACTTTTCACAAAGACGAGTAGTCGGATTTTATCTTGGATCTCACAAATCTCCATGCTAAGTAGCTCAAAACCAATCTCAGCATATATAACCCACTAGGTGACCAAAGATGAGTCAAAGTATAAGGATCAGACATAAGGTTACCATGGATCCTTAGGTTAGAGAACTTACAATATACACTAGCGTAAGTTGGAGAACTTGCCACTATTGACTTGCCACTCTTGCTATCTAGTAAATCCTCCAATGGGTCTTATGTGCCTTGTTCTCAAACAAGCACTTACTAACATACACCCGTATCTCATATAATTGCTCATACAATGAAATAATATCTAACTTTTAGATTTGTGTATCATTGGTGCAAGTCTATCCGAATCTTAGATGTCTTGTCTCATAAGATCCTATGACTTAGAAGATTTAAGATCACGATCATGTAATATTTAATCCATGATCACCACCAAATGAACTAATAAAGTCCTGTAGTCTAATGTGATCTAAGGGTTTCATCCAAATTCTTGTGAAGTAATGAAGAGCATAAGATAAAGGTGGTTATATAAAAAATATCATTCAATCAAGATTATTTTACAAGGAAGTAGTTTTATGAGGCCAACTAATTAGCTTGCTGGGTACTATTTCAACAATCTCTCACTTGCCCTAAAGCCAAAGTCCCATGGCCTTTAGACCCATCTATTGGAATAATGCCCTGCAAGCCAATTATACTGGTCATGTAAACTATATCATTGTAAGACATTCTTGATTGAATGATATTCATTATATGACCATCTTCATCTCTTGCCCTTTAATTTCTTCACTTGCATTTGAATGAAGCCCATAGACCACAAAAGACTAAGGGACTTGGTCACGCACTGGGTGGTGATCATGGAATAATTTCTACACGATCGTGATCTTAAATCTTTCAAGTCATAGGTTTTTATGAGACAGACATCTAAGTTTTGAATGGACTTGCACTGATAATGCATAAATCCAAAGGTTTGATGTTGTTTCATTTCATGAGCAATCCTATATAAGATATGCATACATGTTGGTGAGTGCTTGTTAGAGAACAAGACACTGAAGACCTGCATAGAGAATCTACTAGATAGGCAAAGTGGCAAGTCGGTAGTGGCAAGTTCTCTCATTTACGCTAGTGCATATTATTAGTCTTTTGACCTGAGGATCCATGGTAGCCATGTGTTTAGCTCTTATGCTTTGACTTTTCCCAGGTTACTTAACAGGCCACTCGGGTAGGGATTGGGCATGAACTACTGGACATGGAGGTTTGTGAGATCCAAGAAGGAATCCAAGTCCTTGTCTTTGTGAAAGGTGAGTGCATTTCCTATATGTTCTATAATGATCAATTTCCAAAAATTCTTGTGCAAGGTAGTGTGACAATTTGGAAAAAGAGTTTTCCAAAGGTGAGGTCACATAACAGAGTTGAACATTATTACGGAGTCGACTAATATTTTGCCTTAGTTCTTTTTTGGGAGATAGGAGTTGGAAGGATAGTATTTGCATGATACACGTAATGCTAGAATAGTTCTCAAGAGTATTCATTTTGGCCAATTGGTTGGATTCCATAGGCTTGAGGTTGGACATCGACCATGGAGATTGGATATTTTTCAATTAATGAGATTAATTGAATTAAGTCGCTTAGTTCAAAGGCATTTAAACTAAAGTGAATATTTAATATTCCAAAGTCACAAGAATTTGTGAGCCCATGTCCAATGAATAGTAAAACCTAATAGGTCGCACATGAAAGCCAATAAAATGGCCTATTGAAGGAAGGTGAATTTTCTAAAAGTTAGAAAATTCATGATCTTTTTTGAGGAGATGAAATTGTAGTCATTTTAACTTCATCAAGTTAAATGTTAAATTGGTCAAAATTAATTTAAGGGTTAAGTTAAAATCAATTAATTAAGGGTTAGTTAATTTATATCACATGACTATCAATTGGTCAAAATTAATTTATGGGTTGAGTTAATTTTGACTGGCTTAAAATGTTAAGCGTTTTGACTTAAAAGTTAAGTCAAACGATTATTAATTAAATTAAAGTGTTTAATTTAATTAAGTTGGAGAGATAATTTTTGGGCGAATTATTAAATGAAGAGTTCATTTAATAGGAATAAGAATAAGAATAAGAATTTAATTGTAAGACATTTTATTAGATGAAATTAGTGCTTCAAGTAAATTCACTAACCACAAAGTTAGTGGCCACCTAAGCAAGGGACACTTGGCATCACTTCCTTGTGGGAGGTGTGTGACCACTGCTATATATAGTTATAGTGAGTGGCCAGCCATAGCATGCATGAGGTGTGCACATTTTGTGTGATATTCTCCTAACAATATTGTGTAGTGGGAATCTAAGTTGGTAGTCTCCCATTACTCTCTCCTTCTCCCTTCTTCTTCCACCACAATGTTCTCAACCTTCCTCTCCTCATTCTCTGCATATTTTCAAACCTTTTTGTATAGAATAGTCCTTTTATTTGGTGTGTGGATATTTGTGTTAGAGGCAATCTAGTTTGGATGCTTTTTGCTCTTGATTGGAGCTATTTCTGGCAGTGGATTTTTTTCTCTGCTTGGAGTACCTCTAGAGTTCTGATCGGCCTAAAATTTTAGATTGTAAAATCTTTAAAGGGTTCATGAGTTACAGTTAAAATTTCAGCCCAGACGGAGAAGTCTATCCAAGGAAAAAATGGTGGTGATCCTAGTGCATTAGTGAAGAGCCCATTTGACAATAGGGAGGAGTTTGACTCTTGCTCTTCATTTTTCCTATCACCAAGGTAGTTTCCCTATCCAAATATGAATTTCATGCATGTTTTCATCCTTTGGGTGTTTGTGTGGACTAGTTTTTTCAGCTTTTTGTGAAAATATTAGGACCTTGGTATTGGAGCCATATTCATGCATGGATTTGAATTTTGTTTGGCTTGGATGATTGGTTTTTGTGAAGAAATAATCAAAATCACCATGTACTCAATCCAAATGATGGGTTGGAGTGTTCGGATGATCTTGTTTGTGGCTTATTGATTGATGGATTGAATCATGTTATTGTATGCTTTAATTATTAAATCATGTGATAGGCATATTTTGATTCAATTTTTTGATGTTGAATATTTTATTTGGCATTGGTGAATGTTATATTTTGATATAGCATTTTATGAATGGAATTAAGTTGTTTTGGTCATTTTTGGGTCCAATAAGATCAGGATATAATTGGATATTTTTGAAGACTATGATTCTTGCTTGAACTTATTTTTCAAGCATCTTGGGCACTTGATATTTCATTCTTAAAAGGTGTTTTAATCTAAAATATTCATCTACATTGTGTGTTTTGATGTTTAAAGGTTGTTCTAAAAATCTTGGTGCACAAAAGTTGAGCAAACAATGGCTTGATTTGCACTTGACCCCAAAACACTGGTGCTGCCGGCAGTTTCCAGCTCTTGGCAAGGCTGTAATCGATTGGTTGCTGACCAACCTTGATCTTGCCTCGACTAGCAGTGCCTTATTTGGTCTTGAGTGAATTTTGATCTTTTTAGGTTCCTTTAGTGATTGAGGTGGTGTTGAAACGCACATAATGGTTGCACAAATGTTGTGTAAACTCTCAAAAAATGTGTTGGACACATTTAATTGCTTTTAAAACTTGTTTAAGTTGATCTCCAAATATGGAAAAAATATGATGCATAAATGTTATTCTTGTTTTTTGCATGGCCAATTATTTGTTAATTTGATTAGCACTTAATTGTTGGAATTGAATGTCAATTCATGGTTTGTTTGTTATTCATTTAAATGTTGAATGAATGATAAATGAATGGGGATGATCATGAGCCTCAAATATTGATTTTATTTATTTCAATTGTTGAAATAGATTGTATTACATGGGGCTTGCATGCCTCTTGTTCTATTTTATAAAAGTTATGAGAGTAGAACCATTAGGAGTGAGGATTTTCATTTATGTAAATGTTGTATGAAGTAAGGAGTCTTATGGAGACCATCTGAAGACCCATGAATGTATGGGATATTCTCATGTAATAGTTTAGTTTAATTCAACCCACTTAAAATCAACTGAAGTAATGCACCTATGGCTCTAAGTGCATCACTTGGTTAGGCTCATGGTCATCCCACCCTATGAGCATGCTAGGCTATTTACTTATTTACGCTTTCCATATCCTATTGATATATGTGATGCATAATTAGGATATAAAGAACCTAAATAAGAAGATTTTTGATGAGATCTTTGCAAGCAAAAACTCCCACTTAGAATGTCTAAGTATTTTCAAATGTCAAGTCAAAATGGATATAAATTAAAAGAGTTGTAATTAATACAAGCCTTCCATCAGTAGTGTATGCCATGACGATGCTATTAAATTTGTGTGATGGCACTCGATTCGGGCACCTAGGAAGAAAGCTATGAGTGTGCACTTAGCATAAGATGTACCTTTGACTTAAGAACCCTCATGCATTGGCACTGGATCACAGGGGATGTCGTGAGGCCATCTTGAATCAAAGTATGATTGGTGGGTTGGACTTAGACACTTAGTAGTATAGATGGCACACAATCACGTGGGTCATATGAAAAGTGAGGCAAAGTACATTAAGAGTTGCATGATATTCAATTAGCAAAAGTTGCTTACCCTTCGATTGTTCGTGGATACCACTCAATCACGAGGGTCCACTTGCAAGTCATTGGGATCTTGATTCTCACTAAAAAATGAGATTTTTCAAACTCTTCCAAGGGGTTGAAGGATTTAATAAAATAGTGGGAGAAAAATATGCTTGAAAGACCATTAACATATTTTTATTATCAATTTTCAATCATATGCTTATACTCCGTTTTTACCTCTTGTAGGTTTTTGAAATCTCCAAAAAAAAAATGGATAGAAATCTACTTGCAAGAATTTTGGAAGCCAATAAACTTACTAGGCCTAACTTCTAAGATTGGCTGAGAAACTTTAAGATAATTCTTGATTCTGAAAAAAGAACTTATGTCCTAGATCAAAGTCTGTTGGACACATAGGCGATGACCCTTCTGATGAGGCACGTGAAGTGTTCACTAAATTTGTAGATAATGATCTACAAGTGAGGTATCTCATGATGGCATCCATGATCAATGAGCTCTAAAAGACTTACGAGCATATGAGGCATGCAAGTGAGATCTATAAGCATATACAAGAGTTTTATGGTGTGCAATTGAGACACGAAAGGTTTGCATTATCTAAAGAGCTCTTTAGGTTAAGAATGATAGAGAGTTTGAATGTTCATGATCATGGGCTAAAGATGATTGAACTCATAGAAAGCTTGGGCAACTCAATGTGTTCATGGACAATGACCTTTATGTGGATTTGATCCTGCAATCATTACCCCCATCATTCGACCAATTTGTTGTGAACTTTAACATGTCCAAGCAAGAGGCTATGATCAATGAATTAGTGAAAATTCTTATGACCGTTGAGGTAATGATGAAAAGGGAAAAATCTCTTATGCTTGCTTTTTTCTCTAAGTCGAAACGCCCAAGAAAGGGAGGTAAAAGGAAGAAAAGTTCTTCCTCCAAAAGAAAGTAACCTGAGAAAAGTTTTGTGAGGGTCAAGAAGAAGGCTAAGACTGCTGCGAACTATTTCCACTGTGGTGAAAACGGGCATTGGAGGAGGAACTGCAAGGCCTATCTTGCAACCCTTGAGAAAGGTATGTTTGTAATTAAAATGCATTGCATGACTAGTTCTTCTTCATGGGTATTTGGTTCCGCATGTGGTTCTCACCTTTGTAATTCATACAAGGGATGGAAATTAGAAGAAGTTTTCATGAAGCGGATATGATCCTCCACCTAAGAAATAGGACAAAAGTTGCAATCATGGTCTAAAGCATTATCAAGTTGAACTTTGAGAATTCTGGTATTTTGCTTAATCTAGTTTATTATGTGCTTAATTTTGTTAAGAACATTATTTTAATTTCTATTATTGACAGTGAAGGATTTTATTTTTCTATATCAAATGGGATTTTGAAAGCATTAAAGAATAAGTTTTTGATTGCTAAAGGTATATTGATCAACGGTTTATACATACTTGATTCTCAAACTTCACTAATGCATATTCAATCAAACAAAAGGAAATTAGATAACTAAGCAGATGCCATTCTTTGGAAGAACAAGATGGAAGCTCTCAAAACACTAAAAGTTAGTGGAATTGAGGATCTTTCTATTTGTGAATCTTATTTGAAGGGAAAAAGGACCAAAGCTCCTTTTGTAGGACAAATGGAGTGCTCCATAAATTCTTTAGATTTGATCTACATGAATATTTGTGTTCTACTAAGAGTTAGTGGGAGATGAGGCTACTTTTATTTCATCACCTTCACCGATGATTGTAGTTGGTTTGGACATATGAAGTACAAGTCCGAAGCCTTTAAAAAGTTCAAAGAGTACAAGAATGAAGTAGAAAAGTAAAAAGGACTTAGTATTAAAGACATTTGATTAGATTGATGGGGTGAATAGTTAAGTATTGAATTCTTGAATTATCTAAAGAAGAATGGAGTTCTTTCTCAATGGACTCCACCTAGCACACCCTAGCATAATGGAGTAGCCTAGAGAAGAAATCGTACCTTGTTGGATGTGGTACATTCTATGATGAGTTCTTTTGATGTACCTATATCCTTTTAGGGGTATGCCCTAGAAACGACGGTAAGGTTACTAAATTAGTACCTTCAAAGTCAGTGCCAAAAACACCATATGAGATATAGCATGGCAAAGCACTCTCTTACCAATATTGCAAAGTTTAGGGATCTCCTACATACACAAGATGGATAGTGGGATATAAATTAGATAGTAGATATCCTAGAGAGTCTATGGGTTATTACTTCTATGATCCCTTAGAACAAAAAGGTGTTTATTTCAAGGAATGCCCACTTTTTGAAAAAGTAATTTCTATTGAAGAGAAAGGGCATTGTTGTTGAACTTGATGAAGTTCAAGATGATTAAGAAATCCCACAGGCGGTG
Source organism: Jacaranda copaia (assembly GCA_014898725.1). Taxonomy (NCBI): domain Eukaryota; kingdom Viridiplantae; phylum Streptophyta; class Magnoliopsida; order Lamiales; family Bignoniaceae; genus Jacaranda; species Jacaranda copaia. The sequence goes on from JACGDI010005831.1 coordinate 1,690,590, forward strand.
GAAAAAAAATTACAAGAGCTTTGTACATAGCCTCTGAGAAGGTTGGACCGGATTAAGAAGCAATTCGAAAGGTTCAAATTTCTTCATGAGATGGGACAATCGAATGATGATTTGAAGACCTATGAGGAAGCAATGTCAGATATAGATTCGAGATGTTGGCTAGAATACATGAGATCTAAAATTGACTCCATGTACTCAAACAAGGTGTGGACTTTGGTAGATCCACCAAAGGGAATAATACCTGTTGGTTGCAAGTGGATCTAGAAGAAAAAGCTTGGAGTAGATGGAGAAGTGGTGACTTTTAAGGCATGACTAGTGGCACAAGGTTACACTCAAAGACCTAGTATCGATTTTGAGGAAACCTTTTCACTAGTCACTATGCCTAAGTCCATTCGAATTTTACTTGGCATAACCACATATTATGACTATAAGATATGGCAGATGGATGTAAAAATTGCTTTCCTCAAGGGTGAGATTGAAGAAGAAATCTATATGGAGCAACCACAAGGTTTTATATCCAAAGAGAGTGAGCAAAAGGTTTACAAACTCCAAAGATCCATTTATGGACTCAAACAAGCTCCCCGAAGTTGGAACATACATTTTGACAAAATAGTCAAATTATTTGGCTTTGTCAAAAATGTGTACGAGCCATATGTGTATATGAAGGCTAGTGGAAGTAGTGTACAGTTTATTATGCTTTACGTCATGACATCCTTCTCATTAGGAATGAAGCAAGAATGTTAGAGTGCACCAAAGCATGGTTATTTTCTCAATTCTCGGTAAAGAATTTATGAGAAGCATCCTACGTATTAGGAATACGTATCTATAGAGATAGATTGAAGAGGATGTTGGGGCTTTCCCAAATCCCATACACTGATAAAATACTAAAGAGGTTTAGTATGGAAAAATCTAAGAGAGGATTTTTTCCCATGGGACATGGCATTAATCTCTCAAAATCTATGGACCCCAAATTAAGGAAGATAAATGAATAATATCTCACATACCTTATGCCTTTACTATTGGAAGCATAATGTCTACAGTTCAATGAACTAGACTAGATGTGGCACACCCGCTAAGCATTACAAGTAGATTCTAGTCCATTCTTGATGAAAGTCATTGGATAGCCGTAAAAGCAATCCTTAAGTACTTAAGAAGAACTTCAGATATGTTTTTGGTATACATTAGTGGAGAATTGAAGCTCAAAAAGATTTTTGAATTCAAGTTTTCAATCAAATGTAGATGACCTCAAATCCACTTTTGGATTTGTATTTTACCTCAATAGCGGCGTGGTAAGTTGGAAAAGTTCTAAACAAGATACTATGACCAACTCTACCACAGAGGTAGAAAATATTGCAGCTTCAAAAGTTATAAAGGAAGGTATTTGGATGAAAAACTTCATTCAAGAGTTGAATGTTGTACTTAGCATTATTAAGTTGATCTTTATCTTCTGAGATAATAATAGGGTGGTAGCAAAGGCTAAAGAGCCATGATCTTATCAATGATCTAAGCATATTTTGAGGTAATATCATTTGATCTAGAGATCATTGATAGAGGAGATATTCGAGTGGAGAGAGTTGCTTAGGAAGAGAACATAGTAGATTCACTGACTAAACCCCTATCGCAAAAGGTCTTTAAAGGACATCTTGAGAAGATAGGTTTCAAGGCCATGGGGGCATTGGCTTTAGGGCAAGTTGTAGATTGTTGGAATGGTGCCCCAGAAGCCAATTAGATTGGACTGGTAAACTATTTCATTGTAAAATAATCTTTATTGAATGATATTCATTATATGACCATCTTCATCTTATGCTCTTTAATTTTTTTATTTGCATTTGGATGAAGTCTATAGATCACAAAAGACTATGGTACTTGGTCACACACTGGGTGGTGATCATGGAATAAGTCCTACATGATCGTGATCTTAAATTTTCCAAGTCATAGGATCTTATGAGATAGGGTTCTACAATTTGGATAGATTTGCATTGACAATGCATAAATCTAAGGGCTGGATATTGCTCCATTCCATGAGCAATCCCATATGAGATATGTATGCATGTTGCTGGGTGTTTGTTAGAGAGTAAGGTGCTGAAGACCCACATAGAGAATCCACTAGATAGCCGAAGTGGCATTTTGGTAGTGGCAAGTTCTCTTGCTTACGCTAATGCATATTATTAGTCCTTTGACCTGAGGATCCATGGTAGCCTTGTGTTTAGCCTTTATGCTTTAACTTTTCCCTGGTCACTTAGCGGGCCACTCGAGTAGGGATTGTACATGAACTATTGGACATAGAGGTTTTTGAGATCCAAGAAAGAATCCAAGTCCTTATTTTTGTGAAAAGTGAGTGCATTTCCTATGTGCTCTATAATAATCAATTCCTAGAAATCTTTGCACAAGTGGTGTGACAATTTGGAAAAGGAGTTTTACAATGCGGAGGTTACACAACGAAATTGAACATTAAGAATAGAAACATAGTATTGAGGCTATTAAGGAGCTGGCTAATATCTTACCCTAGGTATTTTTTAAGGAGATAAGAGTCAGAAGGACTATATTTGCATGGTACACAATGCTAGAATGGTTCTTCAAGAGCATTCATTTAGGCCAATTAGTTGGGCTCTATGGGCTTGAGGTTGGACATCGACCATGGAGATTAAGTACTTTTCAATTAATGAGATTAATTGAATTGAGTCATTTAGTTCAAAGGAGTTTAAACTAAAGTGAATATTTAATATTCCAAAGTCACAAGGAGTTGTGAGCCCATGGTAGAACCTAATGGGTCACACACAAAAGCCAATAAAATGGCCTTTTGAAAGAAGGTGAATTTTCTAAGAGTTAGAAAATTCCCGGCCCTTTTTGAGGAGGCAAAATTGTAGTCATTTTGACTTGATCAATTTAAATATTAAATTGGTCAAAATTAATTTAAGGGTTGAGTTAATTTTGACTAGCTTAAAATGTTAAGTGTTTTAACTTAAGAGTTAAGTTAAATAATTATTAATTAAATTAAAGTGTTTAATTTAATTAAGTTGGAGAGATAAGTTTTGGGGGAATTATTAAATGAAGAGTTCATTTAATAAGCATAAGAATTAGAATGTAGTTGTATGACATTTCATTAGATAAAATTGGTGCTTTAATTAAATTCACTAATCACAAAGTTAGTGACCACCTAAGCAAAGGACACTTGGGATCACCTCCTTGTGGGAGGTGTGTGACCACTCCTATATATAGGTATAGTGAGTGACTGGCCATAACAAGTAGGAGGTGATCACATTTTGTGTAATATTCTCCCAATAATATTGTGTAGTGGAAATCTAAGTTGTTAGTCTCCCAAGTGGAAATCTAAGTTGTTAGTCTCCCATCACTCTCTTCTTCTCCCTTCTTCTTCCACCACAATATTTTCAACCATTCTCCCCTTATTCTCTACATATTTTCCAGCCTTTTTGCAAAGATTAGGGTATTTATTTGGTGTATGGATGTTTGCATTAGAGCCAATCTAGTTTGATTGCTTTTTGCTCTTGACTGGAGCTATTTTTGGTAGCCAATTTTTACCTCTGCTTGAGGTACCTCTGGAGTTTTGATTGGCCTAATATTTGGACTATAGAATATTCAAAGGGTTTAGGAGTTTTAGTTAAAATATTAGCCTAAATGGAGAAGTATATCCAATAGAAAAATGGTGGTGATCTTGCTACACCAATGAAGAGCCCACTTGATAGTATGGAAGAGTTTGACTCTTGCTCTTCATTTTTGCCATCCCCAAGGTATTTTTCCTATCCAAATCTGAATTTCATGCATGTTTTGATCCTTGGGGTATTTTTTTGGACTAGGTTTTTCAGCTTTTTGTGAAAATATTTGGACCCTAGTGCTACACAAGCCTCTACCCTCTTCACAAGATGTCCATCAAAGACCTTCTGTCTTAGGGTTTCTGTTAGTAGAGATGCAATATTCTCTTTCATGGCAACTCTCTCTACTCAAATGTTGTCTCTATCAATGATCTCTCGAATTAAATGATATTGCCTCAAAATGTGCTTGATCGCTGATGAGATCTTGGCTCTTTGGCTTATGCCACCGCTTCATTGTTGTCACAAAAGACAACTACTTGCTCAACAATTCTAGCTACTATATTCAATTCTTGAATGAATTTTTTCATCCAAACACCTTTCTTTGCAACTTTTGATGTTGCAATATATTCTGCCTCAGTAGTAAAGTTAGCTATGGTTTATTGTTTAGAACTCTTCCAACTTACCATGCTACTTTTGAAGCAAAATATGAATGCAAAATTGGATTTTAGTTCATCTACATCAAATTGGAAACTTGAATCCAAAAACCCTTTGATTTTTAATTCTCCATTGTCGTATACCAAAAATAAATCCTTAGTTCTTCTCAAGTACTTAGGGATTGTTTGACGGCCATCCAATAACTTTCACGTAGATTGGATTGGAACTTACTCGTAACACTTAGCAAGTGTGCCATATTGGATCTTGTACATTGAACTACATGCAGAGGCATAAGGTATGTGGGACACCTTTCATTTCTCATCCTCTGTCTTGGGGGCCATAGACCTAGAGAGAGGAATGCCATGTCCCATGTGTAGAAATCCCTTCTTGGATTCTTCCATATTAAACCTTTTTAGTATTTTGTCAATGTATTGGGTTTGGGAAAGCCCTATCATCATTTTAGATCTATCTTTATAGGTACATATTCCCAATACATAGGATGCTTATCCCAAATCCTTCTTGGAGAATTGTGTAGATAACCATGCTTTAGTACACTCTAACATTCCTACCTCATTATTAATGAGAAGGATGTCATCGACATAAAGTATAATAAACTGTACTGAACTCCCACTAGCCTTCTTATACACACATGGTTCATACACATTTTTGACAAAGTTAAATGATTTGATTGTCATGTCAAAATATATGTTCCAACTTTAAGACATTCGTTTGAGTCCATAAATAGACCTCTAGAGTTTTCAAATCTTTTGCTCGCTCCTCTTGGATGTGAAATCGTATAGTTGCTCTATATAGATTTCTTTTTCAATGTTGGCATTGAGGAAAGAAATTTTTATATCTATTTGCCATATCTCATTGTCATAATATGTGGCTAAGTAGAATCTGAATGGACTTAAGCATAGCGATCAGTGAAAAAGTTTCTTCAAAATTGATATTGAGTCTTTAAGAATAACCTTTTACCACTAGTCATGCCTTAAAAATTGTTACTTCTCCATCTACCCCAAGCTCTCACTTATAGATCCACTTGCTACCAATGGGAACTATTTTCTTTGGTGGATCTACTAAAGTCCATACTTTGTTTGAGTATATGGAGTCCATTTTGAATTTCATGGCTTTGAGCTAACATCTTGAATCTATGCCCAACATAACTTCCCTATAGGTCTTCAGATCACTATCCAATTGGCTCGTCTCATGAAAAAATCCAAACCATTCTTGTTACTTCTTAATTTGATTTGACCTTCTCAGAGGTTGTGTATGAAGCTTTTATAGCTCACTTGTTTCCATTGCTTATGCAATTTGATGATGATTTTGAACTTTATCAAGTTCAACAACAATGCTATTTCTATCTAATAGAAAATACTTTTCCAAAAAGGTAGCGTTCCTAAAAATAAACACTTTTTATTCTGAGAGATCATAGAAATAGTAATCTATAGACTCTTTAGGGTATCCCACAAACTTGCACAAGGTGGATCTACTATCCAACTTATCCCTACTCTCTATCTTACATAAATGGGAGATCCCCAAACCTTGAGATATTGGTAAGAGGGCGCTTTGCCAGATCATATCTCATATGGTGTCTTTGGTCTCAACTTTGAAGATGCTATGTTTACTAACTTCGTCGCCATTTGCAAGGCATATCCTCAAATGGATTTGGGCATATCAAAAAAGTTCATCATGGAATGTACTATGTCCAACAAGGTATGATTTCTCTTCTCGGTTACTCTATTATGTTGGAGTGTGCTTAGTGGAGTCCATTGAGAGAAAATTCCATTCTCCTTTAGAAAATCCAAGAATCGGTACTTAAGTATTTTTCCCCTTAATCCAATTGAAGAGCTTTAATACTAAATCCCTTTTGCTTTTTTACTTCATTTTGATACTTTTTGAACTTTTCAAAGGCCTCAGACTTGGGCTTCATAAGATACACATGTTTGTACTGACTATAGTCATTGGCGAAGGTGATAAAGTAAGAATAGCCTCTTCTCCTAGTAACTCTTAGTGGTCCACAAACATTTGTGTGGATAAAATCCAATGGATTTGTGAAGCACTCCATTTTTCTTTCAAAAAGAGCCTTGGTTATTTTTCCCTTTAAACAAGATTCACAAGTAGAAAAGTCCTCAATGCCACTAACATTTAGTACTTTGAGAGCTTCTAACTTGCTCATCCTATTTTTAGAGAAATGCCCAAGTTTTACATGCCATGAAATAACATCTTCTTGGATATCTAGCTTCTTTTTTCTTGTTTGAATATGCATTAATAACAGTTGAGAATCAAGTATATATAATCTGTTAATTAATGTACCTTGAGAAATTAAAGAACCATTCGTTAATGCCTTTAGTTTCGTATTCGATATGGAAAAATAAAATCCTTCATTATCAAGCATGGGAATTGAAACAATGTTCTTAACAAGGTTGTGGCACATAATAAACTAGATCAAGAACAATACAAGAATTCCCTAAGTCTAACTTGATTATGCTTTGGTTCATAGCGACAACTTTTGCTTCATTTCTTAGGTAGAGGATTATATCTTCTTCACAAAGACTCTTTCTTCATTCCATCCTCTATAATCAATTACATGGATGAGAACAACATATGGTAGCAAATATCCATGAGGAAGAATTAGTCATTAAATGCACCTCAAAGAAGTAGATACCTTTCTCAGGGGTTGCAAGGTAAGCTCTACAGTTTCTCTTCTAATGACCCTTTTTGCCATAGTAGAAACAATTAGCATTGGTCTTAGCCTTTTTCTTAACTCTCCCAAAACTCTTGTTGGGTTTCTTCCCTTTGGAAGAACTTTTCTTACTCTTTTTTCCATTTCTTGGGCCCTTAAGGTCTTTCGACTTGGAGGCAGATACAATCATAAGAGGTTTCTCTTTTCTCATAGTCACCTTGGTGGTCACAAGCATGTTCACCAACTCGTTAATTGTAACCTCTTGCTTAGACATATTAAAGTTCATAATGAATTGGTCAAACAATGAAAGTAATAACTAGAGGATCAAATCTACATAAAGGTCATTATCTATAGCTACGTCAAGTTGTCCAAGCTTGTCGAAGAGTGCAATCATTTTTAGCCCATGATCATGGATGCTAGACCCTTTAACCATCCTTGAGTTAAAGAGCTCCTTAGATAAAGTGAGCCTTTTGTGTCTTGTTTGTACACCATATAACTCTTGTAGGTATTTGTATATCTTACAGGCATGTCTCATATGCTCATGAGTCTTTTGGAGCTCATTAGTCATGGATGTCAACATGAGGCATCTCATATATAGATCCTTATTTACAAATTTAGTGAACAATTCATGTGCCTCATTAGTTGGGTCATCACCAATTATGTCCGGTGAACTTTTATCAAGAATGCAAGTCCTCTTTTCGAAGTAAAGAATTATTTTAAGGTTCGACCAATCTTGGAAGTTAGGCCTTGTGAGTTTATTGGTTTCCAAAATGCTTGTGAGTGGATTTTTAGCCATTTTTTTGAAGATTTCCAAAATCTATAAGAGGTGATAAAAGAGTATAGGCATGTGATTGAATTTGACATTAAAAATATGTTCATGGTTTTTCAAGCATATTTTTCTCCCATTATTTTATCAAATCCTTCACCCCCAAGAAGAATTCAAGAAATCACATATTTCATAGTGAGAATCAACATCCTAAAGACTTGCAAGTGGACCCATGGCTCGTGAGACATCCACAAGTAATCAAAAGTTAAGCAACTTTTGCTAATTGCATCTCATGCAACTCTTGATATATATTACCTCGCTTTTCATGTAGACCCACAACTCATGAGACATCTACACTACTAGGTGTTAAGTTAGACCTACCAATCAAATTTTGATTCCAGATGGCCCTACATCATCCCACGACTTATGTGCCAATGCATGGGGGTTCTCAAATTAAAGGTGCATCTCATGCTAAGCATATGGTCGTAGCTTTCCTTTATAAGTGTGACCCATGACTTATGATACATCACATAAGTAATAGTAGTATCATCATGCCATATAATATTGTTAGAAGGCATAGATTAATTAAAACTCTTTTAATTTGTATCTATTAAGACTTAATATTTGAAAAAATACTTAGACATTCTAAGTGGAGGGTTTTAGCTTGCAAAGATCTCATCATTTTTATCTTTTTATTTAGGTTCTCTATATCTTAATCATACATCTCATATATCAATAGGATATGGAAAGCATAAATAAGTAAAAACACCTAGCATGCTCCTAGGATGGGATGACCATGAGCCTAACCAAGTGATGCACTTAGAGCCAAAGGGATATCACTTGGTTAATTTTAAATGGGTTGATTAAACTAAGCTATTATATGAGTATATCCTAGATATTCATGGGTCTTCAAGTCTCTTTGGATTCTTTTTACTCCTTGCAACTTTTACAAGAAAACGAAAACCCCATCCCTAGATTCTACTCTCATAACTTTTACAAAATAGAACAAGAGGCATGCAACTCCTATTTAATATAACCCATTTCAACAACTTGAAATAAATAAAATCAATGTTAAAAGGCTCATGAACATCCCCATTCATTCATCATTTATTCAATAATTAAATGAACAATAAATAAATCTTGAATTAACAGTTAATTCATACAATTAAATGCTTATCTCATAAACAAATAATTGGCCAAGCATTACATTAGTGCAAGAAGTTGGAGATTAACTTTGATAAGATTTTAAGAGCATAAAAAATGTCAAACATAATTTTGAGGACTAGCACAACACTTATGCATCCATAACACATGATTTAACATTATTTTTAGCTATTTAGGGAGCCAAAAAGTTGGCTTAAAACTCATCCAACCCTCAACAAGGCACTGCTGACCAAGCCGAGCATGCCACTGGGCTATGGCTTCTGACTACTGCCTGGGTAGCTTGTACCCTTGCTACTAGTAGCCCCTTTTTGGGGTCAAAGGCTAGTTAAGCCTATATTTTGCTCAATTTTTGGTTGTGCACCCAAAAGTTTAAAATAATTTCTCAATGTTAAATCACACATTATGGACTTTTCAGATCTAAAACTCATTTTAAAATTGAAAATTAAAATGCTCAAATATGCTTAAAAAATTCAAGTCTAAGTGAGAACCAAATTCTCCAAAAATCTCCAACCAAACTCCAATCTAATTGGGTCTAAAAATGACCAAAGCTCTTTTATTCATATATCAATATGCTACATCAACATATAACATCAACTAATGCTGAATCAACATTCAACATTAGCAGCAATGAATTAAAACATACTAACTCCATGAATTAACACTTGAATTATATAATAGCGTGCTTTCAATTCATCAATCAATAAGCCACATACAACCTCACCCGAACACTCCAATTCATTATATGAATGAAGTATTTCATGATTTAGATCAATCCATCACATGAATCAATCGTTCCAAAATCCAAAACATAGCATGAATTAGGCTCTGATACCATTTGAAAGCAGGAGTAACACTAAGATCCAATAATTAAAACTTCAAAAGCTAAAATTAACTAGGCTACTCAAGCAACCAAGGATATAAAAATGATATAGATCTACATTTGGATGGAGGAATACTTTTTGTAGCTCAAAAATAAGGAAGAAAGTGTGAACAATTCACAATTCCTGAAACTGCTAAGAACTAGCACAGCAAAGAGAGAGCAACTTTTGCCTCACTTAAGGTAATCCAAAAATCACGAAAATTAATCTAGAGAATCTATAAAAAATTAGGAAGAAACTTGGAAAAATGTGGAGCAAAAATGCTTTTGAATCTCTCCCAGGAAAATTGCCAAATTGGTGCTCTCTACAAGTGGATCTCCAAAACTAGCAAATCAAATGCTTTACCTGTATTGCTATGATCCACATTATAATTGAATCTTCCAATTTCTCTTGACTATAATTTGGAATGAGAGAGGAGAAAGATGGTGGAGAAGGACAATTTTTGGGTGGGGAAGAAAAATAAAT
>JACGDI010005831.1:1701008-1809851 GCA_014898725.1 Jacaranda copaia
TTAATTAAGATGCTAATTCAAATGAACATTTCATTTAAATTTTCCCTCCAAAAATGTATTCTTCCCATTAATTAAATTAAATACTTTAATTTAATCAATTAACCTTTTATTTAACTCTTAAACTAAACAAGCTTAACTTTTAAGCTTGACCAATTGATGGTCACCTTGGCACCAATTAATTAACTCCTTAATTATTTATCTAATTTGACTCCTAAATTTTTTTGATTAATTTAACACTTCAATCAATCAAGCCAAGATTGATTGTAAAATTGAGCACCTTGAAAATCAGTCACCAAGGAGGTATTTTCTAACACTTAGAAAATTGCTCCATCAAGTTTGAAAGTTAATTAGCTTTTGTGTGTGACCCAATAGGTTATACCATTCATTGGACATGAGCTCACAACTCCTTATGACTTTTGAATATCTTATATTCGCTTTAGTTTAAAATATCTTTTAAATTAACCGACTCGATTCAATCAATTTCATTAATTGAAGAACACTCAATCTCTATGGTCGATGCCCAACCTCAAGCCTATGGAGCCTAATTAATTGGCCAAAATAAATGTTCTGGAGAACCATTGTAGCTTTATGCGTACCATGCAAATATGATTATTCTGTCTCTTATCTCCTGAAACAGGCCTAGGGCAAGATATTTGTTGGCTTACCAATAGCCTTGATACTATGCCTCTATTCTCAGTATTCACTTCTGTTGCATGACCTTATCTTTGGAAAACTCTTTTTTCAAATTGTCACACTACCATGCGCAAGAATTTTTGAGAATCGAATATTATAGAATGCATAAGAGATGTACTTGCCCTTCACAAAGATGAAGAGTTAGATTCCATCTTGGATCTCACAAACCTCCATGCCAAGTAGATTATACCCAATATCAACCCAAAAAACCCATTAGGTGACCAAGGTTGAGTTAAAGCATGAGTATTAGACACAAGGTTACCATAGATCCTTAGGTCAGAAGACTAATAATATGTACTAGTGTAAGCTGGAGAACTTGCCATTATTAACTAACCACTCTGGTTATCTAGTGGATTCTTTGGTAGGTCTTCAATGCCTTGTTCTTTAGCAAGCACCCACTACCATGTACCCATATCTCATATGGTTGCTTATGGAATGAAGCAGTATCCAACTTTTAGATTTATGCATCATTAGTGCTAGTCTACCTGGATCTTAGATGCCCTATCGCGTAAAATGCTATGACTTGGAAGATTTGAGATCATGACCGTATAAGACTTATTCCATGATTACCACCCAATGAATTGATCAAGTCCCATAGTCTAATGTGATCTAAGGGTTATATTCAAATGCTTGTGAAGTAATGAAGAGCATAAGATTAACATGGCCATATAAAGAATATCATTCAATCAAGATTGTTTTACAAGGAAATAGTTTTACAAGGTCAATCTAATTGGCTTTCTAGGCACTATTTCAACATGGTGATCATAAAATAAGTCTCTATCATCATGATTTCAAATATTTGAAGTTATAGATGAAAGAAGGTATAAGCCAAGGATCTTATTAAAAATATTTAAAAACTGAAATCAAACTTGATTAAAACTACCCAAGGATATAATTAAAGATAATAGAGTAGATTTAGGTTAAAAAATTAGCTAGATATCAATTCCAATTGAAGAGATGAAAAATTGCTTGAACTCTTCAATGTAGTGTTCTCCTGGCACAACAGCTTATAGGAAACGTTTTACCAACCAAATCACTTCAGAATTGGCTGACATTTGGACACAAGATCACTAACACATTAATGAATCTTCAGTAAAAATTTTAGCTAAATCAAAAGATCGGAAGCCACTCCAGAAAATGCCTCCAATTTTATGCCCAAATAGAGAATCTCCAAAAGGCAAGCAATCTAAGTGTTTTGCCTCTAATGTTAAGATCCACACACCAATGGACAATCCAAATCTCTCCAATATTAGCTGGAAAATGAAAGAAAGAGATGAGCAAGGATGAAGGCCAATTTTGGAGGTATGAGATGAAGAAAAATATGAAGCTTCAACACATGAGACAACATATGCAAAATTGGAAAGAAAAAGAGAATGTAACAATTAGATCTAAAATGCTTGTGTAATCATATGTCTTAGCCGCTCACCCTCTATATCCATATATAGATGGAGAAAAGGTGTGATGCTTAGGCAGTTTATTTCAAGGAATGCTACCTTTATGAAAAGGAATTTCTATTATATAGAAATGTCACTGTTGTTGAACTTGATGAAGTTCAATATGATTATCAAATCCCACAAGCAGTAGAAATAAATAAATATCAAAGAGCCTTACACACAACTTATGAGAAGGTTGGATCGAATCAAGAAGCAACCCAAAAGGTTCGAAATCCTTCATGAGATGAGCCAATAGGATGTTGGTTTGAAGACCTATGAGGAAGCTATATTGGATATAGATTCAGAACATTGGCTCAACGCCATGAAATCCAATATAGACTTTATGTACTCTAATAAAGTATGAACTTTGGTAGACCTATTGAAGGGAATAATTCCTATTGGTTGCAAGTGGATTCATAAGTGAAAGCTTGGAGCTATAGAGAGGTAGTGACCTTTAAAGCATGATTAGTGGCAAAAGATTACACTCAAAGACCTAGTATCAATTTTGAGAAAACCTTTTCATTAGTCCTATGCGTAAGTCTATTTGAATTCTACTTGCTATAATCTTATATTATGACTAAGTGATATGGCAAATGGATGTAAAAATTACTTTCCTCAATGGATACATTGAAGAAGAAATCTATATGGAGCAACCATAAGGTTTTACATCTGAAAAGAGTGAGCAAAAGTTTTACAAATTCCAGAGATCTATTTATGGACTCAAGTAGGCATATTGAAATTAAAACATACATTTTGATTAGAAAGTTAAATTGTTTGGCTTTGTTAAAAGATATATGAACCTTGTGTGTACAAAAGGCTAGTGGAAGTACTATACAGTTTATTATGCTTTATGTTGATGATATTTTTCTCATTAAGAATGAGAAAGAAATTTCAGAGTGTAGTAAAGAGTGGTAATCTACACAATTCTCCATGAAGAATTTGGTAGAAGCCATCATGCGTATTAGGAATATACATATATAAAGATAGATCGAGAAAGATGCAGGGGCATTCCTAAACCCCATACATTAACAAAATATAATGTAGTTTAGTATGGAAGAATCTAAGAGAAGATTTCTTTCCATGGTATATGGCATCTATCTCTCAAAGTCTATGGGCTCCAAAACTGAAGAAGATGTTCCACATACCTTATGCTTATGCTATTAGGAGCATATTATATGCAGTTCAATGTACAAAATCAAATTTGGCACATGCTCTATATGTTATGAGTTGTTTCCAATCTAACCTTGGTGAATGTCACTGGATGGCCATTAAAATAATCCTTAAGCACTTGAGAAATACTAAAGGCATGTTTTTGGTATACAACAATGAAAAATTGAAACTTGAGGAGTTTTTGAATTCTAGTTTACAATCCAATGTAAATGACCTAAAATCTATTTATGGATTTACATTTTGCCTTAAAGAAGAAATGGTGAGTTGAAAGAGTTCCAACAACACACTACTACCAAGATAATCACTAAGGTGAAATAATTTGTGATTTTGGGAACTGCAAAAGGAGGTATTTGAGTTGGATATAGTACATAGCATGAATAAGCCTATGGTTATCTTTAGAAGATAACTTAGGAGTTGAGCTAATATCTCATCAATGATTCGAACATATTAAATATGTTATCATTTGATATATGACATCAATTGATAGAGGCCACAACTGATTTGATAAAGTTGCCGTAGAGGAGAATATAGCAGAACTACTGTTTAAACCTTTAAATACAAATAGTCTCTAAAGGACATCTTAAAAAAATAGGCCTTAAGGATGTAGGGAATTAGCTTTAGGGTAAGTGAGAGATTATTGGAACATTACCCCATAAGCCAATTAGATTGGCATGTAAACTATTTCACCTATGAAATAATCTTGGTTAAATGGTATTCATTATATGGCTATCTTTATCTTATGCTTTTTATTTACTTCACTTGCATTTAGATTAAGCTCTTAGATAGCACAAGACTAAAAGACTTTGTCACGCACTCGATGATGATCATGGAACAAGTCTTATATAGTTGTGATGTTAAATTTTTCAAGTCATACGATCTTATGAGACAGGGCATCTATGCATAAATCTAAGGGTTATATGTCACTTCATTTTATGAGCAATCTCATATGAGACATGCATGCGTGTCAGTAGGTGTTTGTTCGAGAACAAGGCACCAAAGACTCATCAGGAGAATTTACTAGATAACTGAAATGGCAAGTTTTCTCACTTACACTAGTGCATATTATCAGTTTTTTGACATAAGGATCCATGGTAACCTTTTGTCTGGTCCTTATGCTTTGACTCTTCCTTGGTCACTTCATGGGCCACTCAGTTTGAGATTGGGCATGAGCTGTTGGACATAGAAGTTTGTGAGATCCAAGATGGAATTTGACTCATCGTCTTTATAAAGGGCAAGTGCATCTCCTACATGTTCTACATTGATCAATTCCAAACAATTCTTGTGAAGATGATGTGACATTTTGTAAAGGTGTTTCCAAATATGAGATCACAAAAGGAATCAAACATTAAGAATAAAAATATAGTATTGAGGTTATTACGAAGTCAGTAAATATTTTACCTTAGGCCTCTTTCATGAAAAAAAGAGACGAAAGGAGTGTAATTACATGGTACACATAATGCTAGAATGGTTCACCAAAAGCATTTATTTAGGCTAATTAGTTGTGCTACATGGGATTGAGGTTGGGCATCGACCATGGAGATTATGTACTTTTTAATTAATAAAATTAATTGAAGTTAGTTGCTTAGTTTAAAGATAGTTGCATAGTTTAAAGGAATTTAAACTAATGTGAATACTTGTATTCCATAAGTCATAAGGAGTTGTGAGCTCATGTTCAATGAATGGTAGAATCTAGTAGGTCACATACAAAAGCTAATTGTCTGACCTATTGGAGAAAAATAAATTTTCTAAGTGTTACAAAATTCACTCTTGACCAAATTTGAAGGAGGCAAAAATTAGAGTCATTTTTGGCTTGATCAATTTAAGAGTTAAATTGGTCAAATTAATTTAATTTGTGAAGTGTATTTCTCCCTCTCTTCCATTGTACTCTCTACAAGTAAGACTCAACATTTCTCTTTTTAAAGATATAATCGAAGATAGTAGTGATACAAGGATCCATTCACCATAGAAAATTAAAACATAAAATGTAACTTAAATTACCTCACCTAAGGATTTAGATTATACCATAATTAAGGAATTAAGAAAAAGAAGAAATACATTGGTTGATTTTCTCAAAATCAAGGGAAAGATCTTTTAATAGAAAGCTCATTAGTGAAGATTTTCAAAGCTGATTTGATTGATCTTCTTCTTCCCACACCAAAGCGTACACCTCTAGAAACTTTTAGCCTTAAAAATCCTCCAAATGGTGGAAAAAAGAAAGCAAATTCATGCTCTGCAGCACTAAAGCCGTCGATTGAATTTCTCCTTAAATGCCTTTTTGATCTTTGAAAAACTCTTCTTCAAGTGCTATATTTCATTTACCAACAACAACCACTCCAAATATGATGCCTCCAAGGTATCCACACACCTATCAAACTATATCCTCACTCTAATGCTAGAAGTACGATGAAGGTGGAGGAGAAATTTGATGTGGAAAGAAGGCGGAGGTTCGCAAGAGAGTGAAAGGTTGGAGAGAATTTGGGAGAAAAGTAATGTTTCTTAACATTTAGATACTTTTGGGAGCAAAAAAAGAAATGGAGTGGTTGGCTATTGTGGTGTGATTAGGTGGTATTTAAAGTGTGTGATGGGTGCATCTAGAAGCACCCTTCACATGGTCCTTACACCATGTTCTCTTGCATGCCAACTTACATGCCAAGTGTGATTTTTATTTCCATTAATTAAAATATAATTTTAATTAAAAAATTAAAATGCCACGTCATTTTAAAATTAAATCTTCCATTTAAATTTTTTCTCTAAAATTTAATTACATAATTATTTAAATTAACTCCTTAATTTAATTAAATCAACTTAAATCTTTAAGTTGACTAAACTAATTAAGTTGTCACATGGTTACAATTAAATTAATTCTTTAATTTAATCGGTCTAATTTAACTTCTTAACACTTCAAATTCATCAAGCTATTGTGCCTGTTGGAATAGTTCTTGCAAGCCAATAAGATTGACCTTGTAAACTATTTCACTCATGGTACAATCTTGATTGAAAGATATTCTTTATATGATCATCTTCATCTTATGCTCTTTATTTACTTTACTAGTATTTGGATAAACCCCTAAATCACATAAGACTATAGAACTTGGTCACGCACTGGGTGGTGATCCTAGAATAAGTCTCACATGATCGTAATCTTAAATCTTTCAAGTTATAGGATCTTATGAGATAGGACATTTAAGATATGGACTGACTTGCACTAATATTACATAAATCCAAAGGTTAGAGATTGCTCCGTTCCATGAGCAGTGAGATATGGGTGCATATGAGTGGGTGTTTGTTAGAGAACAAGGCACTAAAGACTCACTGGAAAATCCACTAGATAGCCATACTGGCAAGTCGATAGTGGCTAGTTCTCCTACTTACACCAATGCATATTATTAGTCCTCTGACATGAGGGTCCATGTTGACCTTGTTTACATTCCTCATGTTTTGACTCTTCCTTGACCATCTAGCGGGTTTTTTGGGTTGAGATTGGGTATGAGCTACTTGGCATGGAGGTTTACAAGATCCAAAATAGAATTTGACTCCTCGCCTTTGTGAAGGGCGAGTGCATCTCCTATGTGTTCTATAATAATCGATTTCAAGAAATTCTTGCTAAAGGTAATGTGACAATTTGGAAAAGGAGTTTTCCAATGGTGAGGTCACATAATGGAATTGAACATTAAGAATAGAAATATAGTATTGAGGCTATTAGGGAGCTGACAAATATTTTGCCCTAAGCCTCTTTCAAGTGATAGGAGACGAAAGGATCATATTTGCATGGTACGAGTAATGTTCGAATGGTTCTTCAAGAGCATTCATTGGTAAATTAGTTGGGCTCCATGGGATTGAGGTTGGACATTGATCATAGAGATTGAGTATTCTTCAATTAATGAGATTAATTGAATTGAGTCACTTAGTTTAAAGGAGTTTAAACTAAAGTGAATATTTGGTATTTCAAAAGTCACAAGGAGTTGTAAGCCCATGTCTAACGAATGGTGGAACCTAATGGGTCACACACAAAAGCCAATGACATGGTCTATTGAAGGAAGGAGAATTTTCTATGAGTTAGAAAATTCATGATCGATTTTTGGAGGAGGCAAAATTATAGTCATTTTAGCTCGATCAATTTAATTGTTAAATTGATCAAATTAATTTAAGAGTTAAATTAAAATTAATTAGTTAAAGATTAATTAATTGATGTCACATGACTATCAACTGGTCAAAATTAATTACGAGTTGAGTTAATTTTGACTAGCTTAAAATGTTAAGCATTTTGATTTAAAAATTAAGTCAAATGATTATTAATTAAATTAAAGTTTTTAATTTAATTATGTTTGGGAGATAATTTTTGGGAGAATTATTAAAAGAATATTTCATTTAATAAGAATTAGAATTTAATTGCAAGAAATTTCATTAGAAAAAATTTGTACTTCAATTAAATTCACTAATCACAAAGTTAGTGGCCACCTAAGTAAGGGACACTTGGCATCACCTCCTTGTGGGAGGTGTGTGACCACTCCTATATGTAGATATAGTGAGTTTCTAGCCAAGTAGTGCATATGGTGAGCTCATTTTGTGTGATATTCTCCCAATAATATTGTGTAATGGGAATCTAAGTTGTTAGTCTCCTATCACTCTCTCTTTCTCTCTCCTCCTTTCACCACAATATTCTCAGCCTTCCTACCCTCATTCTATGCATATTTTCCAGCCTTTCGGTCATTAATTTGGTGTGTGGATGTTTGCATTAGAGGCAATCTAGTTTGGTTGCTTTTTGCTTTTGACTGGAGTTGTTTTTGGCAGCTGGTTTTTGGCTCTGTTTGGAGTGCTTGTAGAGATCTAATTGACCTGAAATTTGGACTGTAGAATATTGAAAGGTATGAGGAGTTCCAGTTAAAATTTCAGCCTAAAAAGATAAGTCTATCCAAGGGAAATATGGAGGTCCTCTTGCTGCACTGGTGAAGAGCCCATTTGACGGTTGGGAAGAGTTTGACTCTTGCTCTTCGGATTTTCTGCTTTCACCCAGGTATTTTCCTCATCTAAATCTTAATTCTATGTATGTCTTGATCCTTGTGGTGTTTTTTGGGCTATTTTAATCAGTTTTGTTTGAAAATATTTGGATCCTAGTGCCACACAAACCTTCAAGTGGTATCGGAGGAATATTCATGCATGGATTTGGATTTTGCTTGGCTTGGATGATTGGTTTTTGTGAAGAACTGATCAAAATCACCATGTACTTGATTCATATGATGGGTTGGGGGTGTATGGATGATCTTGCTTGTGGCTTCTTGATTGATGGATTGAATCATGCTATTGTATGCCTTAATTGTTAAATCATATGATTGGCATGTTTTGATTCAATTTTCTAATGTTAAATTTTGATTTGGAAATGGTGAATGTTATATTCTGATATAGTATGTTATGAATGGCCTTAATTTGTTTTGGTCATTTTTGGGTCTAATAAGATTGGATATAATTGGAGATTTTTGAAGAATATGATCTTGCTTAAACTTGTTTTTTCAAGCATCTTTGGGCACTTGATATTTCAGTTTTAAAAGGTGTTTTAATATTAAATATTCATCCATATTGTGTGTTTTGATGTTTAGAAGTTTTTCTAAAAATCTTGGTGCACCAAAATTGAGCAAAAAATGGCTTGATTCACACTTGACCCCAGAACAAGGGAGCTGCCGGCTGTTGGTAGCTCTAGGCAAGGTTGTGACAGAAAAGCTGCTGCCCAACCATGAGCTAGCCTCAGCCAGTAGTGCCTAGTTTGGTCTTGAGTGAATTTTGAGCTTTTTGGATTCCTTTGGTGACCGAGGTGGTGTTCAAACGCACATAATGATTGCACAAATATTGTGCAAACTCTCAAAAAATGTGTTAGACACATTTAATTCCTTTTAAAAATTGTTTAAGTTGATCTCCAAATATGGAAAAAATAAGATGCAAAAATGTTATGCTTGTTTTTGCATGACCAATTATTTGTTAATTTGATTAGCACTTAATTGTTGGAATTGAATGTTAATTCATGGTTTATTTATTGTTCATTTAAATGTTGAATGAATAATGAATGATTGGGTATGATCATCAGCCTCTAATGTTGATTTTATTTATTTCAATTGTTGAAATGGGTTGTATTAAATAGGGCTTGCATGCTTCTTGTTCTATCTTGTAAAAGGTATGAGAGTAGAACCACTAGGAGTAAGGATTTCTATTTATGTAAATGTTGCTTGAAGTAAGGAGTCCTACGGAGGCATGGAGGCCATTTGAAGACCCATGAATGTATGGGATATTCTCATGTAGTAGTTTAGTTTAATTCAACCTACTTAAAATCAATCGAAGTGATGCACCTATAGCTTTAAGTGCATCACATGGTTAAGCTCATGATCATCCCACTCTAGGAGCATGCTAGGCTATTTACTTATTTATGCTTTCCATATCTTATTGATGTATGAGATGCATAATTAGGATATGGAGAACCTAAATAAGAAGTTAAAAATGATGAGATCTTTGCAAGCAAAAACCCTCTACTTAGAATGTTTGAGTGTTTTCAAATATTAAGCCAAAATGGATACACATTAAAAGAGTTTAAATTAATCCAAGCCTTCCACTAATACTGTATGCCATGACAATGCTATCGATTTTATGTGATGGTACTCGATCATAAGGGTCACACTTAGGAGAAAAGTTGTGAGCATACACTTAGCATAAGATACACCTTTAACTTAGGTACTCTCACGCATGGGGGATGTCGTGATGCCATCTTGAATAAAAGTATGATTGGTGGGTTGCACTTAATGCTTAGTCGTATAGATGGGCACAGTCACATGGGTCTATAAGAAAAATGAGGCAAAATATATTAAGAGTTGCATAACATGTAATTAGCAAAAGCTGCTTATCTTTCGATTGCTCATGCTTGGTACTCAATTATGGAGGTTTATTGGCAAGTTATTGGGTCTTGATTCTCACTAGAAAATTTAATTTCTTGAATTCTTCTTGGGGGTGAAGTATTTGATAAAATTGTGGGAGAAAAACTTGCTTGAAAGACCATGAACATGTTTCTAATATCAAATTCAATCACATGCTTGTATTCTCTTTTCACCTTTGATGATTTGTGAAATCTCAAGAGTGGCTAATAATTCCACTCAATATTATTTTGGAAACTAATAAACCAATCAGGCCAAACTTTCAAGATTGGCTTAAACTAAAAAATCATTCTAAATTCCTATTAGTAGATATAGGTCCTATATCATGGTACTTTTAGTCTCTTTGGGATTAATGTAGATCTAGAGACACGTGAAAAGTTCACGAATTAGGCTTAGGATCGTCCTATCCCTTAGTCTCATGATGGCATCTACAAACTTTAAAAGTCTCAAGGACACATGAATGGTTCCTTGGTTAAAATTTGCATCGAGTTGTAAAGTAAATGAGGTATGAGAAGTTCTTGTTGTCAACGAAGACCTTTCAAGCAAGGATGGATGGAAAGTCATGTGTCATCAACAACGGTCTAAAGATGATTAGGCTTGGAAAAGCTTTTCTACTTGGACATAGTGATGGACAATGATCTCCATGAGGATTTGATCGTCACATCCTCATCAAGTTTTATTGATCAAAGTATGGATAATACCACAATAAGGGCAAATCTTTGACACGTGTTTCTTCCTCCAAGTCTATAGGCCTTAAGGGTGCTCAAAAGGAAGGTAAAAGGAATGAATGTTCTTCCTTGAAGGGAAAACAACTATCAAAGGCATTTGTAGGAGTTAAGAAAATTATAGAGGAAATAGTCAATATTATTTATTTCTATTTGGGCAAAATACGCCATTGGAAGCACTATTGCAAGGAATAACTTACAACCCTTAAGAAGGGTATGTACTTTATTGAAGTGCATTTTAGGTTAAATTTTTCTTTATGGATATATGATATCGCGTGTAGTTCTTTTCTTTGTAAGTTGTTATAAAAAATAGAAAGAAGAATAGAACTAAGTGATGTGAATATAATCTACTACCTTGGCTAAGGAGAAAGAGTTTGTGTCCAAAGTCGAAGTCGTACAATAAGTTAGACTTAGAGAACTCCATACTTATATTGGACCTTTGTTATAATGTACCATATATTGTTGAGAACATTATTTCAATTCCCATTTTGGATACCAAAGAATTTGATCCTTTTATATCAAATGGAAGATTGAAGGCATTAAAGAATCAGTTCTTTAATTGCTCATGGTACACTTAACAAAAAATTGCACAGGTTGGATTCTTAACCATCACTAATGCACTTTCAACTAAGTAAGTTAGATATCCAAGAAGATGCCATGTTATGACATGCAAGACTTGATCATGTCTCCAAAAATAGGATCAACAAGTTAGAAGCTCTCAAAGCACTAAATGTTAATGGTATTGAGGACCTTCCTACTTATGAATCTTATTTGAAGGGATGTTCTTACTTCATCGCCATCATCGATGGTAATAGTTGGTTTGGACAAATGTATTTTATGAAATACAAGTTTGAGGCCGTTGAAAAGTTCAAAGAATATAACAATAAAGTAGAAAAGCAAAAGGGACTTAGTATTAAAGCCCTTCAATTGGATCGAGAGGAAAATATTTAAGTATCCTATTCTTAGATTATCTAAAGAAGAATGGGATTTTATATATAGAGGGAGGATTGTGTGATGCCAAGGTGGCATCACACCGTCCTCAAGGGGGGGACCATTCACTTGTCTTGCAAGTTAGCAAGACATGTGAATTATGTATGTGCTTTGAATTTCATTTGGATCTTCATTTCATCTTATGAAATGTCATCCAAATAAATTCTAATGCCATACCAAATGAACATTCCATTTGAATTTTTCCTCTAAAATTAATTATTCATATTAATTAAATTAAGCTCCTTTAATTTAACTCAATTGACTTAACTCTTTAAGTTAATAGGCTTAACTCTTTAAGCTAACAATTGTTAACTTAACCTTTTAACTTGACCAATTGATAAATATTTGGCACCAAATAATTAACTTTTTAATTATTGGTCTTAATTTAACTCCTTAAATTAATTAGATTAATTTAATTGTTAAATTGATCAAGTAAAAATAAACACAACTTTTATGTCAATTGGTCAACCTCCAAAATCAGTCATGTGGGAAGTTTTCTAACTCTTAGAAAACTCTCCTACATCGCCTAGGATATGTAATTAAATTTTGTGTATGACGCATTAAGCTCTACCATTCATTGAACATAGGCTCACAGCTATTGTGACTTTTTAACATCGAATATTCATTTTAGTTTGAACTCATTCAAACTAATTGACTCAATTCAATTAATTTCATTAATTGAAAAGTGTTCAATCTCCATGGTTGATGTCCAACCTCAAGCTCATGGAGCCCAACTAATTAGCCAAAATGAATACTTTTAGAGAACCATTCTAGCTCTAGCGTACCATGCAAATACAATCTTTCCATCTCCTATCTCCTAAAAGAGGCCTAGAGTAAGATATTTGCCGGCTTTCTAGTAACCTTAATACTATATTTCTATTCCCAATGTTTGATTCTAATTTTTGACCTCATCTTTGAAAAACTCTTTTTCCAAATTATCACACTGCTATGCGCAAGGACTCTTTGAAATCGATTATTATAAAATACATAAGAGATGCACTCACTCTTCATAAAGATGAGGAGTCAGATTCTATCTTAGATCTCACAAATCTCTGTGTCTAGTAGCTCATGCCCAATCACCACTCAAGTGACCCGCTAGGTGACCAAGGAAGAGTTAAAGTATGAGGACCAAACATAAGGTTACTATGGATCCTCAAGTCAAAGAACTAATTATATGCACTAGTGTAAGCTAGAGAACTTACAACTACCAACTTGCTATTATGGCTATCTAGTGGATTCTTCAAATGTGTCTTTAGTACCTTGCTCTCTAACAAGCACCCATTAACCTACACCTATATCTCATATAGCTTTACTCATGAAATTGAGCAATATCCAACTCTTAGATTTATGCATTATTAGTGTAAGTCTATTCAAATTTTAGATGCCCTGTCTCTTAAGATCCTATGACATGAAAGATTTAAGATCATAATCAGGTAAAACTTATATCACGATCACCACCCAGAGCATGACTAAGTGCCTAGTCATGTGTGATCTAAAGGTTTCATCCTAATGCCAATGAAGTAATAATCAACATAAGTTGAAGATGGCCATTCAAAGAACATCATTAAATCAATATTATCTTGCTAGAAACTAGTTTATAAAGTGAACTAATTAGCTTTTGGGGTACAATTCCAATAATCTCTTGCTTGCTCTAAAACTAATTCCCCATACCCTTAAGACCCATCTTCTCAAGAAGTCCTTCAAAGTCTGTTAGCGTTTAGGGATTTTGATAGTAGTTCTGTTTATTTTCTTTTGAGATAACTTTATCCACTCAGTTTGCACCTCTAATTGATATCATATATCAAATAATAACACATTAACTTTGCTTGGATCATTGATGAGATCTTGGCTTTAGTCTTAAATTATCTTCCAAAGACATTCATAAGTTCATGCACATTAGGTACTACATCCAACTCTTGGATGAAGTTTTTATCCAAACACCTTTCTTTGTGGTTTCTAAAACCACAAAATATTTCACTTAGTGGTTATTTCTATCGTGGTGTCTTGTTTGGAACACTTCTAACTCACTATGCCACTATTAAGGCAGACACTAATCCAGAAATGAATTTTAGATCATCTACATTGGATTGGAAACTGGAATATAAAAACTTCATAAGTTTCAATTCTCCATTACCATATACAAAAAATAAGTCCTTAGTCCTTCTCAAGTATTTAAGGAATATTTTAACGGCCATCTAGAGATTCACCAGGATTGAATTGGAAATGACTCATAACACTTAGAGTGTGTACTAAATCTAGTCTTTTATAATGAACAGCATATCATATGGATAGATAAGGTATGTGGGACATTCTATATCTCTCGTTCTTAGTCTTAGGGGCCATAGACTTAGCAAGATGAAGACCATGTCCCAATATGATAAATCCCCTATTGGATTTTTCCATACTAAACCTTTTTAGTATCTTTGTTAATATGTTGTATTTGGGAAAACCTCAGTATCCTTTATTATCTATCTCTATACATAAGTATTCCCGATATGCAGAATGCTTTCCTCAAATCGAGAGAATTAAGTAGATAACCAAGCTTTAGTGCACTCTAACATTTCTTTCCCATTCTTAATGAGAAGAATGTCATTGACATAAAACACAATAAACTATATACTACTCCTCTTAGCCTTTTGAACACACAAGGTTTATACACTTTTTTGACAAAGCCAAATGATCTTATTAAAAATGTATGTTCCAAGTTTGGGATGCCAATTTGAGTCCATAAACGGATTTCTTGAGTTTGCAAATCTTTTGCTTATTTGCTTTGGATGCAAAACCTTGTGGTTGCTCTATAAAAATTTCTTCTACATTATTTCCATTAAGGAAAGTGATTTTTACATCCATTTGTGATATCTCATAGTCATAATATATGGTTATGGCACATTAAATCCGAACAGACTTAGGCATTGTAACCAGTGTAAAGGTTTCCTCAAAATCAATACTGGGTCTATAATGTAACCTTTTGCTACTGGTCATATCTTCAAGGTCATCACCTCTTTATTGACTCCTAACTTTTTCTTATAAATCCACTTGCAACTAATGGAAATTATTTCCTCCAATGGATTTGTCAAAGTCCATACTTTGTTAGAGTACGAGGAGTCCATTTTGGATTTCATGGCATCAAGCTAATGTCTCGAGTGTATATTCAACATAGCTTCCTTGTAGGTCTTTAGATCATTATTCGATTGACCTATCTCATGAAGAAATATGAGCCTTTTCTATTGCCTCTTGATCTAATTTGACCTTCTGAAAGGTTGTGTGTAAGTCTCTTTGATATTTATCTATTTCTACTGTATATGGGATTTGATGATCATCTTGAACTTCATCAAGTTCAACAATAATGCTATTTCTATGAAATAGAAATCATTGTCCAAAAAAGATAATGTTTCTAAAAAAAAAGCACCTTTTGTTCTAGGAGATCTTAAAAAGTATTAACCCAAAGACTCTCTTGGGTATCCCATAAACTTACACAAGATGGATCTTCTATCTAAGTTGTCTATCACTGTTCATCTCATACAGAAAGGAGACCCCAAACCATTAGATAAAGATAAGATGATGCTTTGCCATACCAAATCTCATGCAGTATCTTTAGCACTGACTTTGAAGGTACTACACTTAGTAACTTTGTCATTGTCAATAAAGTGTATCCCCAAAAGGATATAAGCACATCAAAAAAGTTCATTAGGGAACGTACCATGTCTAATAAGGCATGGTTTCTCCTCTTAGCTACTCTGTTATGTTAGGGAGTGCCGGGTGGAGTCTATTGAGAGAAAATCATGTTCTTCTTTAGAAAATTCAAGAATTTGCTACTTAAGTATTCTTTTCCTTGATCTAATCAAAAAGTTCTATTACTAAGTCCCATTTGCACTAACTCTTACTGGGTCACATACATCCACAATGATTAAAATCTAAAGGATTAGTGGTACACTTCGATTATCCCACAAAAGGAGCCTTGGTTATTTTTTTCTTTAAACAAGATTCACAAATAGGAAGTTCCTCAATACCACTAACATTTAGTGCTTCGAGAACTTCTAACTTGCTCATCTTATCTTTAGAGATATGCCCAAGTTTGTATGCCATAACATGGCATCTTCTTGGATATCTAATTTTCTTACTTTGTTGAAAGCGCATGACTGATGGTTGAGAATCTAACATGTACAATCCTTTATTTAGTGTACCATAAGCAACTAAAGAATCCATTCTTTAATGCTTTCAATCTCCCATTTGATATAGAAAGATCAAATCCTTTGCTATTTAAAACAAGAATTGAAATAATGTTCTCAACAATGTATGGTACATGATAACAATGGTTAAATATAAATATGGAAATCTCAAAGTCTAACTTATTACAAGCTTTAAACTTTGGTCAAAACTTTTACTTCCTAGCCAAGACAGTGGATTATATCCCCATCATTCAGTTTTATTCTTCTTTCTATTCTTTGGAACAACATACAAGGAAATGAACCACATGTAATGTCATATATCTATATGGAAGAATTTATCCTAAATGCACTTCAATAAAGTACATACCCTTTTCAAGGGTTGCAAAGTATTCCTTGCAATATTGCTTTCAATGGCCTATTGTACTAAACTAGAAAGAAGTAAATATCAACTATATATTCTATAATTTTCTTGACTCATTCGGATTCTTTTAGTGGTTGTTTTTCCTTGGAGAAATTTTTTTTCTTCATTTTACCTCCCTTTCTAGCACTCCTAGGGGCCATGATTTGTAGGAGGAAACGTGTGTTAAAGGTTTGCCCTGGCCATGGTAGTCTTTTTCTAAATCAACACTTTGATCAATAAAACTTAGTGAGGATGTGAGGATCAAATCCTCATGGAGATAATTGTCCATCAATACGTCCAGGTTGAAAAGTTTCTCCAAGCTTAGTCATCTTTAGACTATAGTCGATGACACATGACTTCATATTTATCTTTACTTGAAAAATCTCCGTTGACAACATAAACTTCTCATACCTCATTTGCTTTACAACTTTTGTAAACTTTAACTAAGGTATAATTCATGTGTCCTTGAGATTTTAAAGTTTGTAGATGCCATCATGAGACTAGGGGATAGGACAATCCTTAACCCAATTCATGAACACTTCACATGTCTCATGATCTATATCAATCCCACAGGGATTAGGAGTACCATGATGTAGGACTTATATCTACTTCTAAGAATATAGAACAATTTTTGAGGTTAAGTCAATCATGGAAGTTTGGCCCAGCTGGTTTATTGCTTTCCAAAATAACATTGAGTGAAATTTTAACCTTTCTTAAGATTTCACAAATCCTCAAAGGCAAAAAAGAGAATTTAAGCATGTGATTGAATTTGATATTGAAAACATATTCATGGTCTTTCAAGCATATTTTTCTCTCAAATTCTTCACCCTAAGAAGAATTCAGGGAATCATATTTCCTAGTGAGAATCAAAACCTTAAGGACTTGTAAGTGGACCCCCATGACCAAATGTATATCTACAAACAATCCAAAGGTAAGCAACTCTTGCCAATTGTATCTCATGTAACTCTTGATATATTTTACCTTATCTTTTCATATAGATCTCTTATAAGGAAAACCTCTACATTAATCAGTGTTAATTTGAATCTAACAATCAAACTTTGATTTGAGACGGGCACCACAACATCCCCTGTGACCAAGTGTATAATGAAAGTAAGTAAAGCACTAGGATCCAATTATCAAAATTTCAAAAGCATGAAATTAACTAGTGCTTACAAGTATAAAAAGGATCAAATAATTCTAGGGATTAATATTTGATGAGAGCATTACCTTGAAAAGCAAAATCTAAGGAGACACTTGTGAACTCTTCATAATTTCAAAAATTGTTTGCAACTAGTACAGCTTGAAGAGTGCAAATATTACCCAACCAAAAATCATCCAAAACTTTTTAGAAAATTACTGGAGGTTCTTGACACCTTTAATTAGTCTTTGTAAAAATTTTGGATCAAAAGGAATTCTAGAACGCCCTATATAAAATCACCAAATCAGACCCAGTACAGGTGGATCTCCAAAATCTAGCAAGTTAAGTGCCTTGCCTCTATTGTTATGATCCACATACTAATTAGATCTTCCAAAATATTTGGTTTATAAGCTGGAGTAAGACTAGAGATACAATAATGGTGGAAGCAAGTTTTAGGTTAGAAGAAAGAAAAAGAGAGCAAAGCTTTCAACACATAAATGTAATGCTTGCAAGGCACTTTTGGAGGGATATTACAAATAATGTAGTTCTTCACAAATCATGTGATGTATGACTGATCCTCTCTCTCCATATCTATATATAGATGCTGAATGGTGTGAAGCCAAGGTGGCATCACACCTTCCATGAGGAAGGCCGACCAACTGGGTTACCATATGACAAATGTAAATTCAAATCTCATTTGAATTTCATTTGCATTTTAATTACATTTGAAATCTAATTCTAAATTAATTAAGATACTAATTCAAACAACCGCTTCATTTGAATTTTTCCTCCAAAATTCATTCTTTCCAATAATTAAATTAAACACTTTAATTTAATTAATTAACCTTTGACTTAATGATTAAGTCAAACAAGCTTAACTCTTTAAGCTTAATTTTGTAAACTTAACTCTTTAAGTTAACTTGACCAATTGATGGTTATGTTGGAACAAAATAATTAACTCCTTAATTATTGGTCGAATTTTACTCCTTAAATTAGTTGATTAATTTAACACTTAAATCAATCAAACCAAAATTGACTTTCAAAATTGGCACCTAAAAATCAGTCTCATAGGAGAAATCTTTTTCTAACAATTAGAAAATTTTCTACCTAAAAATTACGAAGCTAATTCTCTTTTGTGTGTGATCTAATAGATTCTACCATTCATTGGACATAGGCTCACAACTTCTTATTACTTTTTAATATCTTATATTCATTCTAGTTTAAAACACTTTTTAAATAAGTCGACTTAATTCAATTAATCTCATTAATAGAAGAGTACCCAATCTTTATGGTTAATGTGCAACCTCAAGTCTTTGGAGCCTAACTAATTGGCAGAAATGAGTATTCTAGAGAAACATCATTGCTCTATGTGTACTATGAAAATATGGTTGTTATGTCTCTTATCTCATGAAAGAGATCAAGGGCAAGATATTTGTTAGCTCCTTAATAGCCTCGATACTGTGTCTCTATTCTCAATGTTTGATTCCATTATGTGACCTCACCTTTGGAAAAATCCTTTTCTAAATTATCACACCACCTTACCTAAGTAGTTTTTGGAATCGATCATTATAAAATACACAGGAGATGCAATTGCTCTTCACAACAATGAGGAGTTAGATTCTATCTTGGATCTCACAAACCTCCATGCCAAGTAGCT
This sequence comes from Jacaranda copaia, assembly GCA_014898725.1. NCBI lineage: Eukaryota > Viridiplantae > Streptophyta > Magnoliopsida > Lamiales > Bignoniaceae > Jacaranda > Jacaranda copaia. The sequence continues at coordinate 1,720,295 of JACGDI010005831.1, forward strand.
CATACCCAATCTCAACCTGAACGGTTTGATAGGTGGTCAAGGAAGAGTCAAAGCATGAGGATCGAGCACAAGGTTACTCTGAATCCTTCAGTCAGAGGACTAATAGTATGCACTAGCGTAAGCAGAACTAGCCACTATCGACTTGCCACTACGGCTATCTAGTAAATTCTTTGATTGGTCTTAAGTGCATTGTTGTCTAACATGCACCCACTAATATGCACCCGTATCTCATGTAGTTGCTTGTGGAATAGAGATTACTCTAACTTTTGGATTTATACGTTATTAATGAAAATTTATCCAAATCTTCAATGTTCCATCTCATGAAATCCTATGACTCGAAAGATTTAGGATCATGATGGTGTGAGACTTATTCCATGGTCACCAAACTAAATCTCATAGTCATAGATGATCTAATGGCTTCATCTAAATGCCAGTGAAGTAAAATAAAGCATACGATGAAGATGGCCATATAAAGAATATAATTCAATCAAGATTATTTTACATGGAAATAGCTTTTACAAGGTCAAATCTATTAGTTTGTAGGGCATTATTCCAGCAATCTCCCGCTTGCCCTAAAGCCACTGCCTTATGGCCTTGATACCCATCTTCATAAGATGTCCTCTAAAGACAACGTAGGCTTATGCACACTAGGTACTACATTCAACTCTTGGAAAAAAAAAATTCAAACACTTTCCTTTATGGTTTCTAGAACTAAAATGTATTTCATCTTAATGGTTATCTAGGTCGTGGTGTGTTGTTGGAACTCTTCCAACTCACCACGCCGCCATTAGGGTAAAATATGTATCCAAAAGTGGATATTAGGTTATCTATATTAGATTGGAAACTAAAATCCAAAAACTCCATGAGTTTCAATTTTTCATTCTTGCACACTGAAAATAAGTCTATAGTCCTTCTCAAGGATTATTTTAAAGGCCTTCTAGTTGAAGGTTTGTGTGACATTAGCAACCAAATATTTTTGAACAAAAAACTGAATAAACTAGCCCACACAACACCACAAGGATCTAGACATGCATAGAATTTAGATTTAGAAAGGGAAAATACCTCGATGAAAGCAGAAAAATTGAAGAGCAAGAGTTAAACTCTTCCTTGGCGTCAAATGGGCTCTTCATTGGCGCAACAAGATCACCACCATTTTTTCCTTGGATGGACTTCTTCATTTAGGCTAAAATTTTAACTTGAACTCCTTAACACTTTGAGGATTCTACAATCCAAATTTCAAGCCGATCAGATCTATAGAGGTACTCCAACTAGAGACAAAAATCAATTGCCAAAAATAGCTCCAGTCAAGAGCAAAAAACAACCAAACTAGATTGCCTCTTATGTAAACATCCACACACCAAATAAATGGACTATTCTCTGAAAAAAGGTTGAAATATCTGCATAGAATGAGAGGGGGAAGGTGGAGAATATGGTAGTGCAAGGAGGAAGGAGAAAGAAAGAGTGATGGGAGACTAACAACTTAATTTCCCACTGCACAATATTCTTGGGAGAAAATCACACAAAATGTGCACACCTCTAGCTTCCTATAGCCGGTCACTCTCTATATCTATATGTAGGAGTGGTCACACACCTCCTTCAAGGAGGTGGTGCCAAATGTCCCTTGCTTAGGTGGCCACTAACTTTGTGATTAGTGAATTTAATTGAAGCACTAATTTCTTCTAATGAAATATCTTATAATTAAATTCTAATTCTAATTAAATGAACTCTTCATTTAATAATTCTCCCAAAACATTATCTCACCAACTTAATTAAACTAAACACTTTAATTTAATTATTAATCGTTTGACTTAACTTTTAAGTCAAAGCATTTAACATTTTAAGCTAGTCAAAATTAAATCAACCCTTAAATTAATTTTGACCAATTGATAGTCATGTGACATCAATTAATTAACCTTTAATTAATTAAAATTAATTTAACTCTTAAATTAATTTGACCAAGTTAAAAATTAAATTGATCTAGCCAAAATGACTACAATTTTACCTCATCCAAAAAACAGTCATGAATTTTATAACTTTTAGAAAATTCTCCTTTCTTCAATGGACCATGTCATTGGCTTTTGTGTGTGACCCGCTAGGTTCTACCATTTGTTGGACATGGGCTCACAACTCTTTGTGACTTTTGGGATATCAAATATTAACTTTAGTTTAAACTCTTTTAAACTAAGCAACTCAATTTAATTAATCTTATTAATTGAAAAGTACCTAATCTCCATAGTTGATGTCCAACCTCAAGCCCATGGAGCCCAGCTAATTAGCTAAAATGAATGCTCATGAAGAACTATTATAGCATTACGCGTACCATGCAAATATGGTCCTTCCGTCCCTATGTCTCGAAAGAGGCCTAAGATAAGATATTAGTCGGCTCTCCAATAGCTTTAATGCTATATTTCTATTCTTAATGTTCAATTCTACTATGTGACCTCACCTTTTGGAAAAACTCCTTTTTTCAAATTATCACCCCATCTTGCGCAAAATATGTTAGGAGTCGATCATTATATAACATATAGGAGATGTACTCACCCTTCACAAAGACGAGGAGTCAGATTCCTTCTTGGATCTCACAAACCTCCATGTCTAGCAGCTCATGCACAATCTTTACCTGAGTGGCCCACTAAGTGACTACGGAAGAGTTAAATCATAAAGGCCAAACATAAGGCTACCATGGATCATCAAGTCAAAGGACTAATAATTTGCACTAGTGTAAGCATGAGAACTTGTCACTACTGACATGCTACTTTGGCTATCTAGTAGATTCTCCAAGTGGTTCTTTAGTACCTTATTTTCTAACAAGCACCCACTAACATGCATCCATATCTCATATGGGATTGCTCATGGAATGGAGCAACATCCAACCCTTGGATTTATGCATCGTTAGTGCAAGTCTATCTAGATCTTAGATACCCTGTCTCATAAGATTTTATGACTTGAAAGATTTAAGATCACGATTGTGTGAGACTTATTCCATGACCACCACCTAGTGCGTGACCAAGTCTCATAGTCTTGTGTGATCTAGGGGCTTCATCCAAATGCCAATGAAGAAAATAATGAGCATAAGATGAAGATGGCCATATAAAGAATATCCTTCAATCAAGATTGTACCATAGTGAAATAGTTTACAAGGCCAACCTTATTGGCTTGCAGAGTACTATTCCAACAGTTTCCCATTTGCCCTAAAGCTAATGCCCCTTGACCTTGAGACCCATCTTCTTGAGATGTCCTTCAAAGACCATTTGCATTTAGGGGTTTAGATAATGGTTCTGATGTATTCTTTTTTAAGGCAACGTTTATCTACTCAGTTGTCACCTCTATCAATTGATATCATATATCAAATGATAACATATTTACTATATTTGGATCACTAATGAATTCTTGGCTCAAGTCCTAAATTATCTTCAAAAGACAATCGTAGGTGCATCACGCTAGGCACGATATCCAACTCTTGATGAAGTTTTTCATCCAAACACCTTTCTTTGTGGTTTTCAAAACAACAAAGTATTTCACCTTATTAGTTATCTAGACAATGGTGTCTAGTTGGAACTCTTCCAACACACTATGCCGCCATCAAGGCAAAATATGCATCAAAAAGTGAATATTTGGTCATCTACATTAGATTGGAAATTAATATCCAAAAACTCTACGAGTTTCAATTCTCCATTGCCATATACCAAAAACATATCATTAGTCCTTCTCAAGCACTTAAGGATTATTTTTTTGGCTATCCAATAGCTTTAACCAAGATTCGATTGGAACCTACTCGTAACACTTAGCGAGTGTGCCATATCCTATCTAGTACATTGAACTGCATACATTACGCTTCCAATAGCAGAGGCATAAGGTATGTGAGATATTCGTTGTTTCTCTTCCTCAGTCTTGGGGACTATAGACTTTGAGAGACGAATACCATGTCCCATGAAAAGGAATCCTCTTTTGGATTTTTTCATACTAAATCTTTTTAGTATTTTGTCAATGTACGGGATTTAGGAAATCCCCAGCATCCTTTTTGATTTATTTCTATAGATACGTATTCCAAATACATAGGATACTTCTCCTAAATCCTTTATGGAGAATTGTGTAGATAATCATGCTTTAGTGCACTCTAACATTCCCATTTCATTCCTAATGAGAAGAATGTCATCGACATAGTACAATAAACTGTATACTACTCCCATTAGCCTCTTGCACACATTTGGTTCATACATATTTTTGAAAAAGCTAAATAAAGTGACTTTCTAATCAAAACATATGCTCCAAGTTTAGGATGCCTGTTTGAGTTCATTAATGGATTTCTGGAGTTCGCAAACTTTTTGCTCACTCCCTTTGGATGTAAAACCTTGTGATTGGTCCATATGAATCCTTTCTGCAATATTTCCATTAATGAAAGTTGTTTTCACTTCCATTAGCCATGCCTTATAGTCATAATATGCAGTTATGGAAAGTTAAATTCTAATGGACTTAGGTGTAGCAATCGATGAAAAGGTTTTCTCAAAATTAATATCAAATGTTTGAGTGTAACTTTTTGCTACGTTTCGTGTCTTAAAAGTTACCACTTCTCTATCTACCCAAACTTTCGATTATAGATCCACTTACAACCAATGGAAACTATTCCCTTTGGTGGATCTACCAAAGTCCACACTTTATTTGAGTATATAGAGTCCATTTTGGATCTTATGACTTTAAGCCAATATTTTGAATCTATGTCCAACATAGCTTCTTCATAAGTCTTTGGATCTTTATTCGATTGACCCATCTCATGAACAATTCGAACCTTTTGGGTTGTTTCTTGATCCAGTCTAACCTTATCAGAGGTTGTATACTAGGCCTTTTAATATTTATTTATTTCTACCGCTTGTAGAATTTATTAATCATCTTAAACTTCACCAAGTTTAATTACAATGCCTTTTCTATCTTATAGAAATTTCTTTTCCAAATAGGCGGCATTCCTCAAAATAAACACATTTTATTCCAAGGGATCATAGAAGTAATAATCCATAGACTCTTTAGCGTATCCTACAAACTTGCACAAGGTAGGCGAGAGATCCCCAAAACCTTAGATAGTGGTAAGAAGGTACTTTGCCATGCCATATCTTATATGGTATTTTTGACACTAACTTTGAAGGTACCACTCTTAGTAACTTCACTGTCATCATTAAGGCATATCCTCAAAAGGATACAAGCACATTGAAAAAGCTCATTATGAGACGTATCATGTCTAACAAGGTATAGTGTCTTCTCTCGGCTACTCCATGGTGTTAGGATATGCCAAGTGGAGTCCATTGAGAAAGAATCCCATTCTCCTTTAGATAATCCAAAAATTCGATACTCAAGTATTCACCCCCTTGATCCAATTGAAGGGCTTTAATACTAAGTCCCTTTTGCTTTTCTACTTCATTCATGTAATTTTTGAACTTTTCAAAGGATTCAAACTTTGTACTTTATAAGATACACATGTCCAAACTGACTATAACCATTTGTGAAGGTGATGAAGCAAGAATAGCTTCTTTTCCCACTAACTCTTTGTGGTCCACAAACATCCATATAGATCAAATTTAAAGAATTCATGGAGTGCTCCATTTGTCCTACAAAAAACGCTTTGGTCATTTATCCCTTCAAACAAGATACACAAGTAGAAAGGTTCTCAATGCCACTAACATTTAGTACTTTGAGAGCTTCTAACTTGTTCATCCTATTTTTGGAGATATGACCAAGTCTTATATGCCACATCATGGCATTATCATAGATATTTAATTTCTTACTTAGTTGAAAGTACATTAGTGAGGGTTAAGAATCCACTATGTACAATCCTTTGTTAAGTGTATCATGAGCAATTAAAGAACCCATTCTTTAATACCTTCAATCTCCCATTTGATATAGAAGAATCAAATTCTTCGCTATCCAAAATAGGAATTGAAAAAATGCTCTTAATAACAAAGGTCTAATACAAATATAGAGTTCTCTAAGTCCAACTTATTGTATGCCTTCGGCTTTGGACACAACCCTTTCTCCTTAGCCAAGGTGGTGGATCATATCCACATCACTTGGTTTTATTCTTCTTTCTATTATTAATAACAACTTACAAAGAAAAGAACCACATGTGATATCATTTATTCATGAGGAAGAATTTTAACCTAAAATGTACTTTAATGAAGTGCATACCCCTCTTAAGGGCTGCAAGGTATTCCTTCAATAGTGCTTCTAATGCCCTATTTTGCCCAAGTAAAAATAAATAATATTGACTATTTCCTTTACAATATTCTTGACCCCTTTAAATGCCTTTAATGGTTGTTTTCCCTTCGAAGAAGAACATTTCATTCTTTTACCTCTCTTTTTAGCACCCCTATAGCCCATAGACTTAGAGGAGGAAATAAGTGTCAAAGATTTGCCCTATTGTGGCATTCTCCTTCTAAATCAACACATTGATCAATAAAAATCAGCAAGGATGGGAGGATCAAATCCTCATGGAGATCATTATCCATCACTATGTCTAAGTAGAAAAAAACTTCTCCAAGCCTAATTATCTTTAGACCGTAGTCAACAACACATGACTTCCCATCCATCCTAGCTTGAAAGTCTCTTTTAACAACATGAACTTCTCTTACCTCATTTGCTTTACAACGCTTTATAAATTTTAACCAAGGTACTATTCATGTGTCCTTGAAACTTTTAAAGTTTGTAGATGCCATCATGAGACTAAGGGATAGGACGATCCTAAGCCCAATTCATAAACTTTTCACGTGTATCTAGATCTATATTAATCCCAAAGAGATTAGGAGTATCACAATATAGGATATATATCCTCTTGTAGGAATATAGAATAATTTTTGAGGTTAAGGCATCCATGAAATTTTGGCCCGGTTGGTTTATTGGTTTTTGAAATAACATTAAGTGGAATTATTAGCTATTCATGAGATTTCACAAATCATCAAAGGTGAAAAAAAGGGAATATAAGTCTGTAATTAAATTTGATATTAAAAACATATTCATGGTCTTTCAAGCATGTTTTTCTCTTACTATTTTATCAAATTCTTTACCCTCAAGAAGAATTTGGGAAATTAAATTTCCTAGTAAGAATCAAGATCCCAAGGACTTGCCAATAGACCCCCATGACCTAGTGCCATCCATGAGCAATCAAAGGGTATTTTCTAATTGCATCTTATGCAACTCTCAATGTATTTTACCTCACTTTTCAGATAGACCAACGTGATTATGCACTATCTATACTACTAAGCATTAAGTTCAACCCACCAATCATACTTTGACATAAGACAGCCTCACGACATCCCCTGTGACTAAGTGCCAATACGTGAGGGTTCTTAAGTTAAAGATACATCTCACGCTAAGTGCATGCTCATAGCTTTCCTCCTAAATGTAACCCCCATGACCGACTGTCATCACACAAAATCGATAGCATCGTCATGGCATACATTATTGGTGGAACGCTTGAATTAATTAGAACTCTTTTAATTTGTATCCATTTACACTTAATGTTTGGAAACACTTAGACCTTCTAAATTGAGGGTTTTTGCTTGCAAAGGTCTCATCATTTTATCTTCTTATTTAGGTTCTTTGTATCCTAATCATGCATCACATACATCAATAGGATATTGAAAGCGTAAATAAGTAAATAGCCTAGTATGCTCCTAGGGTGGAATGACCATGAGCCTAACCAAGTGATGCACTTAGAGTCGTAGGTGCATCACTTCGATTGATTTTAAATAGGTTGAATTAAACTAAACTATTACATGAGAGTATCTCATACATTCATGGGTCTTGAAATGGCTTCCATACCTCCATAGGATTCCTTGCCTCATGTAACATTTACATAAATGGAAATTCTCACTCCTAATGTTTCTGCTCTCTTAACTTTTACAAGTAGAACAAGAGGCATGCAAGCCCCATTTAATATAACCTATTTCAACAATTGAAGTAAATAAAATCAATATTAGAGACTCATGATTATCCTCATTCATTCATCATTCATTTAACATTTAAATAAACAAAATAAATCAAGAATTGACATTTAATTTCAATAATTAAGTGCTAATCAAATTAATAAATAATTGATCATGAAAAAACAAGCATAACATTTATATATATATATATATATATATCATATTTTTACCATATTTGGATATCAACTTAAACAAGTTTAAAAGTAATTAAATGTGTCCAACATATTTTTGAGAGTTTGCACAACATTTGTGCAACCATTATGTGCGTTTCAACACCACCTCGATCACTAAAGGAACCTAAAAAGCTCAACGTTCACTCAAGACCAAATGGGGCACTACTAGCTGAGGGAAACCCAAGGTTGGGCAACAACCAAAATGGCCACAGCCTTGCCAAGTGCTGCCAATCTGCCGGCAGCACCCCTGTTTTGGGGTCAAATGCGAACCAAGCCATTTTGGGCTCAATTTTTATGCACCAAAATTTTTAGAATAACTTCTAAACATCAAAGCACACTGTATGGATGAATATTTCAGATTAAGCACCTTGTAAAACCGAAATATCAAGTGCCCAAAGATGCTTGAAAAACAAGTTTAAGCAAGAATCGTGTTCTTAAAAAATCTCCAATTATATCCAATCCTATTGGACCTAAAAATGACCAAAATAAATTAAGGTCGTTCATAACATGCCATATCAGAATATAACATTAACAAATGCCAAATAAAAAATTCAACATCATAAAATTGAATCAAAACATGCCTATTACATGATTTAACAATTAAAGCATACAATAGCATGATTCAATCCATCAATCAAGGAGCCATAAGTAAGATCATCCATACACTCCAACCCATCATATGGATTGAGTACATGGTGATTATGATCAGTTATTCACAAAAACCAATCATCTAATCCAAGCAAAATCCAAATCCATGCATGAATATGACTCCAATACCACTTGAAGGTTTGTATGGCACTAGGATCCAAATATTTTCAAAAAAACAAAAACTGAATAAACTAGCCCACACAACACTAAAAGGATCTAGACACAAACATAATTCAGATTTAAAAATGAAAAATACCTGGGTGGAAGCAGAAAATTCGAAGAGTAAGAGTCAAAATCTTTCTCACCGTCAAATGGGCTCTTCACTGGTGCGGCAGGATCATCACCATTTTTACCTTGGATAGACTTCTCTGTTTGGGCTAAAATTTTAATTGGAACTCCTCAACCCATTGAAGACTCTATATTCCAAATTTCAGGCCGATCCGATATGGATAGGTATGCCAACCAGAGGCAAAAACCAGCTGCTAGAAACAGCTCGAGTCAAGAGCAAAAAGCAACCAAACTAGATTGCCTCTAATGCAAACGTCCACACACCAGTAAATGACATATTATCTATATAAAGGATGGAATATCGACATGGAATGAGAGGGGGAAGGTGGAGAATATGGTAGTGGAAAGGGGAGGGAGAATGAGAGAGCGATGGGAGACTAACAGCTTAGATTCCCACTACACAATATTTTTGGGAGAAAATCACACAAAATGTGCACACCTCAAGCTTCCTATGGCTGGACACTCTCTATATCTATATATAGGAGTGGTCACTCACCTCCTTCAAGGAGGTGGTGCCAAGTGTCCATAGCTTAGGAGGCCACTAACTTTGTGATTAATGAATTTAATTAAAGTACCAATTTCATCTAATGAAATATCTTATAATTAAATTCTAATTCTAATTAAATGAACTCTTCATTTAATAATTCTCCCAAAAAAATATCTCTCCAACTTAATTAAACTAAACACTTTAATTTAATTATTAATCGTTTGACTTAACTCTTAAGTTAAAGCACATAACATTTTAAGCTAGTCAAAATTGACTCAACTCTTAAATTAATTTTGATCAATTGATAGTCATGTGACATCAATTAATTAACCTTTAATTAATTGATCTTAATTTAACTCTTGAATTAATTTGACCAATTTAATAATTAAATTGATCAAGCTAAAATGACTACAATTTTGTCTCTTCCAAAAAATGGTCATGAATTTTCTAACTTTTAGAAAATTCTCCTTCTTTCAATAGACCATGTCATCGGCTTTTGTGTATGACCCATTAGGTTCTACTATTCATTGGACATGGGCTCACAACTTTTTGTAACTTTTGGAATATCAAATATTCACCTTAGTTTAAACTCCTTTACACTAAGCAACTCAATTCAATTAATCTTATTAATTGAAGAGTATCCAATTTTCATTGTTGATGTCCAATTTCAAGCCCATGGAGCCCAACCAATTGGCCGAAATGAATGCTCTTGAAGAACTATTTTAGCATTATACGTACCATGCAAATATGATCATTCCATCTTCTATCTCCCGAAAGAGGCTTAGGGCAAGATATTAGTCCGTTCCCCAATAGCCTTAATGCTATGTTTCTATTCTTAATGTTCAATTTTATTGTGTGATCTCACCTTTGGAAAAACTTATTTTTCCAAATAGTCACACCACCTTGCGCAAGAATTTTTTGGAATCGATCATTGTAGAATACATGGGAGATACACTCACCCTTCACAAAGATGAGGAGTTGGATTCCTTTTCGGATCTCACAAACCTCTATGTCCAGCAGCTTATGCGCAGTCCCCACCCAAGTGGCCTGCTAAGTGACCAGGGAATAGTTAAAGCGTAAAGGCCAAACACAAAGCTACCATGGATCATCGATCAAAAGACCAATAATATACACTAGCATAAGCAAAAGAACTTGCCACTACTGGCATGCCACTTCGGCTATCTAGTGGATTCTCCAAGCGGGTCTTTAGTACTTTGTTCTCTAACAAGCATCTATAAACATGCATCCATATCTCATGTGGGATTGCTCATGGAATGGAGCAAAATCCAACCCTTGGATTTATGCATCGTTAGTGCAAGTCTATTTGGATCTTAAATGCCCTGTCTCATAAGATCCTATGACTTGGAAGATTTAAGATCATGATCGTATGAAACTTATTCCATGCTAAGCACCTAGTGCATGAACAAGTCCCATAGTATGGTGTGATCTAAGGGCGTTATCTAACTGCTATTGAAGAAAATAAAGAGCATAAGATGAAGATGGCCATATAAAGAATATCATTCAATTAAAATTGTACCATGAGTGAAATAGTTTGCAAAGCCAATCTTCTTGGCTTGTAGGGTACTATTCCAACACCAATGACATATGTAGTGATTCGATTAGAACCTGCTCATAACACTTAGCGAGCATGCCACACCTAGTCTTGTACATTTAATAGCTTACAATTATCCTTCATATAGTGGATGCATAAGATATGTGGGATATTCTATATCTCTCATCATCAGTCTAAGGGGTCATAGACTTGGTGAGATGAAGATTATGTCCTAAAGGGAGAATTTCTCTCTTTAATTCTTCCATACTAAACCCCTTTAGTATTTCATCAATGTACAAGGTTTGGGAAAGCCCTACTATCCTTCATGATCTATCTATATAGATATGTATTCCAATTACAGAGAATACTTTTTCCAAACCCTTTATGGAGAATTATGTAGACAACCATGCTTTAGTATACTCTAACATTCCTACCTCATTCCTAATTAGAATGATGTCATCGACATAAAGCATAATAAATTGTATACTACTTCCACTAGCCTTCTTATACACACAAAGGTCATACACCTTTTTGACAAAGCTAAATGATTTGACTATCTTATCAAAAACATATGTTCTAAGTTTAGGATGCTAATTCGAGTCCATTAATAGATCTCTAAAGTTTGCAAACCTTTTGCTTTCTCTCTCTGGATGTAAAACTTTGTGGTTTCTCCATATGATTTTCTTCTTCAATGTTCCCATTGAGGAAAGTGGTTTCTACATCCATTTTCCATATCTCATAATCATAATATGTGAATATGGCAAGTAAAATCTGAATAAACTTACGCATTGCGACCGGCGCAAAGGTTTTCTCAAAATTGATACCAGATCTTTAAGTATAACATTTTACCACTAATCGTACCTTAAAAGTTACTACTTCTCCATCTAGCCCTAGCTTTCGCTTATAAATCCATTTGCAACCAACGGGAACTATTTTCTCTAATGGATCTACCAAAGTCTTTACCTTGTTGGAGTATGTGGAGTCTATTTTGGATTTTATAGTATCTAGCTAATGTACCAAGTCTATGTCTAACATAGCATACTCATAGTTCTTCAGATCATTATCCAATTGGCCCATCTCGTGAAGAAATCTAAATTTTTTGGGTTGCTTCTTAATTGGGTTTGACTTTTTTAGAGGTTGTGTGTAGGGCTCTCGCAATTCACTTGTTTCCACCACTTATGTGAATTGTTGATTGTCTTGAACTTTATCAAGTTCAGTGACAACGTCATTCCTATCTAATAGAAAATTCTTTTCTAAAAAGGTGGTGTTCCTAAAAAAATACCTTTTGTTTTGAGGGATCATAAAGGTAATAACCCATAGACTCTCTTGGGTATCCCACAAACTTACACAAGGTGAATCTACTATCCAACTTATCTCCCACTATTTGTCTCACATAGGTAGGAGATCCCTAAACCCTTAGACAATGGTAAGAGAGTGCTCTTGCCATGCCATACTTCATATGGTATCTTTAGTACTGATTTTGAAAATCCTCTAAAATGATATAAGCACATCTAAAATGATTTAGCACTTAGTAACTTTGTTGCTATTTATAAGGCATATCCTCTAAAATGATATAGGCATATCAAAGAAGCTTATCATGGAATATACTATGTCCAACAAGGTACGATTGCTCCTCTTGGCTACTTCATTGTGCTGGGGTGTGTCAAGTGGACTTCATTGAGAAAGAAATCCCCATTCTCCTTTAGATAGTCCAAGAATTCACTACTTAAGTATTCGTTCTCTCAATCTAATCGAAGAGCATTAATACTAAGTCTCTTTTACTTTTCTACTTCATTTCTATACTCTTTAAACTTGGACTTGTACTACATAAGATACATATGTCCGTACCGACTATAGTCATCGGTGAAGGTAATGAAGTAAGAATAGCGACCTCTATCACTAACTCTTAGTGGACCACAAACATCTGTATAGATCCAATCCAAAAGTTTTGTGGAGCACTCTGTTTATCCTATAAAGGGAGCCTTGATCATTATTCCCTTCAAACAAGATTCACAAGTAGGAAAGTCCTCAATGCCATTAACTTTTAGTGCTTTGAGTGCTTCTAACTTGCTCATCCTATTTTTAGAGATATGCCCAGGTCTTGCATGCTATAAAATGGAATCTTCTTGGATATTTAATTTTCTTACTTAGTTCAAAGTGTATTATTGATGGTTAAGAATCCAATATGTTCAATCCTTTGTTAATTGTACTAAAAGCAATTAAAGAACCCATTCTTTAATGCCTTCAATCTCTCATTTGATGTATAAGGATCAAAACCTTTGCTATCTAAAATGGGAATAGAAATATTCTTCTTAACAATATATGGTACATGTTAACAAAGGTCCAATACAAGTATGGAATTCTCATAATCCAACTTATTGTACACCTTTAACTTAAGTCACAACTCTTGTTCCTTTGCCAAGGCATTAGATCACATCCCCATCTCTTAATTTTATTCTTCTTTCTATTCTTTGTAACAACTTACAAAGTTAAGAACCACATTTGATATCATATATACATGAGAAAAAATTCATCCTAAAATGCATTTCAATAAAGTACATACTCTTCTTAAGGGTTGCAAGATAACTCTTTCAAATAGCTTCAAATGCCCTATCTAGCCAAAGTGAAAACAAATAATATCGACTATATCCTTTATAATCTTCTTGATTCCTTCGGATGCCTTTAATGGTTGTTTTCCCTTGGATGAAGAACGTTTTTTCCTTTTACCTCTTTTTCTAGCACTACTAAGGTCTATAGAGTTGAAGGAGAAAACAAATGTCAAAGGTTGGCCCTTGTCATACTAATCTCCTTCTAGATCAACATTTTGATCAATAAAACTCGATGAGGATGTGAGGATCAAGTCCTCATGGAGATAATTGTCCATCACTATGTCTAAGTAGAAAAAATGTCTCCAAGACCAATCATTTTTGGACCGTAGTTGATGACATATGACTTCACATTTGTCCTAACTTGAAAAGTCTCCCTTTGACAACATAAACTTCTCACACCTCATTTGCTTTACAACTCTTTGTAAACTTTAACCAAGGTACCATTCATGTGTCCTTGAGACTTTTAAAGTTTGTAGATGCCATCATGAGACTAAGAGATAGGATGATCCAAAGCCCAATTCATGACCTTTTCAAGTGTTTCTAGATCTATATTAATTCCAAAGGGATTAGGAATACCACAATATAGGAACTATATCTATTTTTAGGAATCTAGAACAATTTTTGAGGTTAGGTCAATCATGAAAGTTTGGCTTGGTTAGTTTATTAGTTTCCAAAACAACATTGAGTGGAATTTTAGCCATTCTTGAGATTTCACAAATCTTTAAAGACAAAATAGAGAATGTGCATGTGATTGAATTTGATATTAAAACATGTTCATGGTCTTTCAATAATATTTTTCTCCAACTATTTTATCAAATGCTTCACCCCCAAGAAGAATTTAGGAAATCAAATTTGCTAGTAAGAATCAAGACCTAATGACTTGCAAGTAGACCCCGCTTACAAGTGCCATCCGTGAGCAATCATAAGGTAGATCACTTTTACCAATTGTTTCTCATGCAAATCCTGATATATTTTGCCTCACTTTTTATATAGATCCACGTTTACGTGTACCATCTATACTACTAAGTGTTAAGTCCAACCTATTAATCGTTCTTTGTCTCAAGATGACCTCACAACATCTCTCATTTATGAGTGCCAATGCGTGAGGGTTCATAAGTCAAAGATGCATCTCGTGCTAAGCATATGCTCATAGTTTGGCTCATAAGTGTGACCTTGTTTATGAGTGCCATCACACAAAATTGGTAGCATCATCATGGCATACACTATTGGTAGAAGGTTTGGATTAATTAAAACTCTTTTGATTGTATTATTTAGGACTCAATATTTGAAAAACACTTAGACATTCTAAGCGAAGGGTTTTTGCTTGCAAAGATCTCATCATTTTTATCTTTTTATTTAGGTTCTCTATATCTTAATCATGCATCTTATACATCAATAGGATACAAAAAGTATAAATAAGTAATTGTGCCTAGCATGCTCCTATGGTGGGATAACTATGAGACTAATCAAGTGAAGCACTTAAAGCCATAGGTGCATCACTCGATTGATTTTAAATGGGTTGATTAAACTAAGCTATTATATGAGTGTATCCCATACATTTATGGGTCTTCAAGCCTCCTTAGATCCTCTTTATTCCTTGAAAATTTTACAATAGAAAGAAAATTTCACTCCTAGTGATTCCACTCTCATGACTTTTACAAGATAGAACAAGATGCATGCAAGCCCCATTTAATGCAACCCATTTCAAAAACTTGAAATAAATAAACTCAATATTAAAAGCTCATGATCATCCCCATTCATTCATCATTTATTCAACAATTAAATGAACAATAAATAAATCAAGAATTAATAATTAATTCCAACAATTAAATGCTTATATCATAAATAAATAATTGGCCAAGCGAAAATAAGCATAACTATTATGCATCCCATTTTACAATAACTGGAGATCAACTTTAACAAGATTTAAGAAGTAATTAAAAATGTCAAACATAGTTTTGAGAACTCACACAATACTTGTGCATCAATTGTATATGATTTAAATAAGTTTTTAGTCACTTAAGGTACCAAAAAAAGCTCAAAACGTGATAAACCCTAAACATTGGACTGTTGGCTGAGGCAAGCTCATGGCTAGGCAAAAACTTTTAGCCACTACCCTACCATGGCTGTCATGTGCTAGTAGCTCCCCAAGTTTAGGGTCAAGACCAAGTCAAGCCTATTTTGGCTCAACTTTTGTGCACCAAAAACTTTAGAACACCTTCTAAACATTAAAACGCATATTATGGAGATGTTCAAAAGTCACAAAGAGTTGTGAGCCCATGTCCAATAAATAGTAGAACCTAATGAGTCACACACAAAATTTGATTAGCTTCCTAATTGATGGAGAAATGTTTCTAAGAGTTAGAACATTCACTTTTAGTGGACCGATTTTGAGGTGATCAATTTTGAGGTCAATTTTGGTTTAATTAATTTAAGTGTTAAATTAATCAATTAATTTAAAGATTTATATTAGACCAATAATTAAACAGTTAATTATTTGGTGCCATTTGATCTCCAATTGATCAAAGTTAACATAAAGAGTTAAGTTAGCAAAATTAAACTTAAGAGTTAAAGCTTGTTGACTTAAGGGTTAAGTTAAAGGTTAATTAATTAAAATATAGTGTTTACTTTAATTAATGAGAAGAATATATTTTGGAGGAAAAATTCAAATGAAGAGTTCATTTTAGTTGGCATTTTAATTAATTTGAAATTAGAATAAAATGCACATGAAATTCAAATAAGATTTGAATTTGTGTTTGCCAACTTGGTATGCAAGCCGGTGGCCTAGCTTGAGGAAGATGTGATGCCAACTTGGCATCACACCATCCTATCTCTATATATAGATATAGAGGGGGAATATATTCAGCACTTGTGTTTTGGTGTGACGAGTAGAATCTTTCGCATTTTTCTTCAAAAACTCTCTCCAAGAATTGCCTCATGTGTTGAAGCTTTGCTCTCTATTCTTCTCCTACCTCAAAATTGGCCTCCACCATAGCTTTTATCCTCTCTTTCTCTAGCTACAAGTGAGTAGAAATTGGAAGTTCAGTTGGTGTGTGGATCATTACAATAGAGGCAAAACATTTGGTTTGCTTGCCTTTGGAGATCTACTTTGTAGCGCAGCAGTTTTGGCAAATTTTTTCCAAGAGATCTAAACCACATTTTGCTCCATATTTTTTAAAGTTTCTTCATCAAAATGTTGAGAAGATACAATAATTGATTTGTGATTTTTGGAGAAGTTTGGACGAGGAAATATTTGCTCTTTTCTAGCTATGCTAGTTTCTAGCAATTTTTGGATTGGTGATAGGTTCACCATTTTCTCCTTGGATATTTGATCATCAAGGTAATTCTCTATCTAAATCTAAATCATGTGAAAGAAAGTAAGGCACTACAATTCAATTATCAAAACTTCAAAAGCATGAAATTAACTAGTGTTTATAAGCATAACAAGGATCTAATCATGCTAGGGATTCAGATTTAGTGAGAGCATTACCTTGATAAACAAAATCAAAGGAGAGACAAGGGAACTCTTCACTAGTCCAGAAACTATTTGCAATTAGTGCAACTGAAATATTGCGAAAATATCCCATCCAAAACTCCTCCAAAAATTTTTAAAAAATTACTGGAGCATCTCAACACCTTGAAGAACTCTGTAAAAACTTTAGATCAAAAATCTTTCTGAAACTCCTTGGAGAAATTTGCCAAACTAAACTCTGTGCAAGTGGATCTCTAAAAACTAGCAAGTCATCTTGTCTCCATTGTTATGATCCACACACAAATTAGATTTTCCAAGATCTTAGATTTATAAGTTGTAGTAAGAACAGAGATATAATAATGGTGGAGGCTAATTTTAGGTTGGAGGGAAGAAAAAGAGAGCAAAGTTTTCAATACATGAATGCAATGCTTGCAAAATGGTTTTGGAGGGAGTTTTGTAGAGAATCTAATTCTTCACACCAATTATGATAGTGATCGGCCATCTCTCTCTATATTTATATATAGATGCTGAACATGTGTGATTCCAAAGTGGCATCACAGTGCATGAGGGGGGCGGCCAAGTGGGGTTGCCAAGGGGACAAATTAAATTCAAATCTCATTTCAATTTCATGTGCATTTTAATTACATTTAGAATCTAATTCCAAATTAATTAAGGCACTAATTCAAATGAACACTTCATTTGAATTTTTTCTCCAAAATTAATTCTTCCCAATTAACCAAATTAAACTCTTTAATTTAATAAATTATCCTTTAATCAATTGATTGTAATATTGACACCAAAAAATTAACTTTTTAGTTATTGGTCTAATTTAACTCATTAAATTAGTTGATTAATTTAAGACTTAGATTAATCAAGCCAAAATTAACCTTCAAATTTGGCACCTAAAAATTAGTCACCAAGGTGAAATCTTTTTCTAACAATTAGAAAATTTTCTCCATCAATTAGGAAGCTAATTAAATTTTGTGTGTAACCCAATACGTTCTACTATTCATTGGACATGGGCTCACAATTCCTTGTGACTTTTGAATATCTCATATTCATTTTATTTTAAAACTCCTTTTAAACTAATCAACTCCATTCAATTAATCTCATTAATTGAAGAGCAGCCAATCTTCATGGTGGGTGTCCAACCTCAAACCCATAGAGCCCAACTAATTAGTTGAAATAAATATTTTAGAGAACTATCATCGCTCTACGCGTGCCATGCAAATATAGTCATTTCATCTCCTATCTCCGTAAAGAGGCCTAGGGCAAGATATTTGTCGGCTCTCTAATAGCCTCAATACTATGTCTTTATTCTCAATGTTCAATCCTATTGTGTGACCTTGCCTTAGGAAAACGCCTTTTCCAAAATTTTGCACCACCTTGCACAAGGTTTTCTAGGAATCGATCATTATAGAATATATAGGAGATGTAGTCGGCCTTCACAATAATGCTAAGTAGCTCATACCTAATCTCAATCTGGGTGGTTAAAGAGTCAAAGCATGAGGACCAGACATAAGGTTATCATGGATCTTCAAATAAGAGGACTAATAATATAAACTTATGTAAGCAGGAAAACTAGCTACTATCGACTTGCCACTATGACTATCTAGTGGATTCTTTGGTAGGTCTTTAGTACCTTGTTCTCTAACAAACACCCACTAACATGCACTCATATGTTATAAAATTGCTCATGGAATGGAGCAATTTCTATCTCTTGAATTTATACATCATTAGTGCAAGTCTATCCAAATCTTAGATGTCCTATCTCATAACATCCGATGACTTGGAATATTTAATATCACGAACGTGTAAAATTATTCCATAGTTATCGAACCAAGCCTCATAGCCATAATTGATCTAAGGGCTTCATCTAAATGCCAATTAAGTAATATAGAGCATTAGATGAAGATGGACATATAAAGAATATTATTCAATTAGGATTATATCATGAGTGAAATAGTTTACAAGATTAACCTAATTGGCCTGCGGGGTACTATTACAACAATCTCCCACTTGCATTAAAGGAAATGTCCTATGGTCATGAGACCCATCTTCATAACATATCCTCCAAAAACTTTTAGCTTTTAGGGGTTTAGACAATGGTTCTACTATATTCTCTTTTGAGGCTACTTTATCTACTTAATTGTCACCTTTATCAAATGATATCATATATCAAATGATAATGCATAAATATGTATCCAAACATGGATATTACATCATCTACATCTGATTGGAAACTAAAATCTAAAAACTATGTGAGTTTCAAATCTCTTTTGTTGTATGCCAAAAATAAGTCCTTAGTCCTTCTTGAGTACTTAAGAATTGTTTTAATGGCCATCCAGTGACTATCACTATGATCGAATTGAAAACTACTCATAACACTTAAAGCATGTGCCAAATCCAGTCTTATACATTGAATGGCATACAATATACTCCATGTAGTGGACATATAAGGTATGTGGGACATTCTGTGTCTCTTGTCGTCAATTTAAAGGGCCATAGACTTGGAGAGATGAATATCATGCCCCAAAGGGAAGAATCCCCTCTTGGATTCTTCCATACTAAACCTCTTTAGTATCATGTCAATGTACAATATTTGGGAAAGCCCCGACATCCTCCTTGATCTATCTCTATAGATACGTATTCTTAATATGTATGACGCTTTTCTCAAATCCTTCATGGAGAATTGTATAGATAATCATGATTTAGTACACTCTAACATTTTCTTTCTATTCTCAGTGAGAAGAATGTCATCAATATAAAGCATAATAACCTGTATGTTACTCTCACTAGCCCTTTTGTACACACAAGATTTATACACCTTTTTGACAAAGTCAAATAATTTGACTATCTTATCAACAAAGTAAGTTCTTAGTTTGGGACACCAATTAAAGTTCATAAATAGATCTCTGGAGTTTGCAAATGTTTTGCTCTCTCCCTTTAGATATAAAACCATATAGTTGCTCCATATATTTTACTTCTTCAATGTCACAATTAAGGAAAGTAATTTTTACATCCATTTGCCATATCTCATAGTCATAATATATGACTATGGCAAATAGAATCCTAACGGACTTAGACATTGTGACCAGCATAAAGGTTTCCTTGAAATCAATACCGAGCCTTTGAATATAACCTTTTGCCACTAGTCGTGCCTTAAAAGTCACTACTTCCTTATCTATCCCAAGCTTTCGCTTATAGATCCACTTGCAACTAATGGAGACTATTTCCTTTAGTGGATCTACCAAAGTCCATACTTTTTTGAGTTCATAGAGTCCATTTCGGATCTTATGACTTCAAGCTAGCAACCCAAATCTATATCCAACATAGCTTTCTCATAGGTCTTCGAATCATCACCTGATTGTCTCGTCTCATAAAGAAATTCAAACCTTTTAGGTTACTTTTTGATCTGATCTGACCTTCTTAGAGGTTGTGTATGAGGCTCTTTGATATTTATTTATTTCTACCATTTTTGGGATTTACTGATTATCTTAAACTTCACCATGCTTAATTATAATATCTTTTATGTTTTATAAAAATTTCTTTTCTAGAAATGTGGTGTTCCTTAAAACAAATACATTTTGTTTCGAGAGATCACAAAACTAATAACCCATAGACTCTCTTGAGTATCCCATAAACTCACATAAAGTGGATCTACAATCCAACTTATCTCCAACTGTCTATCCTACATAGGCAGGAGATCCCCAAACCTTTAGATAATGGTGAGAGGATGCTTTGCCACCCCATATCTCATATGGTATTTTTTGCATCGACTTTGAAGGTATTATGCTTAGTAACTTCACCGCCGTCTATAAGGCATATCCTCAAAATGGATATAGTCACATCAAAGAAGTTTATCATGGAATGTACCATATCCAATAAGGTACGGTTGTTTCTTTTGCTACTCTAGTGTGTTGAGGTGTGCTAGGTGAATTCTACTGAGTGAGAATCTCATTCTCCTTTAGATAATCTAAGAATTGGATACTTCAATATTCATTCCCTCAATTCAATTGAAAAACTTTTATACTAAGTCCCTTTTTGTTTTACTACTTTATTTGTATACTCTTTGAATTTTTGAAAGGCCTCAAACTTGTACATCATAAGGTACCTTTCCCATTAATTCTTAGTAGACCACAAACTTTCATATAGATCAAATCCAAAGATTTTGTAGAGCCCTTAATTTGCCCTACAAAGGGAACCTTGGTCATTGTTTCCCTCAAACAAGATTTAAACGTATGAAGGTTCTCAATGCCACTAACTTTTAGTGCTTTGAGAGCCGCTTATTAGCTCATCTTATTTTTAGAAATATGCCCAAGTCATGCATGCTATAGAATGGCATTTTCTAGGATATCTAATTTCCTTACTTCATTGAGGGTGCATTAGTGATGGTCAACAATCTAATATGCACAATCCTTTGTTGAGTGTACCATAAACAACTAAAAACCTTATTCTTTAATATCTAAAATCTCACATTTGATATAGAAAGATCAAATCCATTGCTATCCAAAATAGGAATAGAAATATTGTTCTCAATAATATATGGTACATGTTAACAAAGGTTTAATACAAATATGGAATTCTCTAAGTCTAATTTATTGTATGCCTTGGGGTCAAGTCGCAACTTTTGCTCCTTTGCCAAGGCATAGGATCTTATCCATATCACTTAGTTTTATTCTTTTTCGTATTCTTCATAGCAACTTACAAAGAGAAAATCCACATACGATATCATATATCCGTGAGGAAAAATTCATCTTAAAATGCACTTAAAAAGTACATACCCTTCTTAAGGGCTGCAAGATAACCTTTGCAAATAGCTTCCAATGGCGTATCCAGCTAATATATCTTTTATAATCTTCTTGTCTCCAAATGCCTTTGATAGTTGTTTTCCCTTCAAGGAAAAATATTTATTCCTTTTACCTCTCTTTTTAGCACCCTTTAGGCCTATAAACTTAGAGAAGGAAACAAATGTCAAAGGTTTGCCGTTGTCATGGTAGTCTCCATCTAGATCAACATAATTGATCAACAAAATGAGGAACAAACCCTCATAGAGATCATTGTCCATCACTACGTCCAAGTTGAAAAAGCTTCTCCAAGCCCAATCATCTTTAGACCATAGTTGATGACATATGACTTCATATCTATCATAGCTTGAAAAGTCTCATTTGACAACATGAACTTCTCATACCTAGTTTACTTTACAACACTTGTAAACTTTAACCAAGATACCAATCATGTGTTCTTGAGACTTTTAATGTTTGTAGACGTTATCATGAGACTAAGGGATCGAACAATCCTAAACCCAATTCATGAACTTTTTACGTGTCACTAGATCTATATTAATCCCAAGGGATTAGGAATACCATGATGTAGAACTTTTATCCATTTCTACGAATCTCGAATGATTTTTTAGGTTGAGTCAATCATGGAAGTTTGGCTCAATTAGTTTATTGGTTTTCAAAAATAACATTGAGTGGAATTTTAGCCATTATTGAGATTTCACAAATTCTCAAAGGCAAAAAAGAGAATATACTTGTGATTAAATTTGATATTAAAAACATGTTCATTGTCTTTCAAGCATGTTTTTCTCTTACTATTTTATCAAATCGTTCACCCTCAAGAAGAATACGAGAAATCATATTTCTTAGGGAGAATTAAGATCCTAATGACTTGCAAATGGACTCCTGTGACCAAGTGCCATCTAGGACTAATCAAAGGTAAGTAATTTTTGCCAATTTCATCTTATGCAACTCTTGATATATTTTGCCTCACTTTTCATATAGACCCATGTTTATGTGTGCCATCTATACTACTAAGTGTTAAGTCTAACCTACGAACCCTTCTTTATCTCACGACAACCTCACGACATCCCTCGTTTATGAGTGCCAATGCATGAGGGTTCTCAAGTCAAAGATGCATCTCATGCTAAGTGTATGCTCACAGCTTTCCTCATAATTGTGACCTTTATTTATGAATGTCATCACACAAAATTGGTAGCATCGTCATAGCATATACTATTGGTAAAAGGCTTAGATTGATTAAAACTCTTTTAATTTATATTCATTGGGACATAATATTTGAAAAATACTTAGACATTATAAATGGAGGGTTTTTATTTACAATGCTCTCATTATTTGTATCTTCTTATTTATGTTCACTATATCCTAATCATGTATTTCATATATCAATAGGATATGGAAAGTGTAAATAAGTAAATGTGCTTAGCATACTGTTGGGGTGGGATGACCATGAGCCTAACTAAGTGATGCACTTAGAGCCATAGGTGCATCACTTGGTTGATTTTAAGTGTGTTGATTAAACTAAACTATTACATGAGTGTATCTCATACATTCATGGGTCTTTAAGCCTTCTTAGATCTTCTTTGCTCCTTGTGATTTTTACAAAAGAAAGAAAATCTCACTCCTAGTGATTCTATTCTCATGACTTTTACAAGATAGAACAAGTAGCATGTAAGTCCCATTTAATATAACCCATTTCAATAACTTGAAATAAATAAAATCAATGTTAAAAGGCTCATAATCTTCCCTATTCATTCAATAACTAAATGAACAATAAATAAATTTAGAATTAGCAATTAATTCCAACAATTAAATGCTTATCTCATACATAAATAATTGGTCTAGCATAACATTTATGCCACAAGTTAGAGATTAACTTTAACAGGATTTTAGAAGCATTCAAAAGTTTTAAACATAGTTTAGAGAACTCACACACCACTTATGCATCCATTGTGTGTGATTTAAATCAGTTCATTGTCACTTAAGAAACCAAAAGAAGGCTCAAAACTAAACTAAATCTAAACATAGAAGTGCTGGCCAAGGCAAGAACATGACTGGATAGAATGTTTTGGTTACTACCCTACTATGTGCTACCATATGCTGGCAGCCACCGTATTTTGGGGTCAAGGTCGAGTCAAGCCATTTTCGGCTCAATTTTTGTGCACTAAAAACTCTAGAACTTTTTCTTAACATTTAATCACACATTATAGACCAATTTTCAGATATGAAATTTGTTTCAAAACTGAAAATCAATGTGCTTAACAGTTATTCTTCAAAAATCAAGTCTAAGTGAGAATCAAATTCTCCAAAAATCTCCACCCAAACTCCAATCTCATTGGATTCAAAAATGATCAAAACACTTTCAACCATAAATTAACATGCTATATCAACATATAACATCAATTAATTCCAAATCTCTATTCAACATTAATTACTATGAATTAAAACATACTAACTACATAAATGAACACTTAAATCACATAATAGCATACTTTTAATTCATCAATCAAGAAGCCACACACAACATCACCCAAACACTCCAATCCATCATATGAATCAAGAATTTGGTGTTTTAGATTTATCCATCACATGAATCAATCACCTAAGGAAAATCCAAATCTAAGCATGATTTAGGTTTTGATACCACTTAAAAGCAAGCAAGGCACTAGGATCTAATTATCAAAACTTCAAAAGCATAAAATTAACTAGTGTCTACAAGCATAACAAGGATCTAATCATGCTCGGGATTCATATTTGGTGAGAGCATTACCTTGAAAAGAAAAATCCAAGGAGAGATCGATGAACTACTCACTACTCAACAAACTATCTACAACTGGCACAGCTAGAAGAGTGCAAAAATAGCCCAACCAAAACTTCTAAAAAATTTTGAGAAAATAATTAGAGCTTCTAAACACCTTGAAGAACTTTATAAAAATATTGGATCAAAAAGCCTTTTGAAACTCCCTAGAGAAATTTGCCAAACTAGACACTGTGCAGGTGGATTTCCAAAATCTAGCAAGCCAAGTGCCTTGCCTCTATTGTTATGATCCGCACATTTTCCAAGATCTCTGATCTATAAGTTGGAGTAAAACCAAAGATACAATAATGGTGAAGGCTGATTTTTGGTTGGAGGGAAGAAGAATAGAGCCAAACTCTCAACACATGAATGTAATGCTTGCAAGATAGTTTTAGAAAGAATTTTGCAAAAAATCTAATTCTTCATACCAATTGTGATAGTGGCCAGCTATCTCTCCCTATATCTATACATAGATATTGAAAATGTGTGATGCCAAGGTGGCATCACATAATGTATGAGTGGGGGTGGCCAAGTGGGGTTGCCAAGGTGGCAAATTAAATTCAATTCTCATTTGAATTTCATGTAAATTTTAATTACATTTGCCATGCAATTTCAAATTAATTAAGATGCTAATTCAAATGCGCTCTTCATTTGAATTTTTCCTCCAAAATCCCAACTAATCAAATTAAACTCTTTAATTTTATTAATTATACTTTGACTTAACTCTGTAGGTCAAACTAGCTTAACTCCTTAAGTTTAATTTGTTAACTTAACTCTTTAAGTTAACTTGACCAATTGATGGTCATGTTGGTACCAAATAATTAACTCCTTAATTATTTATCTAATTTAAATCCTTAATTAGTTGATTAATTTAACACTTAAATTAATCAACCCAAAATTGAACTTTAAACTTGGTATCTAAAAATCGGTCTCCTAGGAGAAATCTTTTTCTAACAAATTAGAACATTTTCTCCATCAATTAGAAAGTTAATTGGATTTTATGTGCAGACCAGTAGGTTCTATAATTTATTTGACATGGGCTCATAACTCCTTTTAACTTTTGAATATCTCATATTCATTTTAGTTTAAAACTCCATTTAAACTAATCGACTTAATTCAATTAATCTCATTAATTAAAGAATAGCCAATCTCCATGGTCGATGTCCAACTTTAAGGTTACGGAGCCTAACTAATTTGCTAAAATGAATATTCTAGAGAATCATCATTGCTCTACATTGCCATGCAAATATGATCTTTCCATCTTCTATCTCTCAAAAGAAGCCTAGGGCAAAACATTTGTCGGCTCCCTAATAGCTTCGATATTATATCTCTATTCTTAATGTTTGATCTTATTGTGTGACCTAATCTTTGGAAAACTCCTTTTTCAAAATTTCACACCTCCTTGTGCAAGGATTTCTAGGAATCGATTATTATAGAATACATAGAAGATGCGCTCACCCTTCACAATAGCAAGGAGTTGAATTTCATCTTGGATCTCACAAACCTCTATGCTAAGTAGCACATACCCAATCTCAACCTGAAAGACCTGCTAGGTGGTCAATGAAGAGTCAAATCATGAGGATCAGACACAAGGTTATCTTGGATCTTTAGGTCAGAGGACTAATAATATGTACTAGCATAAACAGAAGAACTAGCCACTCCTAATTTGCTATTATGGCTATCGAGTAGATTCTCTAGTGGGTCTTCAGTGCCTTACTCTCTAACAAGCACTCACTAATATGTATCCGTATCTCATACAATTGATCATGGAATGTAGCAATCTCCAACTCTTGGATTTATGAAATGTTAGTGCAAATCGATCTAGATCTTAGATGTTCTATCTCTTATGATCCTATGACTTTGAAGATTTAAGATCACGATCATGTGAGATTTATTCTATAGTCACCAAACTTAGTCTTACAGTCATAGGTGATCTAAGGGCTTCATCCAAGTGCTAGTGAAGTGAAATAAATCATAAGATGAAGATGGCCATATAAAGAATATCATTCAATCACGATTGTTTTAAAAAAGAAATAGCTTTAACAAGGCCAATCATATTGGCTTGTAGGATACTATTCCAATATCATAAGCATGTTTAGATCCTTGTTAGCTTGAGTATCCTCATTAATTTTAGCTTTTGAAGTTTTAATTATTGGATCCTAGTGCTACTCTAACCTTCAAAGCATATATAAACACCTATTCTATTATAGAATATATTCTGTAGTCCAAGCCTGAAATCCATGCAGTTACTAAGCCTTGTTTGGGAAAATCAAGAATAATATAAGACAGTAAGTCTAAAGGATTTAGTGAGGGATAATCTAAATAATAAATTAAAAGGGATCTGTCAAGTAAGAATCAACTCAATACATCGTAAATTAACAGTTAGAATATGAACATATGAGGCTACAAATAGTAACAAGTTTAGCAAATAGGCATTTTCAAATTCAAGTTTACTAGTAGGTACTAGCTCTAGAGATGTTACCATAAGCTTGAATGGCCTAACCAGCCTAACCTATTTACTATAAGAGGTATTGCCATTGGCCAACTTAATTGATTTACTACAAGAGATATCATTATAGGCTTATTGGCCTTAAGGAGAACCTAATCTAAACCAAGAAACTGCACTATCCCTATTGCTCCATGAGTAGTTTACAAATAATTTGGATACCATTAGAAAAAAAATAAACTCAAGTAACATATGCAATCCAATGAATCATAACAGGATAGACATGTTAGATTTTTCTTATTCCCATCATTCTAAACATATAAACATATCTCAAGCACAATAGCTAGGAACAACTTAACAACATGCTTGAGCTTAATAATTGAGATCAACTTAACAACACGTCTCGAGCTACCAACTGAGAACAAAAATCCAAATGATAACAGATAATAGAACGATCAGATAACAGGATGATAACAAATAATAAAACGGTCAGATAACATAGTGATAATAGATAATATAATAATAACGGTAGCAAATGAGAGTTCTAGGTGCCATAACAAACATGTTAAGCTCTTATCACAAGCATAATGATAGAACAACCCTCATAGGGGTATACACATTAACTTATAGGTAATAATTAAGATCTCAAGAAAATCACATATTTCAATAACCAAGATACAGTTACAGTATAGAAACATGTTTAATCCTTTCAAGGGTTTATCACAATAATAAATAGGTGTAAGCAAGTGCCAGATTGGCAAATTCTCACAGAGCATACAAGATAAATACCTAAGAGGTTAGACCCTTACCTTTGTGGCCTAAGAAAATACTGCCACAACCTATTGGTCCGTAGGACCTAGCTCCTCATCACCTAATCCAAAAGAATAGCTTTACTGTTAAAATATTCATTCAATCCTATAATCATAATTATATGAATAATAGCCTAAAATCAATAATTACTCAAGTAATGTGATCGTTCTAGGGTTCGTACAATAATATCATCATGGAACAGGCTAATTATTATGGGAATATTTACAAATTTCATATTGGTTCTGGTAAATGGGGCATAATCAAATCCTTAATTACATATTTAACCTCGACATGTTACACTGAGTCAATAATAATAGTGAAAGCAAGAGTAGCACTAAGATCCAATAGTAGAAACTTCATAACCTTAAATTAACTAGGCTACTCCTACTATAAGGGAACTAGACATGCTATAGATTTTGATTAAGATAAATAATTACCTCTTGTAGCTCAAAATCTAGGAGAAAAATAATGATCTCTCTTGGACATAGAAACTGTCTGGAATCAGTACAGCAGAAAGGCAGTAACAAGTGCCCCAGTTAAACTACTCAAAAAAACACCAAATTAATATAGAACACCTCAACACACTGAGGAAGCAACCATGAAATAATTGGAGCGAAAAGGATTCTAGATCGCTCCAAAAATATTCGCAAAGTTGGAGCTATTACAAGTGAATTTCCAAAATCTAGCAATTTAAGTACCTTGCCTTTGCGATTTCCCCTCACTAGAAGTTGGAGTTCGAGAAGAGAAAATGAGGTAGAGGAGATTGATTTTGAGGTTGGGAAGAAGAAGAAATGCAAAGTTTCAACACATGACGCTATACATGGAGAGATAGTTTTTCGAGGGAAAATATAGATTCTAATCTTCACACTTTCATTGAAATGGCCGATCCTTGTACCTCCTATATATAGAGGGTGGAAGGACTGATGAAAGTTGGCACCACACCTTCCTCAAGGTGATTGCCTAGGTGGCATGCCAAGGTGGCAAATTCAAATTCAAGTCTTACTTAAATTTCATGTGCATTTCTATTGCATTTGGAATATCATTCCAAAATAATTAAGATGCTAATTTAAATGAACAATTCACTTAAATTTTCCCTCCAAAAAGCATTCTTCTCATTAATTAAATTAAACACTTTAATTTAATTAATTAACATTTGATTTAACTCTTAAATTAAACAAGCTTAACTCTTAAGCTTAATTTAGTTAGCTTAACTCTTTAAGTCAACTTGACCAATTGATGGTCATCTTGGCACCAAATAATTAACTCCTTAGCTATTGGTCTAATTTAAGTCCTTAAACTAGTCGACTAATTTAACACTTAAATTAATCAAGCCAAAACTAACTGTCAAATTGTACCCATGAAATCGATCACCAAGGAAAAATCTCTAACACTTAGAAAATTATTCTATCGTACTTGGAAGCTAATTTGCTTTCGTGTGTGACCTAATAGGTTCTATTATTCATAGGACATGTGCTCACAACTCCTTGTCACTTTTGAATATCACATATTCATTTTAGTTTAAAACATTTTTTAAACTAATAAACTCAATTCAATTAATTTCATTAATTGAAAAGTACCCAATCTCTATGGTCGATATCTAACCTCAAGCCCATGGAACCCAACTAATTAGCTAAAATGAATATTTAGGAGAATTATCATGACTTTATGTGTACAATGTAAATACAATCCTTTCATCTCTTATCTCTATAAAATAGGCCTAGTGCAAGATATTTATCGGCTCTTTAATACCCTCGATACTATGTATCTATTCTTAATTGTTCAATTCATGTTTATGAACTAATCTTTGGAAAGCCCTTTTTCCAAATTGTCACACACTTTACACAAGGATTTCTTGGAATCTATCATTATAGAACACATAGGAGATGCACCTGTCCTTTACAAAAGTTAGAAGTCGGATTTTATTTTGGATCTCACAAACCTCCATGCCAAGTAGCTTATGCCCAACCTCAATCTAAAAAACCCACTAAGTGATTAAGGAATATCCAAAGCATGAGGACCAAACATAAGGTTACCATAGATCCTTAGGTTAGAGAACTAATAATATGCAGTACTAACATAAGTAGGAGAATTAACAATTATTGACTTGCCATTATGGCTATCTAGTGGATTGTCTTCAGTACTTTATTCTCTAACAAGCACCCACTAACATGCACTCATATCTCATATAGTTTCTTATGGAACTGAGCAATCTCTAACTTTTGGGTTTATGCATTCTTAGTGGAAGTCTATCTAGATCTTCGATGCTCCATCTAATAAGATCCTCTAACTTGGAAGATTTAAAATCATGATTGTGTAAGACTTACTCCATGATTACTACCTAATGAACTAACCAAGTCCTATAGTCTAATGTGATCTAAGGGCTTCATCCAAATGCTTGTGAAGAAATAATGAAAAGCATAAGATGAAAATGGCCTTATAAGAAATATCATTCTATCAAGATTGTATATGCAAGGAAATAGTTTCTACAAGGCTAATTCTATTTACTTGCTTGGCACTATTCTAGCAAACTTTCACTTGCCCTAAACCTAATATCCCATTGCTTTGAGACCCATCTTTTCAAGATGTCCTTCAAAGACTAGTTGTATTAGGGGTTTTGTCAGTGTATCTGCTATGTTCACTTTTAAGGCAACTCTCTCCACTCGGATATCACCTCTATCAATGAACTCCCAAATCAAATGATATCATCTCAAAGTGTGCTTAGATCATTAATGAGATCTTAGCTCTTTAGCTTCACTACCACCTTAGTGTTATCACAAAAAACAATAATTACCTCAACAAAGCTAGGCATTACATTCAATTCTTGAATGAAAATTTTCATCCAAACACATTTCTTTGAAGCTTCCAAAGCTATAATATATTCTACTTTAGTAGTCAAGTCGACCTTGGTGACTTGTTTGGAACTCTTCCAACTCCCCACACCGCTAATGAGAAAAAATATGAATCCAGAGATGGATTTGAGGTCATCTATATTGAATTAGAAACTAAAATCTGAAAACCCCTTGAGTTTTAATTCTCTATTATCCTATATAAGAAACAAGTCCTTAGTCCTTTTAAGTACTCAAGGATTATTTTCACAGCTAACTAATGACGCTCGCTTGGATTACATTGGAACCTCCTCATAATGCTTGGCAAGTGTGCTATATTCAGTCTAATACATTGAATTGCATACATTATGCTCCTAATTGTGAAGGCATAAGGTATGAGAGACATCCTTCGTTTCGCTTCCTCAGTCTTAGGGGCATGAATGCCATGTCCCATGGGAAGGAATACACTTTTGGATTTTTTCATACTAAACCTCTTTAGTATCTTGTCAATATATGAGGCTTGGGAAAGCCCCAACATACGCTTTGATCTATCTATGTAGATACATATTACTAATATATAGGATGTGTTTCCCAAATCCTTTATGAAGAATTGTATAGATAACCATGCTTTAGTACACTTTAACATTTCAACCTTATTCTTAATAAGAAGGATTTCATTGAAATCCTACTAGCCTTCTTGTACACACATGTTTCATGCACATTATAGGCAATGCTAAATGATTTGAACATTTTGTCAAAACATATGTTCCAACTTTGAGATACTTATTTGAGTCCATAAATGGATCTTTATAGTTTGCAAACCTTTTTCTCACTTTCCTTGGGTGTAAAATCTTGTGGTTGCTCCATTTAATTTCTTCTTCTATGTCGCTGTTGAGGAAAGCAGTTTTCACATCCATTTATCATATCTCATAGTCATAATATGCAAATATGACAAGTAGAATCCAAATGGACTTAGGCGTAACAACCGGTGGAAAGGTTTTCTTAAAATTAATATTGGGTCTTTAAGTATAACCTTTTACCACTAGTTGTACCTTAAAAGTCGCGACTTCTCCATCTACCCTAAGCTTTTACTTATAGATCTATTTGCAACCAATGAGAACTATTTCCTTTTGGTGGATCTATCAAAGTCTATACTTTATTTGAGTACATGGAGTCCATTTTGGATCACATGGCTTCAAGCCAACATTCCAAATCTATGTCCGCATAGATTCATCATAGGTCTTCAGATCATCATTCGATTATCCCATTTCATGAAGAAATCTGAACATTTTAGAATGCTGCTTGATTCAATTCAATTTATTTAGAGGTTGTATACAAAGTACTAGTTGATCATTTGTTTATGTCGTTTGTGGGATTTGTTGATTGTCTTGAACTTCATCAAGTTCAATGACAATGCTATTTTTGTCTAATAAAAAATTTTTTTCCAAAAAGGTGGCATTCCTCAAAACAAACACTTTATTTTTTATGAATAATAGAAGTACTAATCCATAGACAAATCCCATAAACTTGCACAAAGTGGATCTACCATCCAACTTATCTTCCATTGTCCGTCTCATGTAGCTAGGAAATCCTTAAACCCTTGGATAGTGGTAAGAGGGTGCTTTGCCATGTTATATCTCATATGGTGTCTTTGGCACTGACTTTGAACGTACTACATTTAGTAACTTCACCACCATTAATAGGGCGTATCCCTAAAAGGATAATGGCACATAAAAAAAACTCATCATGGAATGTACCATGTCTAACAAAGTACAATTTCTCCTCTCGATTACGTCATTGTGTTGGGGTATGCTGGGCGGAGTCTATTGTGAGAGATTCCCATTTTTCTTAAGATAATTTAAGAATTTGATACTTAAGTATTCTTTCCCTTAATCCAATTAAAGGGCTTTGATACTGAGTCTTTTTTTCTTTTCTACTTTATTTTTGTACTCTATTAACTTTTCAAAGGCTTTGAACTTGCACTGCATAAGATACATATGTCCATACTAACTATGATCATTGGTGAAGGTTATGAAGTAAAAATAGCCACCTTTCCTACTAATTCTTAGTGGTCTACAAACATCCGTATGGATCAAATCCAAAGGACCTGTGGAGTGCTCCATTTATCCTACAAAAAGAGCTTGGTGATTTTTCCTTCAACAAGATTTACAAGTTAGAAGATTCTTAATGCTGCTAATTTATAGTACTTTGAGAGCTTCTAACTTGCTCATCTTATTTTTAGAGATATAGCTAAGTCTAGCATGCCAAAGAATGATATAATCTTGGGTATCTTACTTTTTTTTATTTGTTTGAATATGCATTAGTGAAGGTTGAGAATAGAGTATGATAATCCATTAACCAATGTACCTTGTGCAATTAAAAAACCATTCTTTAGTGCTTTCAACTTTCCATTTGATATTGAAAAATCAAATCCTTCATTATCTAAAATAGGAATTGAAATAATGTTCTTAACAAGATGGGATACATAGGAAATTGGAACAAGAATAATACAAGAATTCCTCAAGTCTATCTTGATTATGCTTTAGGCCTTGGCTGCAACTGTTGCTCTATTTCCAAGGTAGAGGACCATATCCCCTTCATGAAAACTCCTTCTTTGCATTCCCTATAAAGAATTACAAAAGTGAGATTTACATATAGTATCAAATACCCATGAGGAAGAATTAGTCGTTAAGTGCAGCTCAAAGAAATACATACCTTTTTCAAGGTTGACAAGTTAAGTTTTACAGTTTCACTTCCAATAACCCTTTTCACTATAGTGGAAATAAGAAGCATCTATTTTAGCCTTTTTCTTAACTTACCCAGAACCTTTCTCAAGTAGCTTTCCTTTCGAGAAAGAACTCTTCTTCCTTTTACCTCTCTTTCTAGGGCCTCTAGGACCTTTCGACTTGGAGGAAAATGCTAACATAAAAGGTTTTTCTTTTCTTATTGTCATCCCAACAGTCACAAGCATGTTCACCAATTCATTGATCATCATGATTTTACTTGGATATATTAAAGTTCACAATAAATTGGTTGAATGAGGGTGGTAATGACTGGAGGATCAAATCCATGTAAAGGTCATTATCTATGATTACGGCTAGTTGTCCAAGCTTTTCAATGATCCCAATCATCTCAAGATTGTGATCATGGACATTAGCCCCTTCACTCATCCTTGATCTAGCTCTATAGATAAAGTGAACCTTTTGTGTTTAGTTTGAATAGCATACAACGTTTGTAAGCGCAAGTAGATCTTAGAAGCATGTTTCATGTGCTCATAAGTTTTCTGGAGCTTATTAGTCATGGATTCCAACATGAGGCATCGGACTTGTAGATCATTATCTATAAATTTTGTGAACACTTTCATGAACCTCATTAGAGGCACATCACCTAATGTGTTCGATAGACTTTTATCAAGTACATATGTCCTTTTTTCTGAGTCAAGAATTATTGTAAAGTTTCTTTACCAATCTTAGAAGTTAGGCCCAAAGAGTTTATTGATTTTCAAAATGCCCGCGAGTGGATTTTTAGCCATTTTTTGTTAAAGATTTCAAAAATCTACACAATGCCAAAAAAAAAAAAGAATAAGCATGTGATTAAATTTGATAATAAAACATGTTCAAGGTTTTTCAAGCATGTTTTTCTCCTACTATTTTATCAAATCCTTCACCCCCAAGAAGAATTTGGAAAATCACATTTTCTTGGAAGAATCAAGTTCTTAAGGACTTGCAAGTTGATCTACAACTTGTGAGATATCTACAAACAATCCAAAGGCAAGCAATGTTTGCTAATTATTTCTCATGCAATTCTTGATATATTTACCTCACATTTTGTGTAGACCTATGACTCTTGCGATATGTACACTACTAGGTGTTAAGTCAAACTTATCAATCAAAATTCAACTTGAGATAGCCCCATGACATTCCACAACTTATGTGACAATACAAGGGGGGTCTCAAATCAAAGGTGATCTCATGCTAAGTATATGGTCACAGTTTTCCACTATAATTGTGACCCATGACTCAAGAGACATCACACAAATAATCGTAGCATTTTCATGCCACATACTATTGGTAGAAGACATGGATTAATTAAAGCTTTTTTAGTTTGTATCGATTTTGACTTAATATTTGAAAAGTACTTAAACATTCTAAGCGGAGGGTTTTTGCTTGCAAAGATCTCTAAAAGTAAAGCACTAGGATTCAATTATCAAAACTTCAAAACCATGAAATTAAATAGTGCTTACAAGCATAACAAAGATCTAATTATGCTAGGAATTTAGATTTGATGAAAGCATTACCTTGAAAAGTAAAATCTAAGGAGAAGCTAGTGAACTCTTTATTGCTCCAGAAACTATTTTCCACTAGCATAGTTGGAAGAATGTGAAAATTGCCAAATCAAAACCCCTCCAAAAATTCCAAAAACATTACAGGAGCTTCTCAACATCATGAAAAACCCTTTGTTAAAATTTTGGATCAAAATGTGTTTTAGAACTCTTTGGCGAAATTCACCAAATCAAACTCTGTGCCGGTAGATCTCCAAAATCAAGTCAGGAGCCTTGCCTCTATTGTTATGATCCACACACCAATTTGATCTTCTAAGATCTCTAGTCTACTAGTTGGAGTAAGACAAGAGATTCAACAATGCTGGTGGCTAAGTTTTGGTTAGAAGAAAGAAGAAAAGAGCAATACTTTCAATATATGAATGCAATGCCTACAAGATGGTTTTGGAGGGAATTTTGCAAAGACTCTAATATTCACACCAATTGTGATTGGCCAACATACTTTCTCTATATCTATATATAGATGCTGAAAATGTGTGATACTAAGGTTGTTGGAATAGTGCCCCGCAAGCTAATTAGATTGGCATTCAATTATTTCACTTGTGATACAATCTTGATTGAATGATATTTCTTATAAATAGCCATTTTTATCTTATGTTTTTATTACTTCACTAGTATATGGTTGAAACCCCTAGATCACATAAGACTTTGGGACTTGATCATGCATTGGGTGGTGGTCATGGAGTAAGTCTTACACAGTCATAATCTTAAATATCCCAAGTCATAGAATCTTATGAGATAAAGCATCTAAGATTTGGATAGACTTGAACTAACAATGTATAATCCAAGTGTTGGATATTATTCCGTTCCGTGAGAAAACCATATAAGATATGGGTGTATGTTAGTGGGTACTTGTTAGAGAATAAAGCACTGGAGACTTGCCTAGAGAATCCACTAGATAGCTGTAATGGCAAGCTGGTAGTAGCTAGTTCTCTAGCTTACGCTAGTTTATATAATTAGTCATTTGACTTAAGGATCTATTGTAACCTTGTATTTAGATCCTCATACTTTGATTCTATCTTGGCCACTTAGCAAGCGTTCTAATGGTGATTGGGCAAGAGGTACTTATACATGAAGGTTTATGAGATCCAAGATGGGATCTGACTTTTTTTCTTCGTGAAAGGTGAGTACATCTCCTATGTGTTTTATGATGTTCGATTCCTAGGAGTCTTTGGTTAAGGTAGTGTGACAATTTGGAAAAGGGGTTTTTGAAAGATGAGGTCACAAATTAAAATTAAACATTAAGGGTAGATGCATAGTATCAAAGCTATTAGGGAGCTAATGAATATCTTGCTCCAGGTCTCTTTCATGGAGATAGGAGACAAAAAGATTGTATTTTCATAGTATGTGTAGAGCTAGAATGGTTCACCAAAAGCATCGTTCGGCCAATTGTTGGGGTCCATAGGCTTGAGATTGGACATCTACCATGGAGATTGGGTATTTTTCAATTAATAGAGATTAATTGAATTAAGTTGATTATTTTAAAGTAATTTAAATTAATGTGAATATTTGATATTCTAAAGTCATAAAGGTTGTGAGCCCATGTCCAATGAACAATAAAATCTAATGGGTCACACACAAAAGCCAATCAGCAATCCTAAATATTAAGGGAATCTTCTAAGTGTTAGAAGGATTCCATGGTGGCCAAAAATTAAGGGAATTGATTGACACAATTTTTAGTTATCTTGGCTTGATCAATTTATTGTTAAATTGATCAAATTAATTTAAGGAGTTAAATTAAGACCAAATAAATTAAGTGTTAATTTAATTTGGTGCTTCATGACTATCAATTGGTCAAGTTAACTTGAGGTGTTAAGTTAACAAGATCTAGCTTAAAAAGTTAAGCTAGTTGACTTAAAGGTTAAGTCAAAGTTTAATAAAATTGAATGTTTAATTTAGTAAAAATGAAGAATTGATTTTGGAGGGAGAATTCAAATGAAATGTTCATTTGGTGCAAAATTAAAATTTAATTAGGTAAACATTTCATGAGATGAAGTGTAGATTCCAAATTAAATTCAAATTCAATACAAATTAACATGCAACTTGAAAGATGCTTGCAAGTTGGCATGCTTAGGTGGCGCCCCCACCTTGAGAAAGGTGTGATGCCAACTTCGCATCACACCATCTCCACCCTATATATAGATATGGGGGAGGAGGCGGCCAACACTAAGATATTCACATATTTTGTACATCTAAAAGTTAGATCCAAAATTTTCTCCAAAAGTGATTCTTTCATGAGTTGAGGCATCACTCTCTTATTCAGCTTTGTCAGCATTTTTGGCCACCTACAAACTCTCTTTCCTCTTGATTTTTCTGGCTAAATTGAGGAGGAAAGGATTGTCAATTGGTGCGTGGACTTTGGCATAAGTGGCAAATGAATTTTGATTTGCTTGCTTTGGCGATCCTCTACTTGGGCAGTGTGCTTTTGGAATCTGTTCGAGGCCTTTCCAAAGAATTTTGGTTATGAATGTTTTAATCGACGTTCTTAATCAAATTGGTGAAATGTTCATTCAGATTTGGCTTGAATTAGAGGATATTTTCCTAATCAAAAGTTGATCACACTCTGCTGTGCCAAAAGCAGTTTGCCTTCGGGAAATGAAGCTCCACTTTGAGTTTTTGGTTGAATTTTGCTTAAAAGGTAACAATATAACCTTAATCCATTATATAGGCTTGACTTAGATCCTTGGATTGGTGTAATATAAGTTAGATTTCAGTTTTTAAATGTTTTAAATTGGATCCTTAGTATTACACCTCTTTCAAGTGGCGTTGGAGCCTAATTTCATGCTATATTTTGGATTTTCTTTTGATTGATTCATGTGATGAATTGATCTAGATCTTCAATCACTTGATCTAAATCATATATTGGAGTGTTTGGATGATGATGCTTGTGGCTCCATTGATGTTGAATAGATTATGCTAATGTGCGCTTTAATTGTTAATTCATAAGTTAGTGTAATTTGATTCATTATTTGTTCATGTTAAATATTGATTTAGCATTGGATTATATTATATATTGATATAGCATGTTTTATTTGGCCTTAATTTA
This sequence comes from Jacaranda copaia, assembly GCA_014898725.1. Lineage (NCBI taxonomy): Eukaryota > Viridiplantae > Streptophyta > Magnoliopsida > Lamiales > Bignoniaceae > Jacaranda > Jacaranda copaia. Next base: position 1,758,559 of record JACGDI010005831.1, read on the forward strand.
TTTTGGTCATTTTTGGATCCAATTAGATTGGATAATTGGAGATTTTTGGGAGAATATGATTCTCACTTTTTAATTTGATTTTTGAAGAATGTTTGAGCTCTTGTTTTTTCAGATTTATAAACTGTTTTAAATCTGAAATTATATCTATATTGTGTGAAAATAATGTTTAAAAGTTGTTCTAAAAGTTTGGTGCACAAAAGGTTGAGCAAAATAGTGCAAAAGTTGCCTAACACCTGTGACCGAACAATTGCCTTGCCTAATCAAGCACTGGCCAGCAGTGGGCATGCCTTGTGCACACCTGCCACATGGCTGTGTGGCCAGACTGGGTGGTCAGTACATTGGTCAAGGTCTTGGCTTGATTTTAGCTCCCTTTTGTGACCAAAAGTGTATTGTTTCACACATAATTAATGCACAAGTATTGTGCAAGTTTTCAAATCTATGTTTGATATATTAATGCTATCTCAAATCCTATTAAAGTTAATCTCCTATTATTGCAAAAATAGGATGCGTAAATATTATGATTGTTTTTACTTGGCGAATTAATTGTTTATATGATAAGCATTAACTTATTAGAATTGAATGTCAATTCTTGGTTTATTTATTGTTCATTTAATTGTTGAAGGAATGATGAATGAATGGGGATGATCATGAGCCCTTAACATTGAATTTATTTATTGCAAGTTGTTGAAATGGATTGTATTAAATGGGGCTTGCATGTCTTTTATTCTATCTGGTAAAAGTTATACGAGTAGAATCTCTAGAAGTGAGGTTTTCTTTCTTTTATAAAAGTTGTGAGGAGCAAAGAAGATCCAAGAAGGCTTGAAAGCCCATGAATGTATGGTAATACACTCATGTAATAGCTTAGTTTAATCAATCCACTTAAAATAAACTAAGTGATGCACCTGTGGCTCTAAGTGCATCACTTGGTTAGGCACATGGTCATCCCACCCTAGGAGCATGCTAAGCGCATTTACTTATTTATGTTTTCCATATCCTATGATGTATGTGAGGCATAGATTTGGACATAAAAAATCTAAATAAAAAGATAAAATTGGTGAGATCTTGGCAAGCAGTTTGAAATTCCTTCACTTAGAATGTCTAAGTATTTTTCAAATATTAAGTTAGAATGGATATAAATTAAAAAGAGTTTTAATTAATCCATGTCTTCTACTAATAGTATATGCTATGATGATGCTACCAAATTTATGTGATGGCACTCAGTTATGGAGGTCACATTTTGGAGGAAAGTTGTGAGCATATACTTAGCATACGATGTATCTTTGATTTGAGGCTTCCCACACATTGGCACTTGGTCACGGGGGATGTTTTGGAGTAGTCTTGAATCAAAGTTTGACTTAATAGGTTTGACTTAAACTTAGTAGTGTAGATATCACACGAGTCATGGGTCCACATGGAAAGTGAGGCAAAATATATCAAGAATTGCATATGATATAATTAGCAAATGTTACTTATCCTTAAATTGTTTGTGGATGGCACTCAGTCATGGGGGTCCACTTGCTAGTCTTTAAAGTCTTGATTCTCATTAAGAAATATGATTTTCCTAATTTTTCTAAGGGGTGAAGGATTTGAAAAAATAGTGGGCAAATAACATGCTTGAACGACCATAAACATGCTTTCAAAATATCAATATTCATCATATGCTTATATTCTCTTTTATCACCTTTTGTAGATTTGCAAAATCTTCAAACTCAAAATGGTTGAGAATCTACTCACAACAATTTTGGAAACCAATAAATTAACTGGGCTTAATTTCCACGATTGATTGAGAAACCTCAAAATAATGCTTGACTCCAAAAAAAGGACTTATGTTCTCGATCGAAGTCTACTGAAAACCATTGGCGATGACACCACCAATGAGGCCCATAAATTGTTCACCAAGTTTGTGGATGATAATCTATAAACAAGGTGTTTCATGATGGTAACTATGTCTAACGAGTTGCAAAAGTCTCACGAGCATATTAAACATGTAAGTTAGATCTATGCACATCTACAAGAGTTGTATGGTGCCTAAACTAGACATGAATGGTTCAATTTATCTAGGGAGCTCTTTAGAAGTAGAATGATTGAGGGTATAAGTGTCCATGATCATGGGCTTAAAATGATTGGTCTCATTGAAAATCTTAACTTGATATGATCATAGACAATGACCCCTATTTAGATTTGATCCTACAATCATTGCCAAGTACTTTAGACTAATTCATTATGAACTTTAATATGTCAAAGAATGAGGTGATGATTAACAAATTAGTCAACATGTTGGTTACCATTGAGGCAACTATGAAAAGGGAAACGCCTCTTATGCTTGGATTTTTCTCCAAGTCCAAAGGCCCTAAAGGTCCAAAGAAAGGGAGTAAGAGGAAGAAAAGTTCTTTTTCAAAAGGGAAGCAATCCTTGGAAGGTTCAGGGGTAGTTAAGAAGAAGAAAGAGGTTAAATTGATGTGCATGTTTCCATTATAGCGAAAAAGGGCATTAGAGAAGAAATTGTAAAGCTTATCTTGCAACCCTTGAGAAGGGTATGTACATGATTTAACTATATTTAATGACTAATTCTTCCTTATAGGTATTTGATACCACATGTGGTTCTCACCTTTGTAATATGGTACAAGTGTTGGAGAGAAAAAAATGTCTTAATAAAGGGGATATGATACTCTGCCTCAAAGATGGAGCAAGAGTTGCAGCCATGGTCTAAGGTGCACTCAAGTTGGACTTGGGAGATTCTATGATTGTATTTGATCCTTGTTTTCTTATATCGAATCTTATGAAGAATATAATTTCAATTCGTATTTTGGATAATGAAGGATATGAGTTTTCTATATCTAATGGAAAATTGAAGGCATTAAAGAATGGTTCTTTAATTGCTCAAGGTACATTGAATAATGGATTTTACATATTAGATTCTCAAAAATCATTAATGCACATTCAATCAAGTAAAAGAAAGCTATATATCCAAGAAGATATCATTCTATGACATGCAACACTTAGGCATATCTCTAAAAATAGGATGAACAAAATAAAATCTCTCAAAGCACTAAATGTTACTGGCATTGAGGAACTTCCAACTTGTGACTATTGTTTGAAGGAAAAAATGACCAAGGCTTATTTTGTAGGACAATCGGAGCAAAGCACAAGTCCTTTGGATTTGATTCATAAGGATGTGTGTAGTTTACTAAGAGTTAGTGCATGAGGTGGCTATTCTTGCTTTATCACCTTCACGAATGATCACACATGATTCAAACATGTGTATCTTATGAAGTACAACTCCAAAGCCTTTGAAAAGTTCAAAAAGTACAAGTGTGAAGAAGAAAAGTAAAAGGGACTTAGTATTAAAACTCTTTAATTGGATAGAGGAGAAGAATACTTAAGTACCAAATTCTTAGATAACTTAAAAGAGAATGGGATTCTCTCTCAATGGGCTCCACCTGGCATACCCTAACTCAATGGAGTAATCGAGAGGAGAAACTGTACCTTGGTAGCATGGTACGTTATATGATGAGGTTCTTTTATATACCTATATCCTTTTGGGGATTTACCTTAGAAATGACCGCAAGATTACTAAATCTAGTACCCTCTAAGGTTGTGCCAAAAATGCCACATGAGATGTGGTATAGCAAAGCACTCTCTTACTATTTCTTAAAGGTTTGGGGGTTTTCTGCATACATGAAAAGGACAGTGGGAGACAAGTTGGACAATTGATCCTCCTTGTGCAATTTTATGGGATACCCTAGAGAGTCTATGGTTATTGTTTTTATGGTCTCTCAAAATAAAAGGTGTTTGTCTTGAGAAATGTTACCTTTTTGGAAAGGAATTTTTATTAGATAGAAAAAGCATTATTGTTAAACTTTAAGAAGTTCAAAATGATCAACAAATCCCACAACTGGTAGAAATAAGAAGTCAGCCTTACACACAATCTTTACATAAGTTAGACCAAATTAAGAAGTAATCTAAAAAGTTTGCATTTCTTCATGAAATAGGCTAATAGAATATAGATCCGAAGACCTACGAGGAAGCCATGTTGGACATAGACTCGAGACATTGGCTTGAAGCTATGAGGTCCAAAATGAACTCTATGCACTCCAACAAAGTATGGACTTTGGTAAATCCATTGAAGGGAATTATTCTAATTGGTTGCAAGTGGATCTATAAGTGAAAGCTAGGAGTCATTGGAGAGGTTACGACCTTTAAGGCACAACTAATGGAAAAAAGTTATACTTAAAGAACTAGTATTGATTTTGAGGAAACCTTTTCACCAGTTGCAATGCCTAAGTCCATTTGGATTCTACTTGCGATAGCCACATGTTATAACTATGAACTATGGCAAATGGATGTGAAAATTACCTTTCTCAATGGCAACATTGAAGAAGAAATCTATATGGAACAACCACAAGGTTTTACATCCAAGGGAAGTGAGCTGAAAGTTTGCAAACTTCAAAGATCTATTTATGGACTTAAGGAAGCATTTTGAAGTTGGAACATACATTTTAATAATGCAGTTAATTTTTTTAGCTTTATCAAAAATGTGTATAAACCTTATTTAATAAGAAGGTGAGTGGAAATAGTGTACAGTTTATTATATTTTATATCAATGACAACCTTTTCATTAGGAATGAGATAGGTATGTTAGACTGTACTAATGCGTAGTTGTCTACTCAATTCTCCATGAAGGATTTAAGAGAAGAACCCTATGTATTAGGAATACATATCTATAGAGATAGATCGAAGAGGAAACTAAGGCTATCCCAAACCATATACAATGACAAAATACTAAAGCAGTTTAGTATGGAAAAATCTAAGAAAAGATTTCTTCCCATGGGACATGGTATTTGTCTCTCTAAGTTAATGGCCCTAACGACTGAGATGGAGAGACAAAAGAAGTCCCACATACCTTATGCATCTACTATAGGGAGCATAATGTATGTAGTTCAATGTATAAAATTGGAAGTGGCACATGCTCTAAATGTTACGAGCAGGTTTCAATCAAATTCTAGTGGGAGTCATTGAATGCCTATAAAAATGATCTTTAATTACTTAAGAAGGACTAAGGAATTATTTTTAGTATATGAAAATAGAGAATCAAAACCCAAGGGATTGATTCAAGTTTTCAATCTAATGTAAAAAACTTGAAATCCGCACCTAGATTTATATTTTACCTTAATGGCGGTGCGATGAGTTGCAAAATTTTCAAAAAAGTCACCATGGCCTACTTAAATACTGAAGTAAAATATATTGCAGCTACGGAAGCTACAAAGAAAGGTGTTTAGATCAAAAACTTTATCTAAGAGCTGGATGTAGTCCTTAGGATATCTGAGCTTGCAGTTGTCATCTGTGACAACAATGGTACAATTACACAAGTTGAGGAGCTAAGATCTCATAAGTGATCCAAGCATATTTTGTGTTGGTACCATTTGATCTTGAAGATCATAGGTAGGGGCAATATTCGATAGAAATAGTTGCCTCAAAAGAGAATATAGTAGATCTACTAAGTAAACCCCTATTACAAAAAGTCTTTGAAGGACATCTTATAAATATAGGTCTCAAGACTATAGGGAATTGGGTTTAGGACAAGTGGGAGATTGTTGGAATAGTGCCTCGCAAGCCAATTAGATTAGCATGTAAACTATTTCATTTGTGATAAAATCTTGATTGAATAATATTTCTTATAAATGGTCATCTTTATTTTATACTTTTATTACTTCTCTGGAGCATGGTTAAAGCCCCCAGATCACACAAAACTATAGGACTTGGTCACGAACTAGGTAGCGATCATGAAATAAGTCTTACATAGTTGTGATCTTAAATAACCTAAGTCAGAGAATCTTATGAGAGAGGGCATCTAAGATTCGGATAGGCTTATACTAAAGATGCATAATCCAAAGGTTGGATGTTGTTCCATTCCATGAGCAAACTGTATGAGATATAGGTGCATATCAATGGATGCTTGTTAGAGAATAAGGCACTACAGACCTACCTAGAAAATCTACTAGATAGCCGTAATGGCAAGTCGATAATGGCTAGTTCTGCAGCTTATGTAACACATATAATTAGTCCTTTGACCTAAGGATCCATTGTAACTTTATGTTTAAGTCCTCATACTTTGACTCTATCTTGTCCACTTAGCAGGCGTTCTGGTGGTGATTGGGCATGTGCTCCTTAGACATAGAGATTTATGAGATTCAAGATGGGATTCGACTCCTCGTCTTTATAAAAGACAAATACATCTCCTATGCATTCTATGATGATCGATTCCAAGGAGTCCTTTGCTAAGGTAGTGTGATAATTTGGAAAAGGGATTTTCCATAGATGAGGTCACAAATTGAAATCGAACATTAAGAATAAATGTATAGTATCAAAGCTAATAGGGAGTTGATGAATATCTTTCCCCAAACCTCTTTTATGGAGATAGGGGATGGAAGGATTGTATTTGCATGGTATGCATAGAGCTAGAATGGTTCACCAAAAGCATCATTTGGCCAATTGTTAGGTTTTATGGGCTTGAGGTTGGACATCTACCATGGCGAATGTGTACTATTCAATTAATAGAGATTAATTAAATTGAGTATGTCAGTTTAAAGGAGTTTAAACTAACATAAATATATGATATTCTAAAGTGACAAAGATTGTGAGCACACGCCCAATGAGTGGTAGAACTTAATGAGTCACACACAAAAGCTAATTGGCAATCCTAAATATTGAGCAGAATCTTCAAAGTGTTAAAGAATTTCATGGTGGCCGAACATTGAGAGAATTAATGACACAATTTTTAGTCATCTGGGCTTGATCAATTTAATTGTTAAATTAATTTAAAGAGTTAAAATAAGACCAATTAAATTAAGTGTTAATTTAATTTGGTGTATCATGACTATCAATTGGTTAAGTTAACTTAAGGTGTCAAGTTAACATGATCTAGCTTAAAAGTTAAGCTAGTTGACTTAAAGGTTAAGTCAAAGTTTAATTAAATTAAAATGTTTAATTTAATTACAATGAAGAATTGATTTTGGAGGGAGAATTCAAATGAAATGTTCATTTGGTATTGAACTAGAATTTAATTAGATAAACATTTCATGAGAGGAAATGTAGATTCCATATTAAATTCAAATTTAATACAAATTAACATGCAACTTGGAACATGCTTGCAAGTTGGCATGCTTAAGGGGCACCCCACCTTGAGAAGGGTTTGATGCCACCTTGGCATCACACCATTTAAACTGTATACATTGATATAGAGGAGGGGTGATCAGTACTAAGATATTCACACATTTTGTGTATCTAAAAGTTAGATTCAAAATTCCTTCCAAAAGGGATTCTCTCATGAGTTGAGGCTTCACTCTCTTCTTCACCTCCCTCACCATTTTTTGGCCTTCTAATAGATCGCTTTCTCCTTGATTTTTCAGCTAAATTGAGGAGGATAGAATTTTCAATTGGTGTGTGGACTTTAGCATTAGAGCCAAGATGAATTTTGGATTGCTTGCTTTTGTGATCCTCTGTCCAAGCAATGTGTTTCTGGAATCTATTCGAGGTCTTGCCAAAGGTTTTTTGTGCTGAATTTTTTACTGGACATTCAACATTGAATTGATAAAATTTTGATCCATATTTTTCTTGAATCCAAGGTGATTTTCCTGAACAAAAGTTGATCACACTCTGCTGCACGAGAAGCAGTCTGCCTTCGGGAAAGGAAGCTCTACTTCAAGTTTTTGGTTGGATTTTGCTTTAAAGGTAACAATATGACGTTAATCCATTATATAGGCATGATTTAGATCCTTAGATTGGTGTAATTTAAGTTAGATTTTAGTTTTTAAATATTTTAAATTATATCTTTAGCATTACACCTCTTTCAAGGTGGCATCACACTTTGCATGAGGAGAGGCAGGTGGGCTTGCCCATATGGGTAATGTAAATCCAAACCTCATTTGAATTTTATTAGTATCTTAATTACATTTGAAATTGGATTTCAAATTAATTAAGTTGCTACATCAAATCTTATTTGAATTTTCTCTCCAAAAATTCATTCTTCCTAATTAATAAAATTAAACTCTTTAATTTAATTAATTATCCTTTAGCTTAACTCTTTAAATCAAACTAGCTTAACTCCTTCAACTTAATTTTGTTAACTTAACTTTTTAAGTTAACTTAATCAATTGATGGTCATTTTGGCACAAAATAATTAACTCCTTAATTATTGATTTAATTTAACTCCTCAAATTAGTTGGTTAATTTAACACTTCAATTAATCAAGCCAAAATTGACCTTCAAACTTGGTACCTAAAAAATCGATCTCCTAGGAGAAATCCTTTTCAAACAATTGAAAAAATCTCTCCACCAATTAAGAAGCTAATTAGATTTTGTGTGTGATCCAATTGGTTTTACTGTTCATTAGACGTAGGCCCATAACTTTTTATAACTTTTGAATATCTTATATTTATTTTAGTTTAAAACTCCTTTTAAACTAATCGACACAATTCAATTAATTTTATTAATTGAAGAGTACCCAATCTCCATGGTCGATGTCCAACATCAAGCCCATAGAGCCTAATGAATGGCTAAAATGAATATTTTCAAAAACTATCATTGTTCTATGCATACCATGCAAATACGATCATTATGTCTCTTATCTCTTGAATGAGACCTAGGGCAAGATATTTATCGGCTCTCTAATAGCTTCATTACTATGTCTCTATTACAGATCCCATTGTGTGACCTTAACTTTGGAAAACTGTTTTTCCAAATTGTCATACCACCTTGCGCAAAGTTTTCTTGGAATTGATCATTATAAAATACATAGGAGTTACAGTTGCCTTTCACAATAGGAAGGAGTTGGAATCCATCTTAGATCTCACAAACCTCGATATGAAATAGCTCATGCCCAATCTCATTCTGAAAGACCAGCTAAGTAGTTAAGAAATAGTCGAAGCATGAGGATTAAACATAAGGTTACCATGAATCCGTAGGTCAAAAGACTAATAATATACACTAACATAAGTAAGAGAACTAGCAACTTTGACTCGCCACTACAGCTATCTTATAGATTCTTCAGTAGGTCTTTAGTGCCTTATTATCTAATAAGCACCCACTGAGATATACCCATATCTCATACGATTGATAATGGAACAGAGGAATCTCCAACCCTTGGATTTATGCATCATTAGTGCAATTCTATCTGAATTGTAGATGTCTTATCTCATAAGATCTATGACTTGGAAGATTTAAGATCACAATCATATAATACTTATTCCATGATCATCACTCAGTGAACGGCCAGGTCTCATAGTCATATGTGATATGAGGGCATCATCCAAATGCAAGTGAAGTGAAATAAAGCATTAGATAAAGATGGTCATATAAAGAATATGATTCAATCAAGATTGTTTTACAAAAAAATAATTTTTATAAGGCCAATCTCATTAGCTTGCGGGATACTATTCAAACAATCTCCCACTTTCCCTAAAGCTAATACCCCATGGCCTTAAGACCTATATTTTGAAGATGTCCTTCAAAAACCTTTTGCGTTAGGGGTTTTGTTAGTAGATTTATTATATTTTTATCTGAGATAACTCTTTCTGCTTGAATGTCGCCACAATCAATGATCTCCTAGATCAAATGATATTGCCTCAAAATGTACTTGGATCATTGATGAGATCTTAGCTTTTTAGCTTGTGCTACCATCCTATTGTTGTTATAGAAGACAACAACCAGCTTAGTAATGCTTGGCACTACATTCAACTCTTGAATGAAGTTTTTCATTCAAACACATTTCTTTACAGCTTTCGAAGCTACAATGTATTTTGCCTATGTGGTCGAGTTAGCTGTGGTATCTTACTTAGAACTCTTCCAACTTAACACACCGCCATTGAGATAAAATATAAATTTAGAAATAGATTTGAAGTCATCTACATCAAATTGAAAACTAGAAGCCGAAAACCTTTTGAGTTTCAATTTTTCATTGCTGTATACTAAAAATAAATTTTTAGTTTTTCTCAAGTACTTTAGGATTGTTTTCATTAGCCAATGACTCTCATTGGGATTGGATTGGAACCTACTCATAACACTTCACAAGTATGCCACATTTGGTCTTGTACGTTGAACTGCATACATTATGCTTCCTATTGTAAAGGCATAGGGTATTTGAGACATCCTTTGTTTCTTCTCCTCAATCTTGGGAGCCATAAACTTTGAGAGGCGAATGCTATATCCTATGGGAAGGAATCCTCTCTTAGATTTTTTCATACTAAACATCTTTAGTATCTTGTCGATGTACGGGATTTGGGAAAGCCCCAACATCTTCCATGATCAATCCCTATAGAGACGTATTCCTAATATGTAGAATGCTTTTCCCAAATCCTCCATGGAGAATTGTGTAAACAACCATGCTTTAGAATACTCTAACATTCCTACCTCATTCCTAATGAGAAGTATGTTGTCGACATAAAGCACAATAAACTGTATTGAACTCCAACTTGCCTTTTTGTATACACATGGTTCATACATATTTTTGACAAAGCCAAATGATTTGACCATTTTGTCACAATGTATGTTCCAACTTCAAAATGCCTATTTGAGTCCATAAATAGATCTCTGGAGTTTGCAAACCTTTTGCTCGCTTTTCTTGAATGTGAAACCTTGTGGTTGCTCCATGAAAATTTATTAGTGGATCATGAATATCTGTATGGATCAAATCCAAAGGACTCGTGGAGCACTCCGTTTGTCCTATAAGGAAGCCTTGGTCATTTTTCCCTTCAAACAAGATTTACAAATAGGAAAGTTCTTAATGCTACTAACTTTTAGTGCTTTGAGAGCTTCTAACTTGCTCATCCTATTTTTAGAGAATTGCCCAAGTCTTGTATGCCATAAAATGACATATTTTTGGATATCTAGTTTCCTTTTATTTGTTTGAATGTGCATTAGAGAAGTGGGAAAATCAAGTATGTATAATTGATTGACTAATGTGACTGGGCCAATTAAAGAATCATTCCTTAATGCTTTCAACTTCCTATTTGATATTGAAAAATCAAATCCTTCATTATCTAGAATGAGAATTAAAGAATGTTCTTAATAAGGTTGGGCACATAGTAAATCGGATCAAGAATGATACAAGCATTCCGTAAGTCTAGTTTGTTTACACCTTAGACCTTAGCCACAATGTTTACTCCATTTTCAAGGCAGAGGATCATATCCCCTTCAAATAGACTCCTTTTTTTTTCCATACCCTATAATGAATTACAAAGATAAGAACCACATGCAATATCAAATAACCTTGAAGAATAATTGGTTATCAAATGCACTTCAAAGAAATATATCCCTTCTCAAGAGGTGTAAGGTAGGCTTTATAATTTCTTTTCGAATGACCCTTTTCACCACAATAGAAATGGTTAGCATTAGTCTAAGGCTTCTTCTTAACTCAACCAAAATCTTTCTCGAGTTGTTTCCCTTTCAAGGAAGAACTCTTTTTCCTTTTACATTTCTTTCTAAGGCCCTTAGGACCTTTCAACTTGGAGAGGGATGCTATCATAAGAGGTTTTTCGTTTCTCATAGTCACCTCAATGGTCACAAGCATGTTCACCAATTCATTGATCATTATCATTTTCTTGGACATATTAAAGTTCACAACAAATTGGTCAAACGATGAAAGCAACAATTAGAGGATCAAATCCACCTAATGGTCATTATCCATAATCATGTCAAGTCGTCCAAGCTTTACAATGAGTTCTATCATCTTAAGCCTGTGATCGTGGACATTTGCTCCTTCACTTATTCTTGTCCTAAAGAGCTCTTTAGAGAAAGCAAACCCTTTATGTCTTGTTTGAACACCATACAACTCTTGTAGATGTGTATAGATCTCGTAAGCAAGTTTCATGTTCTCATGAGTCTTTTGGTACTCATTAGTCATGGATGCCAACATAAGGCATCTAACTTGTAGATCATCATCTAAAACTTTTGTGAACATTTCTTGAATCTTATTTGTTGCATCATCACCTAATGTGTTCAGTAGACTTTCATCAAGAACATATGTCATCTTTTCAGAGTTAAGATTTGTCTTAAAGTTTCTCAACTAATCTTGAAACTTAGGCCCAATGAGTTTATTGATTTCCAAAATGCTTGCAAGTAGATTTTTAGTCATTTGTTTGTTCAAGATTTCAAAATTTTGCGTGGGACAAAAAAAGAGAATAAGAATGTGATTGAATTTAATATTAAAACATATTCAAGGTGTTTCAAGCATATTTTTCTTCTGCTATTTTATCAAATCCTTTACCTCTAAGAAGAATTTGGGAAATCACATTTCTTTGTGAGAATCAAGATCCTAAGGACTTAAAAGTAGACCTATGACTTGTTAGACATCCACAAACATTCCAAAGGTAACCAACCTTTGCTAATTATATATCATGCAATTCTTGACATATTTTGTCTCACTTTTGTGTAGACCTACAACTCATGCGATGTGTACACTACTAGGTGTTAAGTCAAATCTACCAATCAAATTTCAACTTAAGATAGCCCCATGACATTCCATGACTTATGTGCCAATACATGAGGGGTCTCAAATTAAAAGTGCATTTTATGCTAAGTATATGGTTACATCTTTCCACTATAAGTGTGACCTATGACTTGAGAGACATCATACAAAAATGGTAGCATTGTCATGCCACATACTATTGGTAGAAGGTATGGATTAATTAAAACTCTTTTAATATATATCAATTTTGAGTTAATATTTGAAAAGTACTTAGACATTCTAAGTAAAGGGTTTTTGTTTGCAAAGATCTCATTATTTTATCTTCTTATTTAGGTTCTGTATATCCTAATCATGCATCTCATACGTTGACAGGATATAAAAAGCATAGCTAAGTAAATGTGCATAGCATGCTTCTAAGGTGGGATGATCATGAGCCTAACCAAACGATGTACTTAGAGCCATAGGTGCATCTCTCGGTTAATTTTAAGTGGGTTGATTAATTTAAACTATTACATGAGTGTATCGCATGCATTCATAGGTCTTCAAGCCTTCTTAGAACCTCTTTGCTCCTTGCAACTTTTACAAGAGAAAGAAAACCTCACTCCTAGTGATTCTACTCTCATAACCTTTGCAAGATGGAATAAGAGGCATGCAAGACCCATTTAATACAACCCCTTTCAATAACTTGAAATCACTAAAATCAATATTAAAGGCTCATGATCATCCCTATTCATTCATCCTTCATTCAACAATTAAATAAATAATAAATAAATCTAGAATTAACAATTAATTCCAACAATTAAATGCTTATCTCAAAAACAAATAACTAAACAAGCACACCTCTTATGCCATTGTTGGAAGATTAACTTTAACCAATTTTTAAAAGCACTCAAAAATGTCAAATATAATTTTGAGACCTTGCACAACATTTGTGCATCTAGTGTGTGCATGCAATGCCTAGCCTAGTGTGAGGTAGCCCATGTTTTGGGGTTCAAGGCTTGCCAAGCTTTATTTTTAATCAACTTTTATGCACCAACCAATTTAGAACATGCTCCCAACATTAAAACACACAACTTGGTTGAGTTCTTAGATTCAAAATACTTTTTAAAACTAAAAATTCAATTACTCAATCATGCCTTCAAAAATTAGAAAAAGCTAGAATCATATTCTTTAAAAATCTTCAATAAAACTCCAATCACATTGGATCAAAAAATGACCAAAACTCTTTTGATCAATCATTAACATGCTATATTACCATATAAAAATAATTAATGCCAAATCACCATTCAACATATATCACTATGAATTAAAACATACTAACTACATGAATTAAGAATTAAATCACATAGTAGTATCACATAGTAATATGCTTTTAATTCATGAATCAAGCAGCCACACACACCATCAACCAAATACTCTAATCTATCAGTTGAATTGAGAATTTAGTGATCTACATTAATCCATCACATAAATCAATCAATCAAGAAAAATCCAAATCTAAGCATGATTTAGGCCCCGATACCACTTGAAAGCAAGTAAGGCACTAGGATCTAATTATCAAAACTTCAAAAGTATGAAATTAACTAGTGCTTACAAGAATAAAAAGGATCTAATCATGCTAGGGATTCATATTTGGTGAAACCATTACCTTGAAAAGCAAAATCTAGGGAAAAGCTAGTGAACTCATTACTACTCCAGAAATTATCTGCCCTTGACGCAATTGAAAGAGTGTGAAAATCTCCCAACCAAAAATCCACCAAAAATTCTTAAAACCTTAATGGAGCTTCTAAATACCTTGAAAAACTCTTTGTTTAAACTTTGGATCAAAATGCTTTCTGAAACTCCCTCGATAAATTTGCCAAATTAGACTCTATACAGGTAGATCTCCAAAATCTGGCAAGTCAAGTGCCTTGCCTTTATTGTTATGATCCACACACCAATTAGATCTTCCAAGATCTCTAGTCTATTAGTTGGAGTAAGACCATAGATTCAACAATGCTAGAGGCTGATTTTTGGTGGGATGAAGAAGAAGAGAGCAATGCTTTCAACATATGCAATGCTTGTAAGATGGTTTTGTAGGGAATTTTGCAAAGATTCTAATTTTCAAACCAATTATGATATGGCTAATCTCCTCTCTCTATATCTACATATAGATGACAAAAATATGTGATGCCAAAGTGACATCACACAATGCATGAGAGGAGGGTGGTCAAGTGGGCTTACCCATATGAGAAATGTAAATCCAAACCTCGTTTAAATTTTTATTTACATCTTTATTATATTTGTAATTTGATTTCAAATTAATTAAAATGCTGCATCAAATCGTATTTGAATTTTCTCTCCAAAATTCATTTTTCCCAATAAATCAAATTAAAATTTTTTTAGTTTAATTAATTATCCTTTAACTTAACTCTATAAATCAAACTAGCTTAACTCCTTCGGCTTAATTTTGTTAACTTAACACTTTAAGTTAACTTCATTGTAATTTTGGCACAAAATAATTAACTCCTTAATTATTGATCTAATTTAAGTTGTTAAATTAGTTGATTAATTTAACACTTGGTACCTAAACAATCGATCTCCTAGGAGAAATCCTTTTCTTCCAATTAGAAAATTTTTTCCATCAATTAATAATCTAATTGAATTTTATGTGTGACCCAATAGATTCTATCATTCATTGGACATGAGCTCACAACTCCTTGTGGGTTTTGAATATCTTATATTCATTTTAGTTTAAAACTCCTTTTAAACTAATCAACATTAATCACATTAATTGAAAAGTACCTAATATCCATGGTCGATGTCTAATCTCAAACCCATGGAACCCAACTAATTGATCAAAATAAATATTCTAGAGAACTATAATAGGTCTATGCGTACCATACAAATACAGTCCTTCGATCTTCTGTCTCCTGAAAGAGGTCTATGTCTAGATATTTTTTGGCTCTCTATTAGCTTCAATACAATGCTTCTATTTTCAATATTTGATATCATTGTGTGATTTCACCTTTGGAAAACTCCTATTCCAAATTGTTACACCACCTTGTGCAAAAATGTTTTGCACTCGCTCTTCACAATAATGAGGCATCGGATTCCATCTTGGATCTTACAAACCTCCGTGCCAAGTAGCTCATGCCTATCCTCAACCAAAAAGACCCACTAAGTGATCAAGAAAGAGCCAAAGTATGAGGACCAAACACAGGGTTATCATGGATCCTCAAGTCAGAGGACTAATAATATGCACTAGCATAAGTAGAAGAATTAGCCACTATCAACTTGTCACTATAGCTATCTAGTGGGTCTTCACTCTTCAGTACTTTGTTCTCTAACAATGACTATTAAGGTGCACATATATCTTATACAATTGCTCATAAAATGGAACAGTCTCTAAATCTTGAATTTATGAATCATTAGTGCAAGTCTATTTAGATCTTAGATGCTCCGTCTCATAAGATCGTATGACTTAAAAGATTTAACATCACGTTCGTGCAAAACTTATTCCATGATCACCACTTAATGAACTGACTAAGTCCCTTAGCCTAGTGTGATCTAAGGATTTCATCCAAATGCTTGTGAAGAAATAATGAAAAGCACAAGATGAAGATAGCTATATAAGAAATATTATTCAATCAAGATTGTATATACAAGAAAATATTTTCTACAAGGCCAATCCTATTAGCTTGCTAGTTACTATTCCAACAGATAGTCCAATTTTATCACTTAAGTTTCAAATTCACAAAATTAGGGTTTAATCCTCTAATTAACTCAATTAACCTAAAATTATCTCATAATAGTACAAATTTAGGCCCATTAAACTTTATAAATATAAATACAAGGTAATTATCCGAATTCCCATATCTAATTCATACATCTTTCTCAATAATATACAAGAATTATCAAGAATTAAACAATACAAGTTCAAATCCCAATTTTGATCTTTGCCCAAGATGTCATAACTAGAACCTTGAAGTCACAAACCAATGACACCATCATGATTACTACAACAAGGTGAAGAAACTACCTCGGCCCCTTCCCCACACCACTACTGTCGGTCACTATCCATCATCGTCGAAACTAGTCAACACCATCACCAATTGATGCACCTTAATGAAAGCAATCGAATGACCAAATAATTTTCCCATTTATCTTAATAAGCCTATCAATTGAAGCTCTAATCAAACTTTACCACCACTTTTGCCATCGTCGACTATCTCCAATTCCCCCATTAACTTCTCTGGTGACCTTCTTTGATGAACAGTTAAACCCTCAAGCTATATACCATTTCTCTCCTCTACTCATGAGAAACCCATTGATATCTTTTTTTTCCAAAGCCAACCAATAGAGTAGTTGGAACTGAAGCTTAAGGTCTTGGCTACAGCAGAGACGGTGGTCACGGTATCTCTGGCGACTAGAGCATAGATATGAGTACTGGGTCTTGTTGGGCTTTATTCAAGGATCTACTATTTTTACATGAACCCTAATAGGTATTACATTCACTGTCATAGCTTTTTTACTCGGAGCCTTAGTAAGAGGTTTTCCCCATTTCTTGAAACTTGCTTTTTCTTAGACTTGTGAGGCTCTTAGATTGGTGGTCCCTCTGCTCTGCTAATAGACATGCTTAACTCCGTATCATGGGCTTAAGTAGCTAGCTCTTCAAACATTTTAGGAAAAATTCCTTTAAGAATAGTAAAAGCCTCCAATGCATAACTTGAATGCACGTCTTAGTAGTTGATGCTTTAGATAAATGATCTGTATAATTAAAGTTTGAGTTTCTCCAATGATTAATACAATGGTTGGCTCTTTGTTTTGTCATTAACAAGAATTGGTGAGTTCAATCATATTGATCGTCCTTCAAGTAATGTAGAAGTAATTAAGAAATTCCAATTACCTCCAACTATTAATTGAGCCTATTTTTAGGTTAGTGCACTAATATACAACATTGCCCTTCAAAGAACGAACAAACTGCTTACCTAGGTGATCTCCATACATCCCAAAATTATTAAACGTTTTGATAAAATAAGTGACATGTTATTTTGGATTGCCCTTGCCATCAATTTGCTAAACTTTTGGTGGTTGGTAACCAATCGACATCTTTAAGTTGTCAATCCTTTGAGTATATGGCTTGGAATAAGTCATAGATAACATAGAACTTCCTTCAAACTTGTTTATGATAGCTCCCATGATAAACTCACTTAGTTGGTCAACATTATTTAGTCCATCAGTGGAAACTTGCAGTTTTATTATTACAGGCCTTTAATTTTCAATTGGCTATTTCTTTGTGGATGTTTCTCATTTATCTTAGGCCTCTATTTATTTCTTCATCATGCAACTAATCTCAACATTGTCCACCTAGTTCATTAACTTTGAAATTTGAGAGTCTTTCTCTTGGACTTGTTTCGCAAGTCCTTCAATAATCTTTGTCAAGTTAGCAATTTGATCCTTCGAAGTTGTAGCACTTGTTACCACCACCAGTACAATGTTTGAGAAACTTGATATTGAGCAAAGAGTGGATGAAGTTGATTCTTTCTTTGAGTCTCCACCACCTTCATTCATGTTAATGATATGTGGAAATCTGTTTTTGACAACTTTATGTGAATGAGCCACCTCTAAAAATATTTTCAACTTTTTGGACATACTTTTTATGGTGATGCCAATACTTTTTTCTCCAATACTTGATTAATTTGAGGTATTAATTTTCAATGTTGTAATCTAGTTGGCGGTCATTTGATACTTAAATATTGATAAGGAAAGAGATGAGAGGTAGAGATAGTCCTACTGGCATGCTAGAAATTTGTAAGCTCAAGTTACAAGATATGAAAATTTGTAGAAATAAAATGAAATTAAAAATTTATCAACTATGGGTTTAATCTCTAATCTAATTTGTTGATTCTTCCCTTCCAAATATGTCTTAAATTTAATGAGCTCTACGAAAAATACCTTGAACACTGTGAATTTTTTTAGATTTGATTTAAATAAAATAACGTCAATTTGAGGGCTTCGAACCTTAATGTCAAATTAAACACCAAAATATGATGAGCTCCGTGAAGAACACCTTGGATGCCATGGATCTCCTTGAATCTGATTTAAAGAAAATAACTCTAATTCAAGGGTTTCACACCTTAAACTTGAATCAAATGCCAAAATATGATGAGCTCCATGAAGAACACCTTGAACGCCGTGAATCACCCTGAATTTGATTCGAAGAACATAATGCCAATTTGAGGGCTTTGCACCTTAATCTCAAATCAAATGCCAAAATATGATGAGTTTCAAAGAACACCTTAGATGCCGTAGATCTTCTTGCATTTGCTTGAGAGAGTTGTTGGACTCCTTCAAAGTTTATCTTACTTGATGGAATTTTTGTTGTGTCAAATGAGCTATGATCACTCTTTACATAGGTGCTTGATAGGAGATTTCTAGATTGACTTAAACTCCTTTGATGGTTACCTCTTTGAAAAGATAATATCAAATATTAATAAATAATATCAAGTATCAAGAGATAGTATCAAATGTTTTTGATTTGATTAGTTGACGTACATGGATATGTCATATATCATAATTTGGTTAGTCCAAAACTGCTAGGCCACATAACTTAATTTGATTGGCTATAACATTTCATCTTTGACACTTGTCAATATTTAATTTGAGCATAAAATAAGTGCTACATCATTAGTTAAAATCAACTATTTATCTTTTATAATTAAATTTATTAAATCCTAAAATACAAATAGAAAATTTTAAATTAATAATTAGTAAAATATTTTACACATATCACTTCTCAATTGGTCAAAATTAATTTATCTACAAGTACCTCTAAAGTCGGTGCCTAAGACTTTGCATGAGATGTGGTTTGTAAAGCATCTTCATATTTCTATGTAAAGATATGGGGATCTACCATGTACTAGAGGCTAGTAGGAGAAAATTTGAATGCTAGATCTACCTTATATGAAGTTGTAGGATATCATAGAGAGTTTGTGGTTACTTCTTCTTTGATCCCTTAGAACAAAAGGTGTTTGTTTTGAGAAATGCCAACTTTTCTATAAAGGGGATTCTATTAGATAGAAACTACATTATGGTTAAACTTGATAAAGTTCAACAAAACCATAATTAGCTACAAGGAAATGAAATAATTGCATAAGTGCCGACTATTACATATATTCCAATAATGTCCGAACTAGTATAGAAACAACCAGAAAAGTTTGGGTTCCTTTATTAGACTAGTCAATTGGATAATTATTCAAGGACTTTTAAGGAAGACATGTCAGACATGGATTTGCTAAAAGACATGAAATTTGAAATAGACTCTATGTACACAAATAACATATGGACCTTGATAGATCCACCGAATAGTATAGTACATATATGTTGCAAATAGATTTCGGAGCAAAAGCTTAGAGTTAATAGAGATGTATTGACCTATAAGGCTACAATAGTGGCAAGAGTTACATTTAAAAACTAGGAATTAACTTTAGGGAAACCTTTTTACCAAGAAAAATGCTTAAATTCATTAGGATTTTACTTGCCAAAACATCATATTATGACTATGATATGGCAAATTGATGTGAGAATTATCTTTCTCAAAGGAGATATTGGTAAAATAATCTATATGGAGCAATTGGAAGGTTTTATATCTAAGGAAAGTAAAAAAAAATTTGCAAACCCTAAAGGTGCATTTATAGACTTAAACAAGCAAACTCTATAGCTAGAATTTGTGTTTTGATGTGACAGTCAAAGAGTTTGACATCATTAAAAATTTATATGAACCATATGTATATAAGATTGTTTGAATAGTGAAAGTCACATGCAAGTTGGCTAATAAGATGGCAAGTTGGCAAATTGGTTGCCAAGTTGGCAACTAACTAATGAAAGTGTGATGCCAACTTGCATCTTACCTTTCTCCCCATATATATATAGGAGTGACCGGCCATTTGATGGACACACAAGCAAGATTCCCTCTTTCCCTCTAAAAGTGTGATTCCTCATAAGTTGAAGTTTCACACTCTTGAAACTTTCTTTCTCTCCAATTCCCCCATAATCGCCTACTCTCTCACCTTCATCCTCTCATTATTTGGTAGATTTGAGGGTGATTAGGGCTCTTCTTGGGTGTGTGGATTATTACATTAGAGGCTCAACACTTGTGGTCCTTATCCTCTTGGTGATTCATTGCTATCTTGTAACTTTAGAGGCCAATTTGAAGGCCTTCTGGTGATCAGATTGCCATGAAATCCTTGGTGTGTTTAGATGCTCTCTATAAATTTTGAGCAATTTTGGATTTGAGGAAGGTGATCAACTATTGGTAAGTTTCTATTGTGTGCGAGTTAAT
The DNA here is from genome assembly GCA_014898725.1 of Jacaranda copaia. NCBI lineage: Eukaryota > Viridiplantae > Streptophyta > Magnoliopsida > Lamiales > Bignoniaceae > Jacaranda > Jacaranda copaia. The sequence continues at coordinate 1,779,345 of JACGDI010005831.1, forward strand.
CCTTTGAAGAGTTCATTGGAGTTATTTTCTTCTTACCTTTGGATTTTGCATTCAAGGTAAAAACTTTTAATCTAAATCATCATTAGATGCATGATTATATCCTTGGAGTGGAGTAGACAATTTTTGTTTAGTTTTTTTATGGATTAATATTTTAGATACTTCGTCTACTCCTATCTTCAAGTGGTATCAGAGTCTAACTCATGCTTTAATTTGGATTTTGGTGGACTGAATCATGTGATGAATTGATCCTTACCCCCTAATGCTTGAGTCAATTGATGGATTTGGGTGTTTTGTTTATTTATATGTGGCTCCATTATTGATGAATTGAGATATGCTAATATGTGTTTTAATTTTTTATTCATGTGTTGACATGATTTTGATTAATATAGGATTATGTTAAATATTGATTTAGTATTGGTTTATGTTATATGTTTATACGGAATGTTTAATTTTTCCTTAAGGTATTTTGGTCAGTTTTGGATCCACTTGGATTGGAGTTAATTGGGAATTTTTGAAGAATATTGATTCTTACTTGCACTTGATTTTCTAAGCACGCTTGAGCACTTGGATTTCCATTTTTGAAATGTGTTTTAAATTTGGAAATTCATCTAATATGTATGAATTAATGTTGTGGGTATGTCAATAAATTTTGGTTGCACAAAAGTAGGCCAAAAATGGCATTGACGCAGTCCAAAGCTAAAACATGGCATGCTGCCGCCCTGGCTGCTTGGCATTGGTCGAGCAACATGAAAAAGGTGTAATGCTAAGGTTCCAACTTAAAACATTTAAAAACTGAAATCAAACTTATATTACACCAATCTAAGGATCTAAATCATGCCTATATAATAGATTAAGGTCAAATTGTTACCTTTTAAATAAAATCCAGCCAAAACTTGAAGTAGTACTTCATTTCCCGAAAGTAGACTACTGTTGGTGCAATAAGGTCTGATCAATTTTTGATCAGGCAAATCACCTCAGATTGAAGCCAATCTGGACCAAAATTTTCTCAACTCAATTTATAATTTTCATTTGAAATTTCAGCACCAAAATCCTTTGACAAGACTTCAAGCAAAACCTAGAAACACACTTTTAGAAAAAGGATCATCAAAACAAGCAATACAAAATTCGTCTTACCTCTAATGCCAAAGTCCACACACTAATGAAAAATCCTTTCCCCCTCAATTTAGCTAGAAAAATAGAGGAAGAAATTTGGTAGGAGGTCGAAAATGGAAAGGGGGGTGAAGAAGAGAGTAATGCCTTAACTCATGAGAGAATTACTTTTGGAAGGAATTTTGGATCTAATGTTTAAATGCACAAAATGTGTGAATATCTTGTGTTGTGTGTGCTCTTCCCCTCTCTATATCTATATATGTAGGGAGGATGGTGTGATGGCAAGGTGGTATCACACCTTTCTTAAGGTTAGGGCACCACCTAGGCATGCCAACTTGCAAGCATCTTGCAAGTTGCATGTTACTTTATGTTGAATTTAAATTTAATTTGAAACCTACATTTCATCTCATGAAAGGTCTATCTAATGAAATTCTAATTCAGCACCAAATGAACATTTCATTTGAATTCTCCCTCCAAAATCAATTTGTCATTTTAATTAAATTAAACACTTTAATTTAATTAAACTTTGACTTAACCTTTAAGTTAACTAGCTTAACTCTTTAAATTAGATTTTGTTAATTTAACACCTTAAATTAACTTGACCAATTAATATTCATGAGGCACCAAATTAAATTAAAACTTAACTTAATTAGTCTTAATTTAACTCCTTAAATTAATTAATCAATTTAACAATTAAATTGATCAAGCTGAGATTACTAAAAATTGTGTCAACCGATTCCCTCAATTTCCGGCCATCTAGGAATTCTTCTAACACTTAGAAAATTCTCCTCAATATTTAGGAATGCCAATCGGATTTTTTGTATGACTCATTAGGTTCTACTGCTCATTCAACATGGGCTCAGAACCTTTGTGACTTTAGAATATCATATATTCATGTTAATTTAAACTCCTTTAAACAAACTTGACTCAATTCAATTAATCTCTATTAATTGATGAGTACCCAATTTCCATGATTGATATCTAACCTCAAGCTCATAGAGCCTAATAATTGGTCGAATGATGCTTTTGATTAACCATTCTAATTATACGTGTACCATGGAAATGCAGTCCTCCCATCTTCTATCTCCATGAAAGAGGCCTAGGGCAAGATATTTATCAACTCCCTAATAGCCTTGATACTATGCACCTACTCTTAATGTTGATTCTAGTTTGTAACCTCATCTTTGGAAAATCCCTTTTTCTAAATTGTCACATTGCCTTGGCCAATGACTCTTAGGAATCAATCCTCATAGAATACATAGGAGATGCACTTTCCTTCACAAAAATGAGGAGTCATATCCCATATTGGATCTCATAAACCTCCATGGTTGCGTAGCTTATACCCAATCACCATCGAAATGCCCACTAAGTGGCTAAAGTAGAGTTAAAGCATGAGGACCTGAACATAAGGTTACAATGGATCCTTATATCAAAGGACTAATTATATCTACTAACGTATGCTGGAGAACTAGCCACTACCAACTTGCCACTATAGCTATCTAATGGATTCTTTGAGCTGGTCTCCAGTGCCTTGTTCTCTAACAAGCACCTTATCATATATGGTTTGCTCATGGAATGAAGCAACATCCAACACTTGGATTATACATCGTTAGTACAAGTCTATCCAAATCTTAGATGCTAGCCTCATAAGATTCTATGACTTAGGATATTTAAGATCACAATCGTGTAAGATTTATTTCATGATCACCACCTAGTGTATGACCAAGTCCCATAGTCTTGTATGATCTAGGGGCTTTAACCATATGCTAATAAAGTAATAAAAGTATAGGATGAAGATGGCCATTCATAAGAAATATCATTGAAACAAGATTGTATCAAAGTGAAATAGTTTACATGCCAATTTTATTAGCTTGTAGGGTACTCTTCCAACACAGCAAGCACACTATGCATGGGCTAGCGGGGCAATAGTAAGCCTTGTAGCTTTGGATGGGTTTTAAGGCTTATTTTTTTGTTTGTTAGTGCTAAATTAATTTAATTCATACTAATTAGATGTAAAAATGTTGTATAAGCTCTCAAAAATTATGATTGACATTTTCAAAAACTTTTAAAGTCTTGGTCAAGGTAATTTTCAATTAGTGCAAAAATGAGATACATAATTATTATGCTTATTTTTGCTAGTTAATTAATTATTTATGAGACAAGCATTTAATTTGTTGAATTGAATGTCAATTCATATTTATTGTTCATTTAATTATTGAATGGATGATGAATGTATGGGGATGATCGTGAGCCTTTAATATGGTTTTATTTGTTTTAAATTGTTGAAAAAGGTTGTATTAAATAGGGGTTTGCATGCCTCTTAATTTTCAATATTGTAAATTTTATGAGTGTAGAATCACTAGGAGTGAGGATTTCTTTTCTCTTGTAATTATTGCAAGGAGACAAGAAGGCCAAAGGAATCGAAGAGGCATGAAGACCCATGAATGTGTGTGATACATTTATGTAATAGTTAGATTTAATCAACCCACTTAAAATCAACTAAGTAGTGCACCTTATAGCTCTAAGTGCACTACTTGGTTAAGGATCATGGTCATTTCACCCTAGGAGCACAAGCTACGCACATATACTTATTTACGCATTCTGAAGGTCTGTGTGGCACTAGGATCCAAATATTTTTTAGAAAAAACTAAATAAACTAGCCCACACAACACCATAAGGATCTATTCATGCATGAAATTTAGATTTAGAATGGTAAAATACCTTGGTGAAAATAGAAAATAAAGAGCAAGAGTAAAACTCTTTTCAACCGTTGAATAAGTTCCTCATCGGCACAACAGAATCACCACTGATTTTTCCTTAGTTGAACTTCTCATTTTGGCCTTGAATTTTTCCATGAATGTCTCAACCTCTTGAAAATTATGCAGCTCAAAATTCAGGCCAATCAGAACACTAGAGTGCCTCCCAAAATAAGCAAAAATCGACTACCAAACACTGCTTTAGCAAGAGCAAGAGCAACCAAAATGAATTGCCTCTAATGTAACAGTGCACACACTATGACTATGGCTTATTCTCTATAGATTGGCTGGAAAATATCTACAAAGAATGTGAGAGAAAGGCTGGGAATATGTAGGTAGAAAGTGGAGAGAGTTAGAGAGAATAATAGGATGCTAATGAATTAGATTCCCACTATATAATGTTGTTGGGAGCAAAATCACACTAAGCATGCACACCCTCACACACATGGCCAGCCATCCTCCTCCTATATCTATATATAGGTGTGGGATTTTTTGTGGTCACACACTATCCACAAGGAGATGATGCCAAGTGTCCATGCCAATGTGGCCACTAACTTGTGATTAGTGAATAATAATATTAATTGAAGCACATATTCCATCTTATTAAATGTCTTGCAATGAAATTTTAATTTCATATTAAATGAACCCTTCATTTAATTATTAACTCTCCAACTTAATTAAATTAAAAACTTTAATTTAATTAATAGTAATTTGACTTAACTCTTGAGTCAAAGTGCATAACTATTTAAGCTAGTCAATATTAATTTAACCCTTAAATTATTTTTGACCAATTGATAGTCATGTGATATAAATTAATTAAGCCTTGATCAATTGATTTTAATTTAACTCTTAAATTAATTTTACCAATTTAACATTCAAATTGATCAAGCCAAAATGACCATAATTTTTTCTCCTTAAAAAATGGTCATGAATTTTCTAACTCTTAGAAAATTTTCCTTCCTTCAATAGGCAATGTTATTGGCTTTTGTGTGTAACCCATTAGGCTCTACCATTCATTAGACATGAGCTCACAAGTCCTTGTGACTTTTGGAATATTAAGTATTCACATTAGTTTCAACTTTTTTTAACTAAGTGATTCAATTCAATTAATCTCATTAATTGAAGGGTACCTAATCTCCATGGTCGTTGTTCAACCTCAAGCTTATAGAGCATAACTAATTGGCCAAAATGAATGCTCTTGAAAAATCATTCTAGCATTATGCATACTATACAAATACGGTCCTTTCGCCTTTTATCTCTCGAAAGAAGCCTAAGACAAGAAATTTATTGGCTTCTTAATAGCTTCGATACTATATTTCTATTCTTAATGTTCAATTCCCTTTATGAGCTTATATTTGGAAACATCCTCCCAAGAGTGCAAGAGTTTTTGGGAATCGATCATTATATAATACATAGGAGATGCACATGTCTTTCACAAAGACGAAGAGTCGAATTCTATCTTGGATATCACAAACCTCTATGTCCTGTAGCTCATGCTTAATCTCTACTTGAGCGGCCTATAAATGACCAAGGGAAAGTCAAAGCATGAGGGCCAAACACAAAGTTACCATGGATCCTCAAGTTAAAGGACTAATGACATGCACTAGCATAAGTGGAAGAGCTTGTTACTACCGACTTGCCACTGTGGCTATCTAGTGGATTCTCTAGATGAACTTTCAGTACCTTGTTCTCTAACAAGCACCCACTAATATTGCTCTGGTCTATTGCTCATGGACCAGAGCAATATCCAAACCTTGGATTAATGCATTATTAGTGTAGGTCTATCCAATTCTTAAATACCTTATCTCATAAGATTCTATGACTTGGAAGATTTAAAAATACAATTGTATAAGATTTATTCTATGATCACCACCCAATGTGTGACCAAGTCCATAGTCTTGTGTGATCTAGGGGCTTTATCCAATTGCAAGTAAAGAGCAAAGATAAAGATGGCCATATAATGAATATCATTCAATTAAAATTGTCATACAATGAAATAGTTTACAAGACTAATCTAACTAGCTTGTGGGGTACTATTCCAATAATCTTCCACTTGCCCTAAAACTAATGCCCCATGGTCTTAAAACCCATATTTTTTAGATGTCCTTGAATGACCTTTTGCATTAGAGGTTTTGTTAATGGATCTTCGTTATTCTTTTTTGAGACTACTATTTCCACTTGAATGTCAGCTCTATTAATGATCTCTCGGATTAAATGATATTACGTCAAAATATACTTGGATCGTTGATGAGATCTTAGCTCTTTAGCTTGCGCTATCACCTCGTTGGTGTCACAGAAGACAACTACTAGCTCAGCAATGCTTGGCACTACATTTAACTCTTGAATGAAGTTTTTCATCTAAACACCTACCTTTGTTGCTTCTAAAGTTGCAATGTATTCTGCCTCGATGGTCAAGTCAGCCATGATGTCTTACTTAGAACTCTTCCAACTTATTGCACCGCCATTAAGGCAAAATATACATCCATAAGTGGATTTGAGGTTATCTACATCGAATTGAAAACTAGAATTTGAAAACCCTTTATGTTTCAATTTTTCATTATGGTATACTAAAAATAAATTCTTAGTTTTTCTCAAGTACTTTAGGAATGTTTTCACAATCAACCAGTGATTCTCACTGGGATTAGATTGGAACTTACTCATAACACTTACTGAATGTGCCACATCCAGTCTAATATGTTGAACTACATACAAGATGCTTTCTATAGTTAAGGCATAAGATATGTGGGACATCCTTTGTCTCTCGTCTTCAGTCTTGGGGGCCATAGACTTGAAGAGACAAATGCCATGTTCTATGGGAAGGAACCCTCTCTTGGATTTTTCCATACTAATTATCTTTAGTATTTTGTCAATGTACAAAGTTTAGGAAAGCCCCAACATCCTCTTAGATCTATCTCTATAAATATGTATTCCCAGTACGTAGGATTTGTTTCCCAAATTTTTCATGGAGAATTGAGTAGATAACCATGATTTTGTATACTCTACAGTAAGTAAAACCTAAATGTACTTAAGCATTGCGACTGGTGAAAAAGTTTCCTCAAAATCAATACTAAGTCTTTAAGTGTAATCTTTTACCATTAGTTGCACCTTAAAAGTCACCACTTCTCTATTTACTCCAAGTTTTCGCTTAAAAATCTATTGGCAACTAATGGGAACTATTCCCTTTGATGGAGCTACCAAAGTCCACACTTAGTTGGAGTAAATGGAGTCCATTCCAAATCTCATGGCTTCAAGCTAATGTCCCAAGTCTATGTCTAACATAGCTTCTTCTTAAGTCTTCAGATCGCCATCTGATTAGCCCATCTCATGAAGAAATCTAAACCATTTGGGTTACTTCTTGATTCGATCCAACCTTCGTATAGGTTATGTGCAAGACCTTTCTAGTTCACTAATTTCCACTGATTATAAGATTTGTCAATTATCTTGAACTTTATCAAGTTTAATGACAATGCTATTTTTATCCAATAGAAATTCCTTTTCAAGAAAATTGGGATTCCTTAAAACAACCACCTTTTGTTCCAAGGGATCATAGAAGTAATAACCCATAGACTCTTTAGGGTATCGCACAAACTTGCACAAGGTGGATCTACTATCCAACTTATCTCTCACTAAGTTATCAAAGATAAGTCAAAGTATGAGGATTAGATATGAGGTTACCATGGATCCTTAGGTTAAAGAACTAATAATATATACTAGCGTAAGTAGGAGAACTAGCTGCTATCGACTTACCACTATGGCTATCTAGTATATTCTCCAATGGGTTTTCAATGCTTTGTTCCCTAACAAACATCCATTGACATAGACCCATATCTCATACAATTACTTATGGAATGGAGAAATCTCCAACCCTTGGATTTATACATTGTTAGTACAATTTATCCGAATCTTAGATGCCTTATCTTATAATATCCTATAACTTGGAAGATTAAGATCATGATCGTGTGAGACTTATTCCATGATCACCAAACTAAGTCCCACAGTCATAGGTGATCTAAGGGCTTTATCCAAATGTTAGTGAAGTGAAACAAAGCATAAGATGAAGATGACCATATTAAGAATATCATTTAATCAAGATTATACCATGAGTGAAATAGTTTATATGAGGCCAATCTCATTAGCTTGCAAGGTACTATTTCAACAATCTCCCACTTGTCCTAAAATCAATGCCCTGTGGCTTTGAAATCCATCTTCATGAGATGTCTTCTAAAGACCTTTAGCTTTTAAAGGTTAATTAAGTGCTTTTGCTATATTCTCTTCTAAAGGAACTTTTATCCACTCAGTTGTCACCTTTATCAATTGAAATCATATATCAAATGATAATGTATTAATGTGTCTGAATCACTGATGAGGTCTTGGCTCAAGTCCTAAATTATCTTTCAAAGATAATTGTAGGCTCATGCATGCTAGGCACTGCATCCAACCCTTAGATGAAGTTTTTATCCAAACACCTTCCTTTGTGGTTTTCAAAACCACAAAGTATTTCACCTTTTGGTTATCTAAGCCATGGTGTCTAGTTAGAACTCTTCCAACACACTATGCCCCCATTAAGGCCAAATATGTATCTAAAACTAGATATTATGTCATTTACATTGGATTAAAAACTAATATCCAAAAACTCTGTGAGTTTCAATTCTCCATTGCCATATACCAAAAACAAGTGTTCAGTCTTTCTCAAGGATTGTTTTACCGGATTTCCAGTGACATTCACCAAAATCAAATTGAAATCTACTCGTAACACTCAGTGAGTGTGCCACATTCGGTCTCGTACATTGAACTACATACATTATTTTTTCTATTGTCGTGGCATAAGGTATTTGCGACATCCTTCATTTCTCCTCCTCAGTCTTGGGCGCCATAGACTTAGAGAGATGAATGCCATATCCCATAGGAAGAAATCCTCTCTTGGATTCTTCCATATCAATATATTAGGTTTGGAAGAGCCCCAGCATCCTTCTTAATTTATCTCTGTAGATACATATTCCTAATACACATGATGCATTTCCTAAATCCTTCATGGAGAATTGTGTAAACAACCATGCTTTAGTGCACTCTAACTTTCCTACCTTATTCCTAAAGAGAAGGATGTCATCAATATAAAGCATAATAAATTGTACTGAATTCCCACTAGCCTTCTTGTACACGCATGGCTCATACACATTTTTGACAAAGCCAAATGATTTGACTATTTTGTCAAAACATATGTTCCAACTTTGCAATGCTTGTTTGAGTGCATAAGTGGACCTTTGGAGCTTGCAAACCTTTTGCTTACTCCCTTTAGATGTAAAACCTTATGGTTGCTCCATATAAATTTCTTCCTCAATGGTGACATTAAGGAAAGCAGTTTTCACATCTATTTGCTATATCTCATAGTCATAATAAGTAGCTATGGCAAGTAAGATCCAAATGGATTTAGGCATAATGACTGGTGAAAAGACTTTCTCAAAATCAATACCAGGTCTTTAAGCGTAGCCATTTGACACTGGTTGTGCCTTAAAATTCACCACTTTTCTATCTACCTCGGGCTTTTACTTATAGATCCACTTGTAACCAATAGGAATTATCTACCAAAGTCCAACTTTGTTTGAATACATGGAGTTCATTTTAAATCTTATGGCATCAAGCCAACGTCCTGAATTTATGTCCAACATAGCTTTCTCCTTGGTCATCGGATCAACATTTGATTATCCTATCCTATTAAGAAATCCAAACCTTTCGGGTTAATTCTTTATTCGATCTGACCTTCTTAGAGATTGTGTACTAGGCTCTTGCAATTCCATTGTTTCCACCGCTTATGGGATTTCTTGATCGTCTTTAACTTCATCAAGTTCAACGACAATGCCTTTTCTATCTAATAGAAAATCATTTTCCAATAAGGTGGCATTCCTTAAAATAAATACATTTTATTTTGAGGGATCATAAAACTAATAACCCATAACTCTCTTAGGTATCCCATAAACTTGCACAAGATAGATCTACTATCCAACTTATCTCTTACTGTCCATCTCATGTAGGCAAGAGATACCCAAACCCTTAGATAATGGTAAGAGGGTGATTTTCCATGCCATATCTCATATGGTGTTTTTAGTACCGACTCTGAAGGTATTACTCTTAGTGAAGGTTTGTGTGGCATTAAGATCCAAATATTTTCAAAAAAAACTGAATAAACTAGCCCAAACAATACTACAAAGATCTAAACATGCATAGAATTCAGATTTAGAAGAGAAAAATACTTAGGTGAAAGTAGAAAATTCAAAGAGCAAGAAAACACTCTTCAACTATCAAATAAGCTCTTCACCAACGCAGCAGAATCACCATTGATTTTTCCCAAGATGGACTTCTCCATTTGGCTAAAATTTTTACTAAAACTCCTCAACCCTTTGAAAATTCTTCAATTAAAATTTTAGGCCAATCAAAATACCAGAGGTACTCTCAGAAGAAGCAAACATTGATTGCTAAAAACGGCTCTAGTCAAGAGCAAAAGTGACCAAAATAGATTACCTCTAATGTAAATGTCCACACACCAAATATATAGCCTATTCTCTATAGAAAGGCTCGAAAATTTGTAGAGAATGAGGGGGGGAAGGCTAGGAATATTGAGGTGGAAGGAGGAGGGAGAAGGAAAGAGTGTGGGAGGCTAACAAGTTAGATTCCCACTACACATTATTGTTGAGAGAAAATCACACAAAATGTGCACCCCTCACACACTATGTGGCTGGCCACTCCTCTACATCTATATATAGAAGCGGTCACACACCTCTCACAAGGAGGTGATGCCAAGTATCCCTTGCTTAGGTGGCCACAAACTTTGTGATTAGTGAATTTAATTGAAGTACAAATTTCATCTAATGAAATATTTTGTAATTAAATTCTAATTCTTATTAAATGAACTTTTCATTTACTAATTCTCCCAAAAAGTATCTCTCTAACTTAATTAAATTAAATAATTTAATTTAATTCATAATCATTTGACTTAACTTTTAAATTAAAGTGCTTAACGAATTAAGCTAATCAAAATTAACTCAACCCTTAAATTAATCTTGACCAATTGATAGTAATGTGACATCAATTAATTAACCTTTAATTAACTAATCTCAATTTAACTTTTAAATTAATTTGACCAATTTAACATTTAAATTGATCAAGCCAAATGTCTACAACTTTGCCTTCTCCAAAAATCAGTCATGAATTTTCTAACTCTTAGAAAATTCTCCTTTCTTCAATAAACCATGTCATTGGCTTTTGGGTGTGACCCATTAGGCTCTATCATTCATTAGACATGGGCTCACAACTCTTTGTGACTTTAGTATATCAAATATTCGCTTTAGTTTAAACTCCTTTAAATTAAGCAACTCAATTTAATTAATCTCATTAATTGAAGAGTGCTCAATCTCCATGGTCGATATCCTATCTCAAGCCTATGGAACCCAACTAGTTGATTGAAATGAATGCTCTTGAAGAATCATTCTAGTATTACGCATACTATGTAAGTACAATTTTTCTGTCTCCTATCTCCTTGAAGAGGCCTAGGCAAGATATTTGTTGGCACCCTAATAGCCCTAATACTATGTTTATATTCTTAATGTTTGATTTCCTTCATAACCTCATCTTTGAAAACACCTTCCCAAATTATCATATCACCTTGCCCAAGAATTTTTTGGAATCGATCATTATAGAACACATAGGAGATACACTCGTCCTTCACAAAAATGATGAGTCAGATTCCATCTTGGATCTGACAAATGTTTATGCCAAGTAGCTCACACCCAATCTCAACCCAGAATACTCGCCAGGTGGTCAAGGAAGAGTTAAAGTATGAGGACAAGACACAAGGTTTCCATGGACCCTTAGGTCAGAGGACTAATAATATACACTAGCATAAGCAGAAAAACTAGCTACTACCGACTTGCCACTATGGCTATCTAGTAGATTCTCAAGTTAGTCTTCAGTACCTTGTTCTTTGATAAGCACCCACTAACATGCACCCATATCTCATATAGTGGCTCATGAAGCGAAGCAATCTCCAACTCTTAGACTTATGTATCATTAGTTTAAATTTATCTAGATCTTAGATGCCTTGTCTCATAAGAGCCTATGACTTGAAAGATCTAAGATCATGACCTCATAAAACTTGTTCTATGATCACCACGCATGACCAACTTTTGTAGTCTTATGTAATTTATGGGCTTCATTCAAATGTAAGTAAAGTAAATAAAAAGCATAAGATGTAGATGGCCATATAATGAATATCATCCAATCAAGATTATCTTACAAGAAAATAGTTTACAAGGCCAATCTAATTGGCTTGTGTGGTATTATTCCAACACTTAGTAACTTCGCTGCCCTTATTTAGGTGTATCCTTAAAAGGATATAGGCACATCGAAAAATCTTATTATAAAATGTACCATGTATAACAAGATACAATATCTCGTCTCAGCTACTCCATTGAGTTAGGGTATGCAAGGCGGAGTCCATTAGGAGAGAATCCTATTCTCTTTAAGATAATCCAAGAATTCGATAATTAAGTATTTTCTCTTTTGATCTGATTGAAAGGTCTTAATACTAAGTCCATTTCACTTTTCTACTTCATTTTTATACTCTTTGAACTTTTCAAAAGCCTTGGACTTGTACCTCATAAGAAACACATATCCTTACCAACTGTTACCATCGATATAAGTAGTGATGAAGCAAGAATAGCCACTTCTCCTACTAATTCTTTGTAGTCCATAAACATCCATATGGATCAAATCTAAAGGATTTTGTGAAGTGCTCTATTTATTCTACAAAGGAGCTTTGATCATTTATCCCTTCGAACTAGATTCACAAGTAGGAAGGTTTTAAATGCCACTAACATTTATTACTTTGAGAGCTTCTAACTTGTTCATCCTAGTTTTTAGAGATATGACCAAGTCTTGCATGCGACATTATGGCATCTTCTTGGATATCTAATTTCTTACTTAGTTAAGAGTGCATTAGTGATAGTTAAGAATCCAATATGTATGATCCTTTGTTAATTGTACCACAAGCAACCAAAGAACTCATTCTTTAATGCCTTCAATCTCCAATTTGATATAGAAGTATCAAATCCTTCGCTATCCAAAATGGAAATTGAAATAATATTCATAACAATCTATGGTACTATATGGCAAAGGTCCAATACAAGTGTAGAGTTCTCTAAGTCTAACTAATTGAACACAACTTTTGCTACTTAGCTAAGGCAATGGATCATGTTTACATCACTTAGTTCTATTATTCTTTCTATTCTTTTGTAACAACTCTCAAAGAAAAGAGCCACTTGTGATATCATATATTCATGAGGAAGAATTTATCCTAAATACACCTCAATAAAGTATATGCCCTTCTTAAGGATTGCATGGTATTCCTTGCAATTGTGCTTCCAATGGCCTATTTTTCCCTAGTAGAAACAAATAATATCGACTTTTTTCTCTATAATCTTCTTGACTCCTCCAGATTCCTTTGATAGTTGTTTTCCCTTCGAGGAAGAATACTTTTTCCTTTTACCTCTATTTCTAGCACTTTTAAGGCCTATAGACTTGGAGAAGGAAACATATGTCAAAGGTTTACCTTTATCCTAGTAGTTTTCATCTAGATCAACACTTTAATCAGTAAAACTTGACAAAGATATGAGGATCATATCCTCATGGAGGTTATTATCCATCACAACGTCCAAGTTGAAAAGCTTTTCCAAGCTTAATCATCTTTAGACCATAGTCGATGACACATAACTTCACATCCAATGTAACTTGAAAATTTTCCTTTGAAAACATGAACTTCTCATACCTTGTTTCCTTTACAACTCTTTGTAAACTTTAACCAAGGAACAATCCATATGTCCTTGAGATTTTTTAAAGTTTGTAGATGTCATCATGAGACCAAGGGATTGGACAATCTGAAGCCTAATTCATGAACTTTTCATGTGTCTCTAGATCTACATTAATCCTAAATGGATTAGGAATACCATGATATAGGACCTTTATTGACTTTTGGGAATCTAGAACGATTTTTGAAGTTAAGTTAATCATGGAAGTTTGGATTAGTTGGTTTATTGGTTTTCAAAATAACATTGAGTGAAATTTTTAGCCATTTGTTTGTTGAAGATTTCAAAAATCTACATGAGGTAACAAAAAGAGAATAAGCTTGTAATTAAATTTGATATTAAAAAATGTTCATGGTCTTTTAAACATATTTTTCTCCCACTATTTTATCAAATTCTTTATCCCCAAGAAGAATTCAGGAAATAGAATTTTCTAGTGAAAATCAAGATCCCAAGGACTTGCAAGTAGACCCATGACTCGTGAGACATCTACAAATAATCCAAAGGTAAGCAACTTTTGCTAATTGCATCTTATGCAACTCTTGATGTATTTTGCCTCGCTTTCATGTAGACCCACGACTCGTGTGACATCTACACTACTAGGTATTAAGTCAAACCTATGAATCATTCTTCAACTAGAGAAGCCTCACAACATCCCACGACACGTGTGCCAACGCATGGGGGTTCTCAAATCATAGATACATCTCATGCTAAGTATATGGTCACAACTTTTCATCATAAGTGTGACCTATGACTTGTTAAATATCACACAAATAATGGTAGCATCATCATGCTACATACTATTAGTAGAAGGCTTAGATTAATTAAAACTCTTTTAATTTGTATCCATTTTGACTTAATATTAGAAGATACTTAGACATTCGAAGTAGAGGTTTTTTGCTTGCAAAGATTTCATCATTTTTATCTTCTTATTTAGGTTCTCTATATCCTAATCATGCATCTTATAGATGAATAGGATATAGAAAGTGTAAATAAGTAAATAGCCTAGCATGCTCCAAGGGTGGGATGACCCTGAGCCTAACTAAGTAATGCACTTAGAGCCATGGGTACATCACTTAGGTTGTTTTTAAGTAGGTTGAATTAAACTAAATTATTATTTGAGTGTATCCTATATATTCATGAGTCTTCAATTAGCCTCCATGCCTCTATTTGACTACTTTCTCCATGCAATATTTACATGAAATGGAAATCCTCACTCCTAGTAGTTCTACTCTCATAACTTTTACAAGATAGAACAAGAGACATGCAAGCCCCATTTAATACAACCCTTTTCAATAACTTTGAAACAAATAAAATCAAATTTTAACGGTTCATGATCATCCCCATTTATTCATCATTCATCCAATAATTAAATGAACAATAAATAAATCCAGAATTAACAATTAATTCCAACAATTAAATGCTTATCTCACAAATAAATAATTAGACAAGCATAACTCTTATACCACAAGTTGGAGATCAACTTTGACTAGTTTTTATGAAGCAACAAAAATGTCAAATATCATTTTGAGGACATGCATAACACTTGTGCATCCATAACATATGATTTAACATCATTTTAAGCCACTTAAGGAGCTAAAAAATTGACTCAAAACCTGCCCAACCCTCAACCAATGGCTGCTAGCCATGCTTGGCATATGGCTGGGCAATAGTATTTGGCCATTTCCTGGCCAACTTGCACACAAGCCGCCTGCAGCCTCTGTTTTGGGATCAAAAGTTATTCAAGCCCATTTTTAGCTCAACCTTTGTGCACCAAAAATTATAGAACACATTCTAAACATTAAATCACACACTATGGACCAATCTCCAAATCTAAAACTCATTTTAAAACTGAAAATTAAAGTGCTCAAATATGTTTCAAAAATTTAAGTCTAAGTGAGAATCAAATTCTCCAAAATTCTACAACCAAACTCCAATCCAATTGGATCCAAAAATGATCAAAAATGTTTCGGCCATATTACAGCATGCTATATCAACATATAAAATCAATTAATGCCAAATCAACATTCAATATTAATCACTATGAATTAAAACATACTAACCACATGAATTTACACTTAAATCACATAATAGCATACTTTTAATACATCAATCAAGGAGTCACACACAAATCAACCAAATTCTCCAATCCATCAATTGAATCGAGAATATGGTGATCTAGATTATTCCATCACATGAATCAATCAACCAAATAAAATCTAAATCTAAGCATGATTTTTGCTCTGATACCACTTAAAGACAAGATAGGCACTAGGATCTAAAATCAAAATTTCAAAACATCAAAGAAATATGTGCCTATAGGATAATCAGGATCTAATCATGCCTATGATTTAGATTTAGATATAGGATTACCTTAATGATCAAATCCAAGGGTTATCAAGTGAACACTTCACTAATTATAGAATTTGTCTAGTGTGGTGCAGCGAGAAGATTGCAACGATCGCTCTATCAAATCACCTCCAAACATTCTAAAAATATATAGGGAGATAGCCAACACCTTGGAGAAATTACAGTTAAAATTTTATATTGATTGACCTTCTTTCACATCCTGGATAAAATCACAAAGTTGGACCTCGCACAGATGAATCTCCATAAGTTGAACAAGTCACACACCTTGCCTCTATTATAGAAGTCTACACACTAATGAGATCTTCCTATATGTCTAGTCTATTAGTTGGAATAAGAACAAAGATATTCTGATGATGGAGGCTGAATTTTGGGATAGAAAGATGAAGAAAGAAGTTTAACCTTCAACATATGAAATGCTAGCTTACAAATATTTTGGAGGGAAATGAAGAATCTAATTCTTCACACCAATTAGCATTTCTTATGCTGGCCAGCTATCTATGTCTCTGTATAGATTTGGAATAGTGTAATGCCAATTGGCATCACACACTCCATAAGGGGGGCGGCCAATGGGGTGTGCTTAGGTGGCAAAATTTGATTTCAAATTTCATTTGAATTTCTTTTGAATCTTAATTACATTTGAAATCTCATTTCAAATTAATTAAGATGCCATCTCAAATCTCATTTGAGTTTTCCCACCAAAATTCATTCTTTCTAATTAATCAAATTAAACTCTTTAATTTAATTAATTATCCTTTGACTTAACTCTTTAAGTTTAACTAACTTAACTTCTTAAGCTAAATTCATTTACTTAACTCTTTAAGTTAACTTGACCAACTGATAGTCATGTTGGCACCAAATAATTAACTCTTTAATTATTGGTCATGTTGGCACATAATAATTAACTATTTAATTATTAGTCTAATTTAGCTCTTAAATTAGTCAATTAATTTAACAATTAAATTAATCGAGTCAAAATTGACCCTCAAAATGTGGTTCCAAAAATTGGTCCATTAGGAGACACCATTTTCTAATTCCGTAGAAAATTTTCCCCATTAATTAGAAAACTTATTGGATTTTGTATGTGACCTAATAAGTTTTATTATTCATTGGACATGAATATATTTTGTATTAACTTCTTAAGATTTTTGAATATCCTATATTCATTCTAGTTTAAAACTCCTTTTAAACTAGTCGACTCAATTCAATTAATCTCATTAATTGAAGAGTACCCAATATCCATAGTCGATGTCCAACCTCAAGCCCATGGAACCTCACTAATTGGCTAAAATGAATATTCTAGAAAACCATCATTGCTCTTCGTGTACCATGCAAATATGGTCATTTCGTCTCTTATCTTCCGAAAGAGGCCTAGGGTAAGATATTTGTTGATCCCCTAATAGCCTTGATACTATATCTCTATTCTTAATGTTTGATCTCTATTGTGTGACCTCACCTTTGGAAAACTCCTTTTCCAAATTGTCACACTACCTTGTGCAAGAATTTTTGGAAATTGATCATTATAGAACACATAAGAGATGTATTCGCCCTTCACAATAGTGAGGAATCAGGTTCCTTCTTGGATCTCACAAACCTCTATGCTAAGTAGCTTATACCTAATCTTAACCTAAATGGCTAGCTAAGTAACCAAGGATGAGTCAAAGTATGAGGACCCAATACAAGGTTATCCTAGATCCTTAAGTCAAAGGACTAATAATATATACTAGTGTAAGAATAAGAACTAGCCACTACCGACTTGCTACTATAGCTATCTAGTTGATTCTCCAGTAGGTCTTCAGTACCTTGTTCTCTAACAAGCACCCATTAATATGCACCCGTATCTCATATAGTTGCTCATGGAATGGAGTAATCTCTAACCTTTAGATTTATACATCGTTAGTGCAAGTTTATCCAGATCTTAGATGCCATGTCTTATAAGATCCTATAACTTGAAATATTTAAGATCACAAATGTGTAAAACTTATTACATGGTCACCAAACCAAGTCCCACAACCATAGGTGATCTATGGGCTTCATCCAAATGCTAGTGAAGATAAACAAAACATAAGATAAATATAGTCATATAAAGAATATCATTCAATCAAGATTGTACCATGAGTGAAATAGTTTATACAAAGCTAATATCATTGGCTTATATGCATTATTTTAATAGTGGAGCACTCCATTTGTCCTACGAAAGGAGCTTTGGTCATTTTTCCTTTCAAATAAGATTCACAAGTAGGAAAGTCCTCAATGCTACTAAGATCTAGTGCTTTAAGAGCTTTCTTCTTGTTCATCCTATTTTTGGAGATATGCCCAAGTCTTACATGCCAAAGAATGGCATCTTCTTGATTGTCTAATTTTCTTTTGTTTGATAGAATATGCATTAGTGAAGTTTGAGAATGAAGTATTTATAATCTATTAATATATGTACCTTTAGCAATCAAAGAACCATTCTTTAATACTTTCAAAATCCTTGATATAGAAATATCAAATCCTTGACTATCAAGAGCGGGAATTAAAATGATGTTCTCAACAAAATTCGGTACATAATAAACTGGATTAAGTAAAATACTAGAATTTCCCAAGCTCAACTTGATTATGCCTTCGACCATAGTTACAATTCTTGCTCCATTTCCCAGGTAGAGGATCATATCCTCTTCACGCAGACTCTTTCTTCTTTCCATCCCCTATAATGATTACAAAAGTGAGAACAACATACAGTATTGAATACCTATGAGGAAGAACTAGTCATGTAATGCATTTTAATAACAAAACATACTCTTCTTAAAGATTACAAGATATACCTTGCAGCTTCTCTTCCAATGCCCCTTTTAACCATAATAGAAATAATTTGCATCGATTTTAGCCATTTTCTTAACCCTTCCAAAACTTTTCTTGAGTTGCTGCCCTTTGGAGGAATAACTTTTCTTCCTCTTACCTGTTTTTCTTAAGCCCTTTGGGCCTTTTGACTTAGAGGAAAAAGCAAACATAAGAGGCTTTTCCTTTTCATCATTGCCTAAGTGGTCACAAGCATATTCATTAATTTGTTGATCATAACCTCTTACTTGGACATATTAAAGTTCAAAATATGTTGGTCGAATGATGGAGGTAATGATTGAAGGATCAGATCCATATAGAGGTCATTGTCCATGATCATGTTAAGTTGTCCAAGCCTTTCGATAAGTCCAATCATCTTTAGCCAATGATCATGAACGCTCAAACCTTCTATCATCCTTAACCTAAAAAGCTCTTTGGATAAGGTGAACCTTTTGTGTCTCAATTGCACACCATGCAACTTTTGTAGGTGCTTGTAGATCTCACTTGTATGCCTCATATGCTCATAAGTCTTTTAGAGCTTATTAGTTATGGATGCCATCATGAGACACCTCACTTATAGATCATCATCTATAAATTTAGTGAACACTTCACATGCCTCATCAAAAGGGTCATCACCTAATATGTCCAGCGGACTTTGATCTAGGACATAAGTCTTCTTTTTAGAGTCAAGAATTATCTTAACATTTCTCAACCAATCTTGGAAGTTAGGCCCGGTGAGTTTATTGGTTTCCAAAATGCTTGCAAGTGGATTTTTGGCCATTTTTTTTTTTTGGAGATTTCAAAAATATACAAGAGACAAAAAAAAGAGTATAAGCATATGATTGATAATTGATATTAAAACCATGTTTATGATCTTTCAAGCATGTTGTTCTCTCACTATTTTATCAAATCCTTCACCCCTTTAGAAGAATTCAAAAAATCTCATTTCCTAGTGAGAATAAAAAACCTAAGGACTTGCAAGTGGACCCCCATGACTGAGTGCCATCCATGAGCAACTGAAGGGTAAGCAACTTTTGCTAATTGCATCTCATGTAACTTTTCATGTATTTTGTCTCATATATCATATAGACCCACATGACTATGTGCCATCTGTACTAGTAAGTGTCTAAGTTCAACCCACTAATCATTATTTGATTTAAGATTGCCTCACGACGTCCCCTATGACCAACTGCCAACGCATAAGGGTTCCTAAGTCAAAGGTGCATCTCATGCTAAGTGTATGCCCACAACTTTTCCCCTAAGTGTGACCCCCATGACCAAGTGCCATCACAAAAAATTAATATCATCGTCATGGCATACGCTATTGGTGAAAGCTTTGGATTAATTAAAACTCTTTTAATTCGTATCCATTTTAACTTGATATTTGAAAATATTTAGACATTCTAAGTTGAGGGTTTTTTCTTGCAAAAATCTCATCATTTTTATGTTCTTATTTTGGTTCTCTATATCCTAATCATGCATCTCATACATTAATAGGATACGAAAAGTATAAATAAGTAAATAGCCTAGCATACTCCTAGAGTATGATAACCATGAGCCTAACCAAGTGACGCACTTAGAGCTATGGTGCATCACTTGGTTGATTTTAGGTGGGTTGATTTAACTAAGCTATTGCATAAGTGTATCCATACATTCATAGGACTTCTAACCTCTATGGATCCTCTTTGCTTCTTGCATCTTTTACAAGAGAAAGAAAAACCTAACATTTAGTGATTCTACTCTCATAACTTTTACAAGATAGAACAAGAGACATGCAAGCCTCATTTAAAACAACCCATTTCAACAACTTGAAATAAATGAAATCAATGATAAAGGCCCATGATCATCCCCATTCATTCATCATCCATTTGACATTTAAATGAATAATAAAATAACCAAGAATTGACATTCAATTTCAACAATTAACTTCTAATTACAACAAAAAATATTCGGTCATGCAAAAATAAGCAAACACTTATGCATCATATTCATAATTCGAGATCAACTTCAACAAGTTTTAAAAAGTAACCAAAAAGTGTCCAACACAATTTTGAGGCCTTACACAATATTTGTGCAACTAATATGTGTGTTTCAAAACAAGTTTAGTCACTAAAGGAACTAAAGAAAAAGCTCAAAACCCATCCTAAACCTAACTAGGGGCAACTAGCTGAGGTTTATGCACTGCTGGGTAGTAGCTCTCAGCCAATGCCCTACTGTGGGCTGCCAAATGTTGGCAACTCCCCTGTTTTGAGAGTCATGGCAGAGTCAAGCCATTTTTAACTCAACTTTTATGCACCAACAATTTTCAAACAACTTCCAAATATAAAAACACACAACATAGGTGAAAATTTCAGATTAAAACACCTTTTGAAATTGCAATATAAAATGCCCAAAGAAGCTTGAAAAAACAAGTTTAAGCAAGAATCATATTCTTCAAAAGTTTCCAATTATATCCAATCTATTGGACCCATAAATGACCAAAACATCTTAAGGACATTCACAACATGCTATATCACAATATAACATCTACTAATACCTAATCAAAATTTAACATTAGCAAAAATGAATCAAAATATACCCATCACATGATTTAACAATTAAAGAACATAATAACATAATTTAATCCATCAGTCAAGAAGCCACAAAAAAGATCATCCATGCACTTAAACATATCATGTGGATTGTGTACATGGTGATTTTGATCAATTCTTCACAAGAACCAATCACCCAAGCCAAGAGAAATCCAAATCTATGCATGAATATGACTCTGATACTGCTTAAAGATTTGTGTAGCACAATGATCCAAATATTTTTTTAAAAAAAGCTAAATAAACTAGTCCACACAAAACCACAAGGATCTAGACATGCATGAAATTCATATTTAGAATAGGAAAAAAACTTGGCAAATAGAGAAAATAACGAGCAAAAGTAAAACTCTCTTCAACTGTTGAATAAACTCTTCACCGGTGTAGCATAATCACCACTAATTTTTCCTTTGTTGGACTCTTCCTTTCTTAGCTTGAATTTTTATTGGAATGTCTCAACCCATTGAGGATTCTACAGCTTAAAATGCAGCCTAATAAGAACACCAGAGGGCCTCCCAAAACAAGCAAAAATTGGCTACCAAAAACTGCTCCAACAAAAGCAAGATCAACCAAAATGGATTGCCTATTCTCAACAAATTGACTGAAAAATATCAGCAGAGAATGTGAAAGGAAGGCTGGAAAAATGGAGGTGGAAGGGGGAGAGAGTTAGTGAGAATACTGGGAGGCTAACAAATTATATTCCCACTACACAATGTTGTTGGGAGAAAAATCACACTAAGCATGCACACCCTCATACACATGGCCAGCCATTCTCCTCATATGTCTATAAATAGGAGTGGGATGGTGTGTGGTCACACACCATCCTGAAGGAGGTGATGCTAAGTATCCATGCCAAGGTGGCCACTAACTTGTGATTAGTGAATAAGAATATTAATTGAAGGACATATTTCATCTTATGAAATGTCTTGCAATTAAATTCTAATTCCATATTAAACGAACCCTTCATTTAATTATGCTCCCCAAAAAATTAACTCTCCAACTTAATTAAATTAAACACTTTAATTTAATTAATAATAATTTGACTTAATTTTTAAGTCACAGTGTTTAACTATTTAAGTTAGTTAAAATTAATTTAACCCTTAAATTATTTTTGACCAATCGATACTCACGTGACATCAATTAATTAAACCTTAACAATTGATCTTAATTTAACTCTTAAATTAATTTGATCAATTTAACATTTAAATTGATCAAGCCAAAATGACTATCATTTTTTCTCTTTCAAAAATGGTCATGAATTTTCTAACTCTTAGAAAATTTTCGTTCCTTCAATCGGCCATATTGTTGGATTTTTTTTGTTATCCATTAGGTTCTACCATTCATTGGATATGGACTCACAACTCCTTGTGACTTTTGAAATATTAAATATTCACATTAGTTTAAACTCCTTTAAACTAAGCGATTCAATTCAATTAATCTCATTAATTGAAGAGTACCTAATCTTCATCATCGATATCCAATCTCAAGCCCATGGAGCCCAACTAATTGGCCAAAATGAATGTTCTTGAAGGACCATTCTAGCATTACGTGTACCATGCTAATACAGTCCTTTCACCCCCTATCTCTCAAAAAAGGCTTAAAATAAGATATTAGTCATCTCCCGAATAGCCTCAATACTATGCTTCTATTATTAATGTTTGATTTTATTTGTGATCTCATCTTTGAAAAAATTTTCCTAAATTGTTACATCACCTTATGCAAGGATTTTTGGGAATCAATCATTATGGAACACATAAAAGATGCACTTACTCTTCACAAAGACTAGGAATCTGATTCCATCTTAGATCTCACAAACCTCCATGTCCAGCAGCTCATGCCCAATCTCTACTCAAGTGGCCTATTGCGTGACTAAGGAAGTGTCAAAGAATAAGGCCAAACATGAAGTTACCATAGATCCTCAGGTCAAAGAACTAATAATATGCACTAGTATAAGTGAGAGAGCTTGCTATTGTAGCTATCCAGTGGATTCTCTAGGCAGGTCTTCAGTATTTTATTCTCTAACAAGCACCCACTAACATGCGTCCATATCTTATATGGGATTCCTCATGGAACAGAGCAACATTCAACCCTTAGATTTATGCATCATTAGTGTAATTATATCTGGATCTCAGATGCCTTGTCCCATAAGATCCTATAACTTAGAAGATTTAAAATCACGATCGTGTAAGACTTATTCCATAATCACCACCTAGTGCATCGCCAAGGCTTGTAGTCTTGTGTGATCTAAGGACTTCATCCGTATACAAGTGAAGTAAATAAAGAGCATAAGATGAAGGCGGCTATATAATGAATATTATTCAATCAAGATTATCTTACAATGAAATAGTTTACAAGGACAATCTAATTAGTTTGTGGGGCACTATTCCAACACTTTCTTTATCCTATTGATGTATGAGATGCACAGTTAGGATATAGAAAATCTAAATATGAGACAATAAATTGATGAGATCTTTCCAGGAAAGAAAAACCCTATACTTTAAGAAGTTTAAGCGCTTTCAAAATATTAAGTTAAAATGGATACTAATTAAAAAACATTTTAATTAATTCAGGTCTTCTACCAATAGTATGTGACATGAGATGCTGCCACATTAGCATGATGTCTCACGAGTTGTAGGTCACATTTATGGAGGAAAGCTATGCTCACATACTTAGCATCCAATGCAACTTTGATTTGATGCTTCCTATACATTGTCTCATGAGTCATGGAATGACATAGTGCAATTTCAAATCAATGATTGATTGGTAGGTTTGACTAAAACACCTAGTAGTCTAGATGTTCCAAGAATCGTAGGTCTGTATGAAAAGTGAAACAAAACATATCAAGGGTTGCATAGAGATGTAATTAGCAAAAGTTGCTTACTTTAGGATTGTCTGTGGTTATCTTATGAGTCTTGGGTTCACTAGAAGTCCTTTAGGCCTTGATTCTCACTAGAAAATGAGATTTTCAAAATTCCTTTAGGGGGTGAGGAATTTGTTAAAATAGTGGGAGAAAAACATGCTTGAAAGTCCATGAATATGTTTTTAATATTTATATTCAATCACATGCTTATATTCTCTTTTTTGCCTTCATTGATTTTTGAAATCTCAACAAAAATGGCTAACAATCCACCTAATGTGATTTTGGAAACAAATAAGCTTGCTGGGCCTAACTTTTGTGGTTAGCTTAGAATCCTCAAAATAATTCTTGAATCCAAAAAGTGGACTTATGTGCTTACTCAAAGTCCATTAGACACCATAGGTGATGATGCAAAAATGAGGTATGTGAAATGTTTACAAAATAGGTAGATGTTGATCTATGAACATAATGCCTTATGATGGCTTCTATGTCCAACGAGATCCAAAGATCTAATGAGCACATAAAAACTATTCATGAGATACATATGCACCGACAAGAGTTGTATTGGATGAAAACAAGATATCAGCACTTCTCATTGCCAAAGAAACACTTTCGGACTAGAATGAATAAAGGCTCAAGTGACCATAATCATGGCCTTAAAATGATCGATCTCACTGAGAAATTTACTTATGGTTATGGATGATGAACTTTATGTAGATTTGATCATACAATCAATGTTGAGCTCTTTTGACCAATTTTTTATGAACTTCAACATGCCAAAATAAGAGGTAACAATTAATGAGTTGGTTAACATGTTGGTGACTGCTGAAACGACTATAAAGAAAGACAAACCATTAATACTTGTTTCTTTCTTTAAGTCTAATGGCCCTAGTAGTGCTAGAAAGAGAGATAACTAGAATAAAAGTTCTTCCTCAAAAGGAAAGCAACTATTGAAAACCTCAGGCAAAGTTAAGAAAAAGAAATACATAAAAGATGATGCAATTTATTTTCACTATGGTGAGAAAGGCCATTAGAAGAGAAATTGTAAGGAATGCCTTGCAACTCTTAGGAAGAGTATGTACTTTATTGAAGTGTATTCAATAACAAATTTTTCCTCATGGATATTTGATACCGTTTGTGGTTCTTACCTTTTTAATTTGTTAAAGGATATGGAAATAAGAAAGATCCTAAATAATGGGGATATGATCTTTGGCCAAGGTAATGGGGTAAAAGTTATGGCTAAAGTTCAAAGCATTATGAAGTTAGACTTAAAGAATTCCTTTTTTGTACTTTATCTATGTTATTTTGTACCAAATCTTGTTAAGAACATCATTTCAATTCCCATTTTAGATAGTGAAGGATTTGATTTTGCTACATTAAATGGAAATTTAAATGCCATAAAAAATGGATCTTTAGTTGCTCTAAGTACTTTAAACAATAGATTGTACATTTTGAATCTCAACTATTATTAATGCACATTCAACTAAGTAAAAGCAAAATTAGATAACCAAGAGGATGCCATGTTGTGGCATGCAAGGCTTAGAAAAATTTCCAAGAATAGGATGAATGAGTTATAAACCCTCAAAGCACTAAATGTTAGTGGCATAAAGGATCTTCCTATTTGTGAATCTTATTTAAAAAGAAAACCAACCAAGGCTCCTTTCATAGGATAATTGGAACGAACTACCAGTATTTTGAATTTGATCTATACAAACATTTATGGACTACTAAAAGTTAGTGCGAGAGGTAGCTTTTCATACTTCATTACCTTCACCGATGATCAACTCAGTTTGGACATATGTATCTTATGAGGTACAAGTTTGAAGTTTTTGAAAAGTTAAAAGAGTATAGGAATGAAATAGAAAAATAAATAGGACTAAGTGTTAAAGCTCTTCGATCGAATTGAGGATAAGGATACTTGAGTACCAAATTCTTAGATTATCTAAAAGAGAATAGAATAAAGAATGGGATTCTCTCTCAATGAATTCCACCCAGCACATCCCAATATAATAGAGTAGCCGAGAAAAGAAACTGCACCTTGTTGGACATAGTACATTATATAATGAGCTTCACCGATTTGCCTATATCCTTTTACGACTATGCCTTAAAAATGTGATAAGGCTACTAAAAGTAGTACCTTCTAATTCAATGCCAAAGATACCATGTGAGATGTGGTGTGGCAAAACACCTTCTTACTCCTTTCTAAAAGTTTGAAGGTCTCCTACATACATCAAGCAGTTAGTAGCAGAGAAGTTGGATACAAGATCCACCTTGTGTAAGTTTGTGGTATACCTAAGAGAGTCTTTAGGTTGTTATTCTATAATCCCTTGAAACAAAAGGTGTTTGTTTCAAGGAATGCCATCTTTTAGGAAAAAAAGTTTCTATTAGATAGAAATGGCAAGTAGTAGAAACAAGAAAACATCAGAGCCTAGCACAAAACTTCTAAGAAGGTCAGGCTGAATTAAGAAGCTACCTAAAAGGTTTGGATTCGTTCATAAGTCTGAACAAATAGATAATGATCCAAAGACCTACGAAGAAACTATGTTAGACATAGATTCAAGATATTGGCTAAAGGCCATGAAATTCAAAATAGACTCCATCTACTCCAATAAAATATGAACTTTGGTAGATCCACCAAAGGGTATAGTACTTATTGGTTGCAAATAGATCTATAAGTGAAATGGATATAAAAGTGAAAGCTAAAAGTCGATAGAGATGTTACGATTGTTAAGGCACAACTAATGGAAAAAGGTTATACTCAAAAACTTAGTATTAATTTCGAGGAAACCTTTTCATTAGTTGCTATGCCTAACTCCATCAAGATTATGGTTGCCATAGTCGTATATTATGAATATGAGATATAGCATATGAATGTGAAAATTTATTTCCTTAGTGGAAACATTGCTGAAGAAATCTATATGGGGTAACTATAAGGTTTTATATCTAAAAGGAGTGAGCAAAAGGTTTGCAAACTCAAAAGTTCCATTTATAGAGTTAAACAAGTATCCCAAATTTGAAATATATGTTCTGATAAATAATTAATTCATTTGGCTTTATCAAAAATGTGTATGAATCTTGTACATACAAAAAGGCTAATGGGAGTTTAGTATAGTTTATTGTGCTTCACGTCGATGACATTTTTCTCATTATGAATGAGAGAGAAATGTTAGAGTGCACTAAATTATGCTTTGCTTCACAATTCTCCATGAAGGATTTAAGAGAAGCTTCCTTCGTATTGGAAATACGGATCTCTAAAGGTAGACCAAAAAGGATGTTGGGGCTTTCCTAAACATCATACATTGACAAGATACTAAAATAGTTTAGTATGGAGAAATCTAAGAAGGGATTCATTCCTATGAGACATGGTCTTTGTCTCTCTAAGTCTATGGCCCCTAAAATAGATAACGAGAGAAAAAAAATGTCCCACATACCTTATGCTTCCGCTGTAGGGAGCATAATGTATGCTACTCAATGTACAAGGCCAAATCAACACATGTTCTAAGCATTACAAGCCACTTTCGATTTGACCTTATAAATGTTACTGGTCGATCGTAAAAGCAATCTTAAAGTACTTAAGAAAAACTAAGGATTTTTTTTGGTGTATAGCAATGGAGAATTTAAACTCGAGGGGCTTTCAAATTCTAGTTTTCAATTTAATGTATATGACCTAAAATCTATTTTTGGATTTATATTTCTCCTCAATGGCAGCACATGAGTTAGAATAGTTCCAAACATGACATCACAACCAATTTTACCATCGAGGCTGAATATATTATGGCTTTAGAAGCTGCAAAGAAGGGTGTTTGGATGACAAACTTTATTCGAGAGTTAGATGTAGTGCCAAACATTGGTGAGCCTATAGTAGTCTTTTATGACAACAATGGACCAGTTGCATAAGCAAAAGAGCCAAGATCTCATCATCGATCCGAGCATATTTTGAGGCATTTGAAGTCAAGTGTAGCATAAGAATCCAATAAATAAAACACAAAATAGCTAGATTAACTTGTCTACACTCAAAGCTAAAGATCTAATCATGTTGCTAATTCAAATTTAGATAAACGATTTATTGGAATAGTATCCTACAAGCCAATGAGATTGGCCTTGTGTAAACTATTTCCTTGTAAACTAATCCTGATTGAATGATATTTTTATATGGTTATCTTTCTCTTATGCTTTATTTCACTTCACTTACGTTTGGATAAAGCTCTTAGATCACATGAGACTGCAGGACTTGATTTGGTGACCATGGAACAAGTCTCACATAGTCATGATCTTAAATCTTCCAAATTATAGGATCTTATGAGACGACGTATCTGAGATTCGGATAGACTTACACTTTTAATGCATAAATCCAAGGGTTGGAGATTGCTCCATTTCATAAGCAACTATATGAGATATAGGTGCATGTTAATAGGTGCTTATTAGAGAACAAGGTACTGAAAACCCATTGGAGAATCCACTAGATAGTCGTAATAGCAAGTTGGTAGGGGCTAGTTCTTCTGCTTATACTAGTGAAAATTATTAGTCCTTTGACTTGAGGATCTATGATAACCTTATGTTTAGTCCTCATGCTTTAATGCTTGACCACTTAGTGGGTCTTTTGGGTTGAGATTCGGTATGAGCTACTTAGCTTGGAGGTTTGTGAGATCCAAGATGGAATCTAACTCTTTACTGTTGCGAAGGGTGAGTACATCTCCAATGTGTTCTATAATGATTGATTTTCTAGAAATCCTTGAGCGAAGTGGTGTGAAAATTGGGAAAAGGAGTTTTCCAAAGGTGAGGTCACACAACAGGATTGGATATTAGGAATAGAGGCATAGTATTATGGCTATTAGAGAGCCAACAAATATCTTGCCTTAGGCCTCTTTAGAGAGTAAGAGACGAAATGACCAAATTTGCATGGTATGCGTAAAGCGATGATGGTTTTCCTGAATATTTATTTTGGCCAATTAATTGGGCTCCATAGGCTTGAGGTTGGACATCAACCATGGAGATTGGGTGCTCTTCAATTAATGAGAGTAATTGAATAGGGTTGACTAGTTTAAAAGGAGTTTTAAACTAGAACAAATATAAGATATTCAAAAGTGACAAGGAGTTATAAGCCCATGTCCAATGAATAGAACATATTGGATTACACACAAAATTCAATTAGCTTCTTAATTGATAAAAAGAATTTTCTAAGATGTTAGAAAATGATGTCTCCTAGTGGACCGATTTTTAGTGTTTAGTTTGAGGGTCAATTTTAGCTTGATTGATTTAAATATTAAATTAATCAACTAATTTATGAGATAAATTTAATCAATAATTAAGGAGTTAATTATTTAGTTCCAACATGACCATCAATTGGTCAAGTTAACTTAAAGAGTTAAGTTAATGAATTTAGCATAGGGAGTTAAGCTAGTTTGACTTAATGAGTTAAGTCAAATGATAATTAATTAAATTAAAGAGTTTAATTTGATTAATTAGAAAGAATGAATTTTGGAGGGAAGACACAAATGAGATTTGAAATGGCATCTTAATTAATTAGAAATGAGATTCCAAACGTAATTAAGATGCAAATGAAATTCAAATGAGATTTAGATTCAAATTTTGCCACCTAAGCAACCCTAATTGGCCGCCCCCCTTATGGAATGTGTGATGCCACTTTGACCTCACACTATTCAGCATCTATATATAGATAAAGAGAGAGGGTTTGGCTAGACCATACTTATTGGTGTGAAGAAGTAGATTCTTCTTTTCCTTCCAAAACCACTTGCAAGCTAGCATTCATGTGTTGAAAGCTAAGCTTCCTAATCTTCTCCCCACCCAAATTCGGCCTCCACCAATAGAAAATTTCTGGTCTTACTCCATCTCATAGACTAGAGATTTAGGAAGATCTCATTGGTGTGTGGATCATTACAATAGAGGCAAAGTGTTTGCCTTGCTTGTTTCTAAAGATCCACTTGCACAAAGTCTGACTTGGCAATTTTGTTTAGAGATTTCTAGATGACCAATCGATTTGAAATTTTAGTTGGAAGTTCATTAAGGTGTTGGAAAGATCCAGATATTTTTTCAGAATTTTCTTAGGTGATTTGATAGGGTAATCATCCAATCTTCTCGCTATGCGACTAGCAAGTAGATTTTGGAATTAGTGAAGTGTTCACTTGCTGCTCCTTGGATTT
>JACGDI010005831.1:1809951-1847226 GCA_014898725.1 Jacaranda copaia
GGCTGAATTTGGGAGGGATAGCTAAAGAAAGTGTGAAACTTCAACACATGAGTGAATCACACAAAATTAGAGGGTAAAATGGAATCTAACAATTAGATGTGCAAAGCTTGCTATGGCCAGCCACATCTCTCCTATTTATATGGGGGATGTGATGCAAGTTGGCATCACACCTCCCATGAGGTTGGTGCCAACTCGCAAGCAAATTGCGTGGCTGAAATATGATTTTCACTTGCATTTGAATTTAATTTGAAATTTTCATTTCATCTCATGAAATATTTTCCAAATAAATTCTAATGCACTCTAGATAAACTATTTCATTTGAATTTGTCTCCAAAATTACTTCTTAATTAAGCCCTTAATTTAATTAATTGGTCTTCACTTAACTCTTTAAGCTGGAAGATGTCAACTTAACTCCTTACATAAACTTGACCAATTGCTAGTCATGTGGCATGAATTAAATTAAATCCTTAATTTAATTAGTCAAATTTAACTTCTAAAATTATTTAGAACAATTTAACAATTAAATTGATCAAACTAAGATTATCAAAATTTAGCCAACCGTTTTACCTCCATAAAACAATCAAGTGGAACTTTCTAACTCTTAGAAAATTCCCTTCATCAAATAGTATTTCCAATTGGCTTTTGTGTGTCATCCATTAGGTTATACTATTCATTAAACATGAGCTCACAAATCTTATATTATTCAGAATACCAAAATATTCACATTAGTTTAAATTTTTTTAAACTAATGACTCAATTCAATTAATCTCTATTAATTAAAAAGTATCCAATCTCTGTAGTTGATATCCAACCTCAAGCCCATGGAGCCCAGTTAATTGACCAAAATGAATATGCTTTTGAAAAACCATTCTGGTTTTACATTTTTCGTATAAATACGGTCCTTCCATCTCCTATCTCCTAAAAGAGGCCTAGGGCAAGATATTTGTCAATTTTCTAATAGCTTCAATAACTATATTTCTATTCTAATGTTCAATTCTCACTTATGACCTCATCTTTGAAAAACACTTTTTTCATCATACTACCTTGAGCAAAGATTTCATAAAATTGATCATCATATAATACACAGGAGATGTACTCACCCATCACAATGATGAAGAGATGGATCCCATCTTGGATCTCACAAACCTTTATGTCCAAATAGCTCATACCCAAGTTCAACCCAAATGACCTGCGAGGTATTCAAGGAAACGTTCAAACATGAGAACTTAAACATAAGGTTACTATAGATCTTTAAGTCAAAGGACTAATTATATGCACTAGCGTAAGTTGGAGAACTTACCATTACGGCTATTAATGGATTCTTTAGGTGAGCACCTACTAAAATGGACCTATGTCTAACATGGATTGCTCATGAAACAGAGCAATATCCAACCTTGGATTTATGCATTGTTAATGCAAGGTATATCTGAATCTTAGATGCCTTATCTCATAAGATTCTATGACTTAGAATATTTTATGATTACAATCGTGTAAGACTTATTTCATGATCACCACCTAATGCATAACCAAGTCCTGTAGTCTTATGCAATCTAAGGGCTTCAACCAAATGCTAATGAAGTAAAATAAGCATAAGATAAAGATAAACATATATAATAAATATCAGTCAATCAAGATTGTATCAGAAGTGAAAACGTTTATAGGTAAATCTATTAGTTGTGGGGCACTATTCCAACTGCATGATATTTGATCCAGGAGATCATTGATAAAAATGATATCTGAGTGGAAAGGGTACCCCTAGAAGAGAATATAATAGATCCACTGATTAAACCTCTAATGCAAATAGTCTTCGAAGGAGATCTTGAGAAGATAGGTCTTAAAGCTATGGGGAATTAGCTTTAGGAAAAGTAGGAGATTATTGGAATATTGCCCCACAGCCAATTAGCTTAGCATGTAAAATATTTCACTCGTGATTCAATCTTGATTGAATAACATTCAAATAAAATAGCATCTCAATCTTATACCTATTTTTACTTTAGTAGCATTTGATTGAAGCCCCTAAATCATACAAGACTGTGAGACTTGGTCATGCATTAGATGGTGATCATGAAATAAGTCTTACACAGCTATGATTTCAAATATTCCAAGTCATAAAATCTTTATAGGTGGGGCATCTAAGATTTAGATAGACTTACACTAATGATGCATAAATTAAAGAAGTTGGGTATTACTCAATTTCAAGAGTAATCCATGCTTGACATGGATACATGTTAGTAGGTTTTTGTTAGAAAACAAGTTTATTGAAGACTCACCTAGAGAATTCACTAGATAATTGAAGTGGTAAGTTCTTTGGCTTATGCTAGTGCATATAATTAGTCCTTAGACCTGAAGATCCATAGAAACCTTATGCTCAGGTTCTCATACCTTAACTCTTCACTGACCACATAGCTGATATTTGGATTGAAATTAGGTATGATTTACTTAAATATAGAGGTTTATGAGATCCAAGATGGGATCCATTTTTTCATCCTTGTGAAGGATGAATGTATCTCCTATATATTCCATAATGATCGATTCCAAGAAATCCTTGCACAACGTAGTATGATAATTTGAAAAAAAACATTTTCCAAAGATGAGGTCGTAAAGGGGAATCAAACATTGGGAATAGAAACATAGTTATTGAGGCTATTGAAGAGCTAACAAATATCTTGGTACTTAAGAAGAACTAAGTTATTGAGGCTAAAGTGTCGCAAAGGCAATTATGAGGTAC
Organism: Jacaranda copaia; assembly: GCA_014898725.1. Taxonomy (NCBI): domain Eukaryota; kingdom Viridiplantae; phylum Streptophyta; class Magnoliopsida; order Lamiales; family Bignoniaceae; genus Jacaranda; species Jacaranda copaia. Next base: position 1,812,680 of record JACGDI010005831.1, read on the forward strand.
TTAAGAAGAACTAAGAAATTATTTTTGGTATACAGCAATGGAGAATTGAAATTTGAAGGATACTTGTATTCTAATGTATATGACTCTAAATCCATGCCAAGATTTATGTTTTGCCTTAATGGCGGTGCAGTTAGTTGAAAAACTTCCAAGCAAGAAACTAGTATCAACTCAACCACTAAAATAGGGTAGATTGCAGCATCAAACGCTGTGAAAGATGGTGCTTGGATTAGAAACTTAATCCAAAAGTTAAATGTAATGCCTAGTATTGGGATCCAGTTGTCCTTAATTCTGACAGTGATGGAGCTATCACATAAGTGAAAGAGTTGAGATCTCATCAAAGGTCCAAACATGGTTTGAGAAAATATCATTTGGTCCAAGAGATCATTGATAGAGGTAACATTAGAATGGAGAGAGTTGTGTTAAAAGAGAATATAACACAACTACTAACTAAATTCCTATTGCAAAAGACCTTCAATGGACATTTTTACAGGATGGTCCTTAATAATATTGGCAATTGGCTTTAAGGTAAGTAGGAAATTGTTGGAGTAGTACCTAGAAAGCTAATTAGATTGACATATAACTTTTCTTATAATATATTCTTATTAAATCAATATAATTGTTCAATTGGACTATTTCATCTCATGCTTCTTTGTTATGCATTTAGTTGAAGCCTGTAAGATAACAAAGGATACAAGACATGGTGTTGGTCAATAGTTGGCACATCATAAAATGTGGCTCTATGGTTGTGATCTTAAAATCACTCCAAGTCATAGAATCTATAAGATACGAGCATCAAAAAAATTGAAATAAACTTGCACTAGCAATGTACACTCCAAGGATTGGAGGATGCCCATTTCATGGACATTAGGTGTAGTGCACACTAGTACCATGTAGCGGGTCATGAGATGTGTGTTTCGGTATGGTCTACTTGTACGTGAAGATTGATGAGAACCAATAAAGGATCCATTAGCTCATTTTGTTGAATGAGTTGATATCTTATCTTTTGTGCGATGCTCGATTCAACAACCCTCGTGCAAGGAAATGTGACAATTTAAAAATGAGTTTTCAAAATTGAGGTTTCAAAGGAATTGACTACAGTATGATAAATTGCACTTTACATAAGAAAAAAATCTAGCAAGGTGAATTTAGTTATAAATGTTTGATCCATTGTGACAAAATTGAGTTTTTGTTACCAATTAGTTTGTACCAAGTAACAAAATAAAATCTTGTTACATTTACGTAAAATTTGTTACCTTAATTTTTTATGTTTTGTAACTAAATAAACAGTCGTTATGAAAAATGCAATTTTATTACATATAAAATTTTCCCCCATTTAATAAGATGTATTTTTAACAAAATTTAATACTTTTTGTAACAACAAAATATTGATTATAATTAAGCTATATTGTACGGAATCCTTGGTTACCAAAGTTAAATTAACTTCCCTCCAAAACTTCGTAACTCCAAAATTTAACTGTACATACATGGTAATAATTGTTTTCATTACTAATTGTAAATGACAATTAAATTAACTTTTCACCTATAATTTGTAAGTTGGAGTCTTTTTTAAGAAATATGGTTCGTAATAATACAAAGAGTTTATTAAATAGGCTGGATTAACTTGTTTTATAATTGAGCTTGACCAAATTTTTAGTAAATTAATTAGTCAGTTGAGTTTTATTTAAAGGATTAGGCTTGAAGAAATTTGAAGTGAAAAAATCGATTAATTGAATTTTCTTTAAAAAATTGGGCTTTACTAATTCTTTTCATGAATTACTTGTTGAGTTGGGTTTTCTTTGAAGAACTGTGGTTTAACAAATAGCTCAACTGAATTTATAGTGAATTAATTGACCAATTCAGATTTATTTTTAGATTCTTTCTTGCACAAATTTAAAGTGAACTAAAAAGTGGGTTGGGCTTTCTTTTAATAATGGAGCTTGACCAAATTCTTTAGTGAATTAGTTACTGAGTTTATTTAAAAAAAAGAAAAATGGGGAAGAACATATCTCAAGTGAGTTAATTCAACTTTCATTTAAGAAATTAGCTTAATTAAATTTTTACTTAAGTAATTAGTGACTTGTGTTTTGTTTTAACAATTACGCTTGAACAAATTTTAAGTGAGTTAAATGGGGAGTTCATGTCTCATTTAAGAAATGGGGTTAATCAAATTTTTAGTGAATTATTACAAGTTATATTTTATTTTAAGAATTGTAATTTATTAAAATGGTCCACATGAATTTATTTATGAATTGGGCTTGACAGAATTTAAAGAACTGATTAATTAGGCTTGATGAATTCTACCTGACCAATTTTTGGCGAATTGATGAATTGAGTTTTCTTTAAGAATTTGACAATACATTAATTTAAAGAATTGATTAATTTGGTTTGACCAACTTTTTTTTTTAATTTTTTTAAAAAATATTACAAATGATGAAAATTATCCTTACAACAAGTTAATAAAGTATAAATATCAAATCAAGAGGATTATCCTTATAAGTTATAACTAGTCAATAAAATCCAAGTATCAAATCAAGTAAATGGAAGCACAAACTTCACAACTAGATGCATACATAAGATACACAAAAGAACCTATTTGGGTTTGAACTCAAGATTATCCTTATAAGTTACAACTAGTTGATAAAATTCAAGTATCAAATCAAGTAAATGGAAATACAAACTTCACAACCAGATGCATACATAAGATACACAAAAGAACCTATTTGGATTTGAACTCAAAATCTCCCACATAATAGAAAAAAGACCAACTTATTTTTTACTAATTGGGCTCAACCAATTTTTTTATTGAATTGGCGAATTGAATTTCACATTAATTTGAAGCATTGGTTAGTTGAGCTTTTCCATCTTTTTTTTTTTGCTAAATGGGAATCAACAATGTTTTTTAGTAAATTAGTGAATTAGGCTTATCATCAATTTAAATAATAGATTAATTGATTTTAGCGACTTCTTTCTTATCGGTAATTACATTTCCTTTATAATGGCTTCACACTAATGTAAACAATTGATGCATTAAGCTTGAACAAGTTGTTTTTAAAATTTAGATTTAACTAAATCTTTGTTAAATGGTGATTTGGGCATCCTTTAAATTAAGCTTCAAAATTAAATTGAAGATTGATTAATTAGGATTCACCAATAATACAATTGTAAGAATAAAGGTTTTTAGTAAATTGTTGAAATACACTTTCTTTCATATTTAGCTTTTCATTAATTTATATAATAATATAATTTGACTTCACCAACTATTTTATAAGAATTCAGCTTTACGAATTTTTTAAGTTTTAGCGAATTGATATGGATTGGACTTTGTTAAAAAAATGGGCTACACATTAATTTATAGAATGATCTAATTGAGCTTCACCAAGTTACTTTCAAAATTACGCTTCACTACTTTTTTAGTGAAGTGATGCAGGTTGTAGGATTGGGTTTAAAAATTGGGCTTCATATTAATTTATAAAGTAATTTAATTGGGCTTGACAAAAATAATTTTACAAAAATTGTGCTTGAGCAATTTTCTAGTGAACTAATATGAATTGTGCGTTGTTCAAAAGTTAGGCTACGTGTTGATTTTCTTAAATCAGAAGTTGACTGCATAGCATTGCCTAATGTTCTTTTGTGCGCATCTTTAATAACAATATTGATAAGGGATTACCCAATAAGTCCAGCCCAACAGATCTTGATCCAGAATAGAGATGGCCTAACTACCCATCAAGCCTATTGGACATTGAGTTAGCCTTGTCGTCGATCTCAATAGACCTTTCATGTTCTCTCCCGCCAATCCTTCTCACATCATTAGCATCTTTCAACCAGGGCACAAATCAGACACAAATGGTCAATGGTCCTGCAAGAGAAGGATTCAAGCACACGAAAGTGTTAATCATTGACCATAGCCCAAAGATACCTCGCATGTGGGCGTGTATGTTGTCTAAGTGGGTCGACTTACTGAAAGAACCTTCTCTTCTGCATTAAATGCCCTAACAGCCGGTGTGCTTCTGCATTAATGGCATATGCCTCCTTCAATACCACTTTTCTTGCAACTCCAGATAGGAAGCACACCACTTATGTATTACGTAGTCTTGAGAAGTTGGAGATGAAGCTACTTGGAATAGTACATAAGCAAAGAAGGCCTAAAGGTCCTTAAACACGAACAATAACACATCTACATAACAAAGGTACCTTAGACATATCAATCACCTAGAGAAGGCTATAAATACCCCATTGCTAGCCTCCCATAAGGTATGCCATTATACATCTAAAAGCCCTTCTCTCTACTACTCAATTATCTAGTCGATTCTATACTGACTAGAGCATCAGAGTGCTTGAGTTGAAGGCATCTTAGTCAGCCTAATATCTGCTATTTATTGTAGGATTCAACCCTAAATCCCTTAAAGATCACCCATCGTACATCTAAGGTTGATTTATTTAAATTCCTACCCTATTCCATCATAAATAGTTTTCATCTTCATCAGTTGGTATCGTTTGTAGGAAACTTGAATATACACTCAAGAAAATAGTTAACATTAGGTGAGCCACTTTGGAATGAGAGAAGAACGTGAAATCACAAACCACATTTACGAGGGCTTAGTGCCAAACTAGAGCAAGTGGTCACCTTGGCCATGTCTAAATTGATGTAGCTCATTAGCGAGCAATTATCTGCCCAACTTTTCATCACCCTAAATCAACATGCTACCCAGCCTAGGCCGGTAGCCAATGTTACACCCCAGCCTACCTAGCATGAAGAAAGACTACTTCGGAAGAGAGGGGTTAACTAGAAGCTAGATTTTCTTTGAGAGAGAAACCCTGAACAAATCCCCAAAAAGAGGTCACGAATTCCATAGATCGTAGCTTTGGATCCCTTTGAGGCCTACAGTGCGAGCAGATCAAACGCATTAGGCCCTAGTTTAACCAAAACTAGACCTAAGCCAAGTAGGAAAAGTGAAAAGAGGTTTTCCATCAGATGTAACAACTAAACCGCTGATTAAAAGAAATCTCAAGGAGAAATACTGATATAAACCCCTACAGTAAAGGTGCTCCTCAATCTCAATGAGAAAGGGAGTCATCATTCATATAGGAGATAGTCAACGAGCGCATTGCTATCAATGCTAAGGTCCCGATTAGATTAATAGCTCAATTGATCCAAATGAGCATCTCCTCCAATTCGAGCACATAATGCAATTGCATAGGCATAAGAATACATACACATACAGGTATTGGTAACCACTTACCGAAGCATTGCTCTCAATTAGTTCATAAAGCTTGAGTTAACGTCGATATACTCATATGACTAGTTGTGCAACAAGTTTTTGCACTAGTTTTCTAGTGAATGAAAGGTAAAGCTCTCCTATACCCATTTGTACATAGTCAAACAGAATGAAGAGGAGTCCATTCACAATTTTTTCACTAGATTTAACACCAAGGTCTTGAAAATTGACAACCTACGAATCGAGTTTCTGATTGATCTACTTTTCTTAGGCCTTCAATAAAAAGAATGTGCCAACACTTTGGTGCATGAGCAGCCCAGATCGATAAAGAAACTCTTAACCTCGCAGAGAGATATATAACTCAGGAGGACATAAACAGACTTAAGTATGATAATCCTAATGCTGAGAAGAAAACAACTAAGGTAAAAGATGATTGCTAGCACAAGAAAAAAAGTTTTATTTGTCATTCAACATGATAACCTCCTAAAGAGGCCTAAAAAACTTATCAAAATTAAGGTCATGAAAAGGTCCAAGAAATATTGCCACTTCCACAGGTAAAAAGGGCAAGGATTATTTTAACCTCTATGATGAGATCAAGAGGTTGATTCAATAAGACCATCTCAAAAAGTTTTTCGATGAGAGCGCTCGAAAAGAATGGGGCATAGCCGACCAAGCATCCTGTAAAGAATGGTTAGTTAGCCCAAGAAAAGATAACAAAGGGAAAAATCCAATCTAGGATCCCCATTTACCCATCAAAGAAATCGTTGACACTATTGTAGGGGGCCTAACTTGGGGAGAGAAATCCAAGTTAACCAAGAGACAACTTTAGCAAAGGATGGAATCGATCAAATTCTCCTCAATCGAAATTATTTTTCAATTGTCTACCAGTGTAGAGCTAATAATTTTTTATGCAAACCTTTCGCACATTAAAAATCTCAAAGCAGACAACAACATAGACTGCCCCTAGTCATTATTGTTGAGATTACAAACTTTAAGGTAAAGAAGGTCCTTATTAATTATGGTAGTTTGATGAGCATTATATTTTTATTGACCTTGCAAAGAATGAAGTTAGGAAAGTTGAAGTTTGAGCCTATCCATATGCCATTGGTTAGATTTAGAAGGTCAAAAATCATCCCTGAGGGATCCATCAACCTATCCACATCATTCAGGAAAGCTCCCCAAAGGAGAACCCTTATGATCAACTATCTAGCCTTCGAAACTCCTTTCGCCTAAAGCATTATAATTGGATGGCCAACGTTGAATAACTTCTATGCTGTTGTGTCGACCTACCATATAAAAGTCCAATTCTTGACTGCTGCCAGCACAGGTGAACTCTTGTGTAATGTTAAGGAAGTATTACATTGCTATACCATTTTGTTCAAGGCCAATTAGTAGAAAAATCAACCAAAATTGAAACCCTCGGGGGATGCCCCAGCAGTAAAACCAGAAAAGAGATAGGAAACTAAGAAATTCAAGCTTGAAGAGACTAGGGTTAAGCTTATTGGGGAATTCAAAACAATTGAACTGAAGGTAAGGAACCCCAACAAAACCACTAAGAATGGAAGTGATATGGGCAGAAATATGAAGTGTATTATGGTCAACTTCTTCTACAAAAATATTGATGTGTTTTCGTGGAAAACCTCCAATCTCCACAAAATCAAACCCAGCATCATCATCTGCCATCTAAATATAGACTCCTCATACAAGCCAATGAAATAGAAGACTAGAACCTTCAATGTTGAAAAATGTCAAATCATCAAGTAGAAAGTCGACAAACTCTTAGAGATAGGATATATTATTAAAATTTAATACCTTAGTTAGCTTTGTAATGTTGTATTTATCCTGAAGAATGAGAAAAAATGGCACATGTGTAATGATTTTACTGATTTGAATAACACTTGCCCTAAAGATCCTTAGCCTTACTTCACATAGATTTGCTAATTGATTCCATTGCTAGCAGTGAATTACTGAGTATGATGGATGCCTTCCAAGGTTACTATCATGACATTGCTATACCATTTCAATCAAAGCCAATCAGCAGAAAAACATACCAAAATTGAAACCCTCGAGGGATGCCCCAGCAGCATAACCTAATGAGGGATATCAAACTAAGAAATGCAAGCTTGAAAAGACTAGGGTGAAGCTTATTGGAGAATCCAAAATAATTGAACTAGAGGCAAGGAACCCTAACAAGACCACTAAGATCAAAAGTGACATGGGCAACAATATGGAGTATTTTATGGTCAACTTCCACCATAAAAACATTAATGTGTTCTCATGGAAAGCCTTTGATCTCCACAGAATCAAAACCAACATCATCATTTGCTATCTAGATGTGAACCCCTCAAACAAACTAGTGAAGCAGAAGACCAGGACCTTCAACATTGAAAATTGCTATATCATCGAGGAGGAAGTTAATAAACTCTTAGAGATAGGATACATTGTTGAAATTTAATACACTAATTAGCTTTGTAATGTTGTATTTGCCCCCAACAAATGAGGGAACATGGTGCAAGTGTAATGATTTTACTGATTTGAATAAAACTTGCTCTAAAGATCCTTACTTCTGCTTCACATAGATTTGCTAGTTGATTCTACTGCTGGCTATGAATTATTAAGTATGATAAATGCCTTCTGAGATTACTATCAAATTTTCATGGCACCCAAAGTCAGGGAAAAGACATCTTCTGTCGTCCCCAATAAGGTGTATTTTTTCTTAGTCATGCCCTTTAGGCTCAAAACCGTAGGTGCAACTTATCAAAAATTAGTAAACTTTATGTTCAAAAATAAGATCAAAAAATTCCTAGAAGGTGTATGTCAATGACATGATCGTCAAAATCAAAAAAGCAAAAAATTATCTGGTCAACCTTGATCGCACATCCTCAATATTATGATTATTCAGCATGAAGCTCAATCCTAATAAATGTACTTTCAAAGTACGATAAGGCAAGTTCTTAGTATGTATAGTCAGTTAAAAAGGCATTAAAACAAACTTACAAAAACTTCAAGCCATTTTAGAAATTATCCCCCCTTAGAATAGTCAGGGACGTGCAACGCTTAGTCAAGAGGATCATAGCCCTAGGCGGGTTCATTACCTGATTAGCCAATAAGAGTCTATCTTTCTTCAAGATTCTTCAAAACACAAAGAAATTCAGTTTCCAATGGTCAAGCCAATGTGACATGGTTGAACTTAAACACTTCCTCTTCGTAGTGCCTATGCTGACCAAACCCAAACTTGGAGACGTTTTGCACTTATATTTAGCAGTGCCGTCAGCTATAATCAGCTCAGTCTTGGTCTCGACTAGGGATGGAACCTATCGACTTATTTACTACTGTATCAAAGTACTATAGGGCACTGAGCACAACTACATAAAGATTGAGAAGTTTGCCCTCGCCCTTGTTGCAGTAGCCAGAAAGTAAAGGCTATACTTCTAATCACATGTGATCATAATGTTGACAAACTAACCATTAAGGCAAGTGCTATCAAAACTAGATATGTTCAGAAGATTGACTAAATGGACGATCGAGCTAGGTGAATTTAACTTTACCTTCCAACCCCAAACTACTATCAAAGCACACATTTTAGATACCTTTATAACTGAGAGACTAGACCTTTTTGATCAACCTATCCACAGTTATCTTATGTAGACCTTTCATATCAATGGATCGGCAATCTTTTTGGGGAAAGAGATAGGCGTTTGACTCTGTTCTCCACTCAAGGAGGAATATGATTTCACAATCAAACTCAACTACTGAGTGACCAATAACAAGGTAAAGTATGAAGCCCTCCTCATCAGCATGAGGATAGTAGTAAACCATAGAGTTAAGCAGTTGGTGGTAATCACCAACTCCTAATTAGTCACAGAGCATGTCAAGGGAAAATTTGAAGCTAATGAATCTTTAATGAGCTAATACCTAGCTGAGGTAAAAGGCTATAATAGCTATTCAAAATTCACCCTTAGCCAAGTACCTGGATTAGAGAATAAGTGAGTCGATGCCCTATCCAAGTTCACAAGCTCGATAAAAAGGACCAGAGATAAAATAATAGCATTTTTAGTCATAAACAAGACTACCATAAGCACTTTCGATTAGAACTTGGTGAGGAGTTTTGAAGAAGCATCATCTTCTTAGCAAGATGTGATCAAACTTTACTTAAGATAAAGATCAAGCCCCAAGGACAATGGTAAAGCACGGCAACTTAGAGGTCAGGTAGCCAAGTTTGCCCTTGATAAGCATGGACAACTCTACAAAAGGTCAGTCTTTGAACCACCTTTAAAGTGTTTAATGCCAAACTATGCCCATAAGATCCTACAAGAAGTTTATACAAGCATTTGTAGGAATCATTCTGAGAGATAATCCTTTACCTATAAAATCATATGATATGGGTAATTCTAGTTGACTCTATAGAAAAACGCCATTGATTTCATAAAAAGTGCCCATCCTATCAAGTCCACCTAAACATACCACAATGGCCTACGGTGTCAATGGTGAACACCAAATCACATGGCCATTTGACCAGTATAAGGTCGACATAGTTGATTCCTTCCCAAAGACAATAGGTTAAAAAATTTTCATCATCTTTATGGTTGAATACTTTACTAAGTAGGTTGAACTAGAGGCAGTCCCCAAAATAACTAATACATCCACTAAAAGTTTTATATGGAAGAACATAATTTACCACTTTGGCATCCCCAAAGTATTGACTTAACACAATGGAACCTAGTTCTAAAACAAGAGTACAAAGAACTAATGGGAAACCCTAGAGATCCCTACCATTTCACCTCAGTCAAGAAACCCCAAGCTAATGGCCAAACAAAAGTCAAGAATAGAACTATAATCGATCACCTTAAGGCTCAACTATAAGGGACTACGACAAGTTCGGTAGATGACCTCCCAACATGTTATGGCCATATAAAACAACCCCTTGAACAACTACCGATCACAGCCCCTATAGTTTGGTTTATGGGTCAAAGGCAGTCATTTTAATGAAACTGATACAACACATGGCTTGAGTAATCCATTTTAATCCAATCAAAAATAGTTTGATAGAGAACTCAACCTAAAAACCATCAATGAGTTGTGATAGGAAACTTATACCATAGTACAGTGCTACAAATCGAAGATGATAGAATATTATAATAAAGGAGTTTGACTATGAAGTTTTAAAGTCAGAGACCTCATCCTCAAAAAGGTAATGGTGTCAAAAAATGTTGAAAAACTTAACCCAAAGTGGGAGGGGCATTATTCAGTGGTCAAAGTATCTAAACACAATATTTATTAACGCATAAATGGAGATAGCAACAAGCTCCCACGATCATGGAATGCAGTAAACTTGAAGAAATTCTATATATGAAGAGACTCAAGGTCTCTAATGCATTGTTCCACATTAATAAAATCACTTGCATTTCCACAACTATTTGCATGCACCATCAAAGAAAGGCTCTCTGCCCAAACTAATAAATAAGCTAATCATTCATTGTTGACCCTATAGTCAATCAAAAACTAACTTCAAGCTGAGATATTGAGGTTTGTTAGCCAAACTAAAGAAATGCATTGATTGTTCATCATCGACCCCCCAATCGACCAAATATTAGCTTCAAGTCGAGATATCAAGGCTTTGTTAGCCAAAATAAACAAACCCGTTAATTGCTCATAATCAACCCCACAGTTGACCAAAAATTAGCTTCAAGTTGAGACATCAAGGCTTGTTACCCAAACTAAACAAACGCATTGATTACTCATAGTTGAACCCACAATTGAACAAAAATTGACTTCAAACTAAGACATCAAAGGTTGTTAGCTAAATTGAATAAGTGCATTGATTATTCACAGTCGACTGAAAACTAGTTTCCAATCGAGACATCGAGGCTTATTAGCCAAAGTAAATAAACTTCATCATTTTTTAAGCAACCTCATAGTTAAGCAAAATAATAACTTCAAGCCACGAGATCAAGAACCCTTAACATAAGTAAATGAGGACGTTAGTCGCTTATCACCAACCCCAAATTAATTTAATAAAAAATTATGTCCCTAAACCTAAATCAAACACACTTAGCTGACAACGTGACTTTATGGTCATAAACAAGTTCATAAAATTTTAATTCCATCTCAACAATAATGGTCGACAAAGACTTAGAATAAGTCGACTTATCGTAAAAACCTTGGATCAATTCAATTATCTATTGTACCAATTGACTTCTGAGCCAACCACATTTGAATGCAATTTCTTCATTAAGAGATTATATTATGTGATTGATTATCCAAAATTGAATTGTTCATGTTGTCATTTATCAACGTTTGGCATTCGACCAAAAGGGAAGTGTTAAAATGAAAGCAAAATAAAATACACATCAATAAATCAAAATTACAATTTCATAAAATTGGCAAACATTCATCCATAAATATCCATTTACAAATTTAGAAACATCCAATCAAAAAGTTACAAAATTACAAAAAGATGCCTCGCAAGGCAACCATAAATATCATGTATAAGCTTTTAGGGATTACTTAGCCCAACACCCTTAACTTGCACAGCTCGAGCACCCTTATCAACCACATGTTCAAGCTCATCACTTGAGGGGATAACAACTACTACAAGACTTTCCACTTTTTACTCAGGCACAAAGATGGGAAAACACTAGCCATTAATGGTCGGGATGGCCCCACTACATCAACTAGAGAGGTACCTAAAGGAGAAGGTAGAAAATTAGCAACATTGCCTTTATTATCATGAATCTTGAATGAAAATTCATTGGCGAAGTTGAACTCTTTTGCCATCTCATTGAGCCTCTTTTAGACATCTAACATAGGCTCGAGCATAGGAGTAAGAGTAGCTCTCTCTTTGGTGGCGCTTCATTGGGGTTGGGATATATCCTTAGTTGCTCATCTAACACCAAATTTAGATACTTCTTATCCCCTAGTTGAAACTTATAGCCAAGGCACTCTAGTTGCTAGACTACTTTATTGAAGGCGTCTTTTATGTTGTTGAGAGAAAAAAAATGCTTGCATCTTAAAATGTCAAGCATAGCATGAACTGTTGTATGGCCTCTCGTCTATCAGTGGTAGCTTTCTATAAAACTCATCGCAAGCATCCTGAAGGGTTTTGCTGTATCTTACTACCCAACCAAACTTATAACCTTGTTGAGCATCTAATCTAGCTTTTGTCAGCAACTTGTCGATTTAGGTCTTTTCAGTGATGGCAGTTCTAAGTTGCAAATCCTTTAATACGAGCTAATTATTTCTCTTTTTCTACTCCGTATTCAGCTGCTCGATCTGTGTCTTCATTGATTCTAGCTGAGCCTTCAAAATCTCCATACCCTCCCTTTTGCAAGTCGATCATGGTTGCCAAGCACCAACTCCGACCTCCTATAAAAATGGTAGCTTAGTTGGCTCACCTACAAAGAAAATACCTTAGTTAACAAATAGGCTACAGTTGATTAACATATAACCAACCATTTACCATATTCAAGTGATACGCTAGGGCCCTCAATATAACATCCGAGCTTAAGTCTATGAATTTTTTCTAATCGGACATGAATAGTCTAGCCATCATTAACATCAATAATGTGCCCCCAGTCAACCTTGCTGACAATGTCGAGTAAGAGTTATGGATGGTTATGGTTGCATCGATCCTAAATTGAGGTGAGGTAACTTACAGAGCTAGAACAACTGGCCATCCTCCTACCGTGTAAAGAGGTCGCACCTAATTTGGCTGATTTGTCTCCCTTGCCTTGTCTTTTTTTCTTCTCAACCACAATTCTCTTTAGGGTAGGTCTAGTCTACTTGACCAGTTACCTCTTTTGCTAAGCAATGCGACTCATAGTCATAATAGCCACAAGTCAAGCTAACGATGCAGTAAGCAGGGCCATAGTACGCCAGATTATGGCACCACCACCAAAGCAGCCTCTTAATAAGCTACTGTGACTTGACGATGCATTTTATTGCTTTATACACATACCAAAGCTTCAGCTAGTGCTCAGTTTACGATCTCTCATCGATCTGGAAACAACATAATCAAAAACAAAAATAATTAACACTGACTAAAAAATTCATACCAAGATCAAGTTTAATAAAAACCAATAAGACCGTCTACCCAGTTGAGTGTATGCTAGTAAGTCTAGCTGGGCTAGTGATAAGCCAGCCAACAACAAGTTTCTATTCTTGATATACACCGGCGCCTTCATTTGGCTGAACTTAACTAAATCTTGAATGATTATATTCAGCCAAGTCAAAGTTAGATTCCCAAGCATCTCAACATGCCCCATCCACTACCCTTTAGGAATGTTGAAACCCTTGGGCACTCAAACTAAAAGATACTATTTTTTCCACTCTTAACTATGGAATAACAAAGAGGTAATAAGAAACTTATGATGGGGTCGAGCAACTAGATAGTAAAAGTCTAACTCGTCGGTACTACCTGAATTTTGAGATATAGATAGAAGAAAAAGTTGAAGAAGTTTGCAAAAGTGATGAGCTAATCAAATATATGCATCAAGTGACTTACACATTTTTGATAAAGCTTAAAGCAGAAAACAACCAACAAAAAGCACAATAAATGGCTTACTTGACCTCGCAGAATGCTGTAAAAATAAAAATGAAATTTTTCATAACCTCTATTTATAGGCATCAAGGCGCGGGAAACCAAATGGATATAATAATGATGTAATTATCGCTTGATTCTTTGCATGACCTAATGTAATAGACATATTAAATGTATTAAAACCTTAGTCAACTCTAAAAACCTTCATCGAATATACATCGCCCTCTGTGAACTAGCTACTCCATAATTTCTCTCTTCAATACTCTTGATCAGAATTTGAAAGTGATGGAGACTCATAATTAAGGATGGCCTAATAGGCCTAGAACAATAGATCTCAATCCAGAATAGAGATGGCCTAACTACCCATTAAGCTCATTTGACGTCTAGTCAGCCTTGTCATTGATCTCGTTCGACCTCTTCTATTTTCTCCTACCAATACTTCTGAAAGTCCTAGCATCTTTCAACTAGGGTGTATATCAAACATAAATGGTTGGTGGTCCTAACATGAGGAAGATTCAAGCACACAAATGTGTCAATCAATGACCATTGCCTAAATACAGCTCACATGCTGGCGTGTATGTCTTTTAGGTTAATCGACTTATCTGAAGAACCTTCTTTGCTGCATTAAATGCCCTAACAGCTAATGTGCCTCCATATTAATGGCATATGCCACCTTTAATACCACCTTTTCTACTACACCAAATAGGAGGCACGCCACCTATGTACTACCTAATCCTGATAAGCTTAAGATGAAGCCATTTGGAATAGTACACGAAGAGAAGAAAACCTAAAGGTCCTCAAACATGGACAATACCCATTCTACATAACAAAAGCATCTTAGACATGTCAATCACCAAAAGAAGGTTATAAATACCCTATTTCCAGCCTTCCATAAAGTATGCCATTATATATCTAAAAGCCCTCTCTTTGTGCTTGATTATCTAGTCGATTCTATACTGACTTGAGCATCAAAATACCTGAGCTGAAGACATCTTGGCTAGTCTAACATTTGCTATTGATTGCAGAATTTGACCCCAAATACCTTAAAAATCACCCATTGACCATCCTGAAGTCGATTTATTTGGAATCTTGCCCCTATTCCATCATAAGCAGTTTTCACCATCATCAAATATAATTAAGTCCTTTCCAAATTTTGTTCCCTCTAAAATTTTGCTCCATTGAAATGGTAAAAATTTTATTTGTTACTAATTTTGCTTAAAAATTTAATATAATTGATTACAAAAAATTGATTCTCTTCAAATTTTATGTGGTGCCTTAGTTTTGTTTACAGATATTGCATACAAAATATTTTCTTTATATTATATCGTAAGATGAATTAGTATATATAATTTTGGAGGTTAAGAATTTAATTTTTCTTCCTTCGGTATATTTTACTATAAGTTTGTTTTTGTAGTTAAAGTTTTAGAGAAAGTATTTTTAAACTTAAAAAATCTTTAGTCTTTATTTTTAATTCATTTAATTCTGAGAAATAAAATTTTCTCTACTACAAATAGATGCATATTTAAAATTGAAGAAATGAATTTCTCAAAAAAATTGAATTTTATCTAAGTAAGATAATCATTTATATAATATTAATGTAATAAATTTTTCAAAAATATATATTAAAAAATCTAATTTATTTTTTCCCCAAGTTGATAAGTCAAGGATAATTAGAAAATATTAATACATAATAATGAAGCGAAATAGCTATTGAGTTTTTCAAAGTGAAAATTTTATAAAAATGAAATTGTGATGCTTTTTCCAATTTTTTTCTTTCTAATTTCCTACATGTCATTATATTCATTAATAATTCACTTGAATATATGGTAAGTACTATATTTGGTCAATAATTTCATGCAATCATGTATAAACTTTATTTTTATGTAGGAGTGGAGGTGATAACACCAATAATATTATTAATGTAAATTTTTAGGTTGCTTAACTTTTGTTACCACTCTATTAAGTAAACATGTAATTAAGTACAAGTTTATAAAAGTAAGGCACAAATCCTGTTTTTCTTGTCCTCTGGTGATAAGCGTCTATCTTTTATCACTTTGTTAAGTTTTTTGCATCTTTTTCTTTCTATATCCATTCCAATATTCTCATGGATCATCTTACGAGGTAATCTACAAAAGTTACAATTGAAGAAGAAGAGAAAGGGAGAGTAATATTGGAAAACGATGGGGAAGAGAGGGCAAATCAACCACAATACTATTTAGTAGGTCGACTCCTCACAAGCAAACATACAAACTTTATAACATTCAAGAACACCATGGCAGAGATATGGCAACCTGTTAAAGGGGTTTATATTAAAGAACTAAATGCAACAACATATCTATTCCAATTCTTTCATAAGTTAGATATGCATAGGATCCTAATAGGTAGGCCATGGACATTTGATTAGCATCTACTCATCCTAAAACCAATTTTACCAGACGAATAGCCCTGGAATATACTGCATACTCATGTTTGTTTTTAGATTCAAGTTTACAATTTACTAGTTGGATTCAATTCGAAATGAGTATGTAAAAGCATTAGGGATTGTGTTGGAAATTGTATTGAATTAGATATATATTGTTTACGAGAGTTTGAGTGGCTATAGATATTCGCATACCTTTGAAAAGAAAAATGAGGATGAAAAAACAGGGCACATTGGTTTTAGATACATTTAAAATATGAAAGGTTGCCTATATTTTATTTATTTATTTATTTATTTATTTTTGTAAGATTTTGGGCCATACTGAGAAATTCTATTCAAAATTATATAATTGTGATAAAGATCCCTTTGAATTTGTTTATGGAAGTTGGATAAGAGCCCCTAATCAAAAACATCAATCAGGAATCAACAAGTAATGGTTGCACTATATAGTGCTAGAAGAAGAGAATAATGGTCAAACCAAAAATTTGGAAAGAAAGCAAATTGATAAAGGTAATCTTACCAAAGTAAAAAAGCAGGAAATGATAAGAAATCATAAGATTGTGGGCAAGTTTCATGGAGTAGAGAAAGGAAATGAGAATCAACATGAGATAAGGAAAGATAAGCATGTGATTAGGGAAATACATATGGCAGAAGGATTTGTTATTAATAAGCCTAAATGGCAGTGTATGGAAAAAATTTTGGACCAAGCTATAATTGTTAAGAGTTTAAATCAAAGCCCATATTTGATAGAAAATGCAGGCCTAAAAACTGGCAAGTGGTAAGTTCTAGATCTTAAACCTACTAGCAACTTTGAGTACTATAACCTAAAATCATCGTGGGCTTGGGAACCCACAAACAATTCATGTCGTGAAAGACTTAATATAATATAAGCAACCTAATTTTTTATTCCTTATGGAAATGATGTTAGGCTAAGAACAAATGGAATATATTAGAGCTGAAATTTCCTATGAGTGGTGTTTTGTGGTTGACAACAATAGGAATAGTAATGGGATCTCCATGTTGTGGTAGAAAAAAGATATGGCAAAATTGATAAATTTCTCTTGTAACTTCATTAATGTAAAAGTAAGTATTGAAAGGATGGCTAAATGGAGACTTACAAGATTTTATGGCTACATGGAAAAAGCAAGAAGAGAATTTTGGGAGCTTCTGTGTAGTGTTAAAGAGAAATCTAATCTTTTGTGGGTATGTATTGGAGATTTTAACGATTTATTATCACTTTTTGAGAAAAATGGTAAATGCCCTTATCATATGTTTCTCTGCTTGGGTTTTAGAAATGCTTTTAATATTTGTAGACTTAAGGATTTGGGTTTGATTGGGCACCCATATACATGGGAGTGAGGAAAAGAAATGCCCTAATCTGTTGAAGAAAAACTTGATAGGGCACTTGTAAATCAAGACTAGAGTAGATCATTTAAAGAAGCTAAGGTTTTTAATCCGCAAGTTGCAAGGTCAAATCACTCCCCTATCTTTATTTAGCTAAAACCTTATGTTTACAAAGAAAAGAACATGCAATTTAAATTTGAAAATGAATGGTTGTAAGAGTAGTGTAAACTAATCATCAGCAATAGTTGAGAAACAAGTTGAGGTTTTTCGATCTAAGAAAGATTGGAAAGATGTGGGCATGATTTATCAATTTAAGGGTACAATTTGATGAAGATGTTTAAGGAAAGATTAGAAGAAAGTCATAGCAAGTTGAGAAAATATAGGGTAGGATGTGATGTTCAATCACAACAAGAATATACAAAAGTTCAACATCAATATGTTATAGTCTTTCAACAAAAGGAAGATTATTGTAGGCAATAGGCTAAGTAGTTCTAGCTCTAGGAAGGGGATTCAAACACTTGCTATTTTCATGCTAAAGCATTGACTCATCAGAAGAATAATGCATTCACTCAGTTAAAAAATAATGAGGGCAACTGGAGGGATGGGAAAAATGGCCTGGATAAGGTAATTACAAATTATTTCAATAATTTTTTCTCGTCTACTGATAGTGAGAGTAAGTCAATGTTGAATTGCATAGAGAGTAGTAGAAATATCTTGAAACCAAAATGAAAGTTTTATTCGAGAGTTTAATCCACTTGAGGTTAAAGAATCCTTATTCTCTATATATCTAGGTAAATCTTATGGGCCCAACGGGATGAACTGTAAATTTGATTTGAACTTTTAGAATGCAATGAGAAAGGATGTCACTACATCATGCCAGGACGAAATCAAGTGTAGCACTAGGACTCAATAATCAAAGCATAAGATGAAGATGGCCATTTATAATAAATATCATTCAATAAAGATTATAACACAAGTGAAATAATTTACATGCCAATTTCATTGGCTATGAAGCACTATTCCAACAATCTCTCACTTGCCCTAAAGCCAATGCCTCGTAGTCTCAAGATCCATCTTCTCACAATGTCCTTCAAAGATCTTTTAGGTCAAGGTTTTAGTTAGTGAATTTGTTATATTCTCTTTCAAGGTAACTCTTTCCACTCTAATGTCGCCTCTACTAATAATCTCCTAGATCAAAAGATATCACCTCAAAATGTGTTTGAATCATTGATGAGATCTTAGCTCCTTAGCTCATGCAATTGTACCGCTGTTGTCACGTAAGACAGCTGCAAGCTCAACAATGCTAGGCATTACATCTAATGAAAGATGTGTAATACTAAGGATCTAATTTAAAACATTTAAAAACTAAAATCAAACTTAGATTACACTAATACAGGGATCTAAATCATGCCTATATAATAGATTAAGGTCAGATTGTTACCTCTCAAGTAAAATCCAACAAAACTTGAACTAGTACTTCATTTCTTGAAAGCATACTGCTCTGGCTCAACAAGGTGTGATCAACTTTTGATCAAGAAAATCACCTCAGATTCTAGCTAAATCAAGACCAAAATTTCACCAAATCAATGGAAAATGTCCACTTAAAATTTCAACACCAAAATACTTCAGCAAGACCTCAAAGAAAATCTAGAAAGTCCTTGCTAAAATAGAGGATCACCAAAACATGCAATTTGAAATTCGTCTTGCCTTTAATGCCAAAGTCCACACACCAATGGATAATCTTTTCTACAGGACGATCCAGAGTCCAATTGATCTAAGTTTTTACATGAAGATTACTCAAGTTTTTTTCTATCTTCAATAATTATTTTGAAATTTTTGGAGGTGATTTGGTAGGGCGATTATCACTATTCTTCCGCTATGCCGCAATTAGATAGAATCTAGAATTGGTGAAGAGTTCACTTGTTTCATTCCAAATTTGCTTATTAAGGTAATCCTCTATCTAAATCTAAATCTAAGGCATGATTAGATCCCTGTAATATTTTTAGACATTAGTTATTTCATGTTCTAAAGTTTTGATTATAGATCCTAGTGTCTATCTTGCTTTCACCCTCAAACTTGCACAAGGCGGATCGACTATCCAACTTGTCACCTACTAACCTCTTAACATATGTGAAAGACCCCCAAACCTTTTAATAATGGTAAGAGGGTGCTTCACCATAACATATCTCATACACAGTCTTTGGCACAAACTTTGAGGGTACCGCATTTAATTACTTTGCAGTCGTCTCTAAGGCATATCTGCAAAATAATATAGGCACATTGGAAAAGCTCATCATGGAATGTACCATGTCCAACAAGGTATAGTTTCTCCTCTCGGCTACTCTATGGAGTTAGGGTGTGTTAGGTGGAGTTCATTGAGAGAGAAACATTCATTTTTACATAATCCAAGAATTTGGTACTTTAGTATTATCCTCCTCAATCTGATTGAAGAGTTTTGATATTAAGTCTTTTTTTGCCTTTCTATCTCATACCTATACTCTTGGAGCCTTTCAAAGGTTTCAGACTTGTGCTTCATAAGATACACATGTCCGAACCAAGTGTGATCATTGGTGAAAGTGATGAAGTAAGAATAGGCTTCTTGTGCACTAACTCTTAGTAGACTGTACACATCCATATGGATCAAATCCAAAAGACTCGTGCTTCACTTCAATTGTCCTACAAAAGGTGCTTTGATCATTTTTTCCTTTCAAACATGACTCAGAAGTTGGAAGTTCCTCAATGCCATTAACATTTAGGGCTTTGAGAGCTTCTATCTTATTAATCCTATTTTTATAGATATGCCCAAGTCTTACATGCCATAGAATGGAATCTTCTTGTATATCTAATTTTTGCTTACTCAATTGAATGTGCATTGGTGATGGTTGAGAATCCAAAAATATATAATCCTTTGTTAAGTGTACCATGGGTAACTAAAGAACTAATTTCGTTAATGCCTTCAATCTCCTATTTAATATAGAAGAATCAAATCCGCCATATCCAAACAAGAATTGAAATATTATCCTCAACAATATATGATACATAATAGTAGGGGTTCAATAAAAGTATGGAGTTTTCTAAGTCTAACTTATTTTATGCCTTTAACTTTGGCCACAACTCTTGCTCTGTAGCCAAGACAATGGATCATTACCCCATCACTAAGTTTTATTCTTCTTTCTATTCTTTATAACAAATTACAAAGATAAGAACTACATGTAATATCATATATCCATGAGAAAGAATATATTCTTAAATGCACTTCAATAAAGTACATACCTTTCTCAAGGATGCCAAGGTATTTCTTGCAATACCGTTTCCAATAACCTATCTTTGCAAAGTAGAAATAAGTAACATCGACTTTATCCTCTATAATTTTGTTGATTCATCTAGATACCTTTAATAGTTGTTTTTCCTTAGAGAATGAACTTTTCTACCTTTTACCTCCCTTTCTAGCAGCCCTAGGGCCATAGACTTGGAGGAGAAAATAAATGTCAAATGTTTGCCCTTGCCATAGTAGTCTCCTTCTAAATCAACATTTTGATCAATAAAACTCAGCAAGGATGTGAGGATCAAATCCTTATGGAGATATTATCCATTGCTATGTCCAAGTTGAAAAACGTCTTTAAGCCTAATCATCTTTAGACCGTAGTCGATGACGCATGACTTTTTACCTATCCTAGCTTGAAAACTCTCCTTTAACAATATGAACTTCTCATTCCTTGTTTGCTTTACAACACTTGTAAACTTAAACTAAGGTACTATTCATGTGTCTTTGAGATTTTTGAAGTTTATAGATGAGACAATAGGGTAGGACGATCCTTAACCTAATTTGTGAACTTTTCATGTGTCTTTCGATCTACATTAATCCATTTCTCAGAATCTAAAATGATTTTGAGGTTTAGACAAATGTGGAAGTTTAGCCTAGTTAGTTTATTGGTTTCCAAAATAACATTGAGTGGATGTTAGCCATTTTTGTGATTTTACAAATGATCAAGGACGTAAAAAAGATTATAAGCATGTGATTGAATATTGATATTTTGAAAATAAGTTTATGATCTTTTAAACATATTTTTCTCCCACTATTTTATCAAACCTTCACTCTCTAGAAAGAATTTGGGAAATCATATTTCCTAGTGAGAATCAAGACTCCAAAGACTTGCAAGTGGACCACCGTGATTGAGTGCCATCCACAAACAATCAAGAGCTCTCCATAATATCCCCTATAACCAAATGCCAATGTATGGGAATCCTTCAATCGAAGGTACATTATATGCTAAGTATATGCTCATAGCTTTCCTCCTAAGTGTGACCCCCATAACTAAGTGCCATCGCACAAATTCAGTAGCATCATCATGGCATATACTATTGGTAAAAGGCATGGATTAATTAAAACTCCTTTTCATTTATATCCATATTGACTTAATATTTGAGAACATCTAGACATTCTAAGTGGGGGATTTCAAACTTGCTTGCCAAGATATCACCAATTTTACCTTCTTATTTAGGTTTTCTATATCCTAATCTATGCATCATATACATCAATAGGATAAGAAAAGTATAAATAAGTAAATACAGCTAGCATGCTCTTAGGGTGGGAAGACCATGAGCCTAACCAACTGATGCACTTAGAGCCATGGGTGCATCACTTGGTTGATTTTAACTAGGTTGATTAAACTAAACTATTACATGATTGTATCCCCATACATTCATGGGTTTTTAGGCCACCTTGGATCTTCTTTGATTCTTGTAACTTTTACAAGAGAAAGAAAACCTCACTCCTAGTGATTTTACTCTTATAACATTTACAAGATAGAAGAAAAGGCATGCAAGCCGCATTTAATACAACCCATTTCAATAACTTGGAAATTAATAAAATTAATATTAAAGGCTCATGATCATCCCCATTCATTCATCATTCATTCAACACATAAATGAATAATAAATAAATCAAAAATTGACATTCAATTTGAACAATTAAATGCTTATCATATAAGCAATTAATTAAGCAGGCAAAAACAAACATAACA
Organism: Jacaranda copaia; assembly: GCA_014898725.1. NCBI lineage: Eukaryota > Viridiplantae > Streptophyta > Magnoliopsida > Lamiales > Bignoniaceae > Jacaranda > Jacaranda copaia. The sequence goes on from JACGDI010005831.1 coordinate 1,835,222, forward strand.
TTTATGCATCCTATTTTTGCAAAAATTGGATATTAAATTTAACAAAATTTAAGGAAGCATTAGAAATGTTCAACATAATTTTGAGAACTTGTACAACAATTGTGCATCTATTATGTGTGAAATATAACACTTTTGGTCACTAAAAGGGCCAAAACAAACAAGTAAACTTGCCATCAACACAACCAGCCATCGCTAGCCTAGCCTAGGCACACGACTAAGCAGTTGGTGAGCTTTTAGTGCGCATGCTACCTGGCCAGCGCCTAGCAGCAACCTAATTTGGTGAGTTTTGGCTGAATCAAGTGAGTGTTTGCTCAACTTTTGTGCACCAAAAATTTTAGAACACCTTCTAAACATTAAATCACACAATATAGATAAAATTTCATATTTAAAACACCTTTCAAATTTGAAAAATCAAGAGCTCAATCATGCTTCAAAAATTAAGTTTAAGTGAGAATCACATTCTTCTAAAAGTTAAATCTAATCCAATTGGATCCAAAAATGAGCAAAACAAATCAAGGCCAAATAAGACATGCTATATAAACATGTAATATAATACAATGCTAAATCAATATTTGGCATTAGCAAATCATGAATCAAATTACACTAACATATGAAATAATATTTAAAACACATATTAGCATAATATCTATTCATCATCAAAATGAGTCACAAGCATCATCATCCAAACACTCCAACTTATGATATATATCAAGTGTTTTAATGTATAGATCAATTCATCACATGAATCAATCAAAAGAGAATCCAAAATTTAGAATGAAATTAGGCTCCGATACCATTTAAAAGAGGTGTGATGCTAAGGATCCAATTTAAAACATTTAAAAACTGAAATCAAACTTATATTACACCAATCCAAGGATATAAATCATGCCTATATAATGGATTAAGGTCATATTGTTACCTCTCAAGAAAAATCCAACCAAAACTTGAAGTAGTGCTTCCTTTCCGAAAGCAGACTACTTCTGGCGTAGCAAGGTGTGATCAACTTTTGATCAGGCATATCACCTTGGATTCAATCCAAATTTGGACCAAAATTTTTCCAACTAAATTTAGAAATTCCAATTAAAATTTTAGAACTAAAATCCTTAGGAAAGACCTCGAACAGAATCCAAAAATTCTTTACTAGAACAGAGAATCACCAAAGCAAGTAATCCAAAATTTGTCTTACCTCTAATGCTGAAGTCCACACGCCAATGGACAATCCTTTTACCCTTAATTAATCTGGTAAAACTAAGAAGAAGAAGAACTTGGTTGGAACCTGAAAATGGTGAGGAAGGTGAAGAAGAGAACGAAGCCTCAACACATGAGAGACTCACTTTTGGAGAGAAATTTTGGATCTAACTTTTAGTTGCATGAAATGTCTGAATCATATACAGCTGGTGGCCTTTCCCTCTATATCTATATATAGAGAGAGGATGGTGTGATGCCACCAAGGTGACATCACACCTTCCTCAAGATGGAGGCACCACTTAAGCATGCCAGCTTGCAAGCATCTTGCAAGTTGCATGTTAATTAAGGTGAATTTGAATTTCATTTGGAATCTACATTTTATCTCATGAAATGTCCACCAAATGAATTCTAATTCTACTCCAAATGAATATTTCATTTGAATTCTCCCCCCAAAATCAATTCTTCATTTTATTTAAATTAAACACCTTTGTCACTTTAGAATATCATATATTTACATTAGTTTAAACTCCTTTAAACTAATTGATTCAATTCAATTAATCTCTATTAGTTGAAGACTACCTAATCTCCATGGGCGATGTCCAACCTCAAGCCCATGGAGCCCAACAATTAGACGAATGTTCCTTTTGGTGAACTATTTAAACTCAATGCATACTATGCAAATGTAGTCTTTTTGTCTCCTATCTCCATGAAAGTGGCCTAAGGCATGATATTTGTTAACTCTCTAATAGCCTTGATACTTTGCATCTATTCTTAATGCTTGATTATGATTTGTGACCTCATTTTTGAAAAATCTCTTTTCTAAATTATCACACTACCTTATCCAAGGACTCCTTGGAATCGATCATCATAAAATGCATAGAAGATGTACTTACCCATCATAAAAATGAAGAGTCAGATCCCATCTTAGATCTTATAAATCTCCATGTCTGAGTAGCTTATGCCTAATCACCATCAGAATGCTCACTAGGTAGCCAAAGTAGAGTCAAAGCATGTAGACCTAAACATAAAGTTACAATGGATCCTTAGGTCAAAGGAATAGTTATATGCACTAGCATAAACTAGAGAACTAGACACTACAACTATATGGTAGATTCTCTGGGTAGGTCTCCAATACCTTATTTTCTAACAAGCACCCACTAGCATATATTTATATCACATACAATTTGCTCATGGAACAGAGCAACATCCAACCCATAGATTATTCATCGTTGGTGCAAGTCTATCCAAATCTTAGATACCTTTTCTCAAATGATTCTATGACTTAGGATATTTAAGATCACGATCGTGTACAATTTATTCCATGATCACCACCTAGTGCATTACCAATTCCCATAATCTTGTGCGATCTAAGGACTTCAACCTTATGCCAGTAAAGTTATATAAACATATGATGAAAATGGCCATTTATAAGAATATTATTCAATCAAGATTATATCACAAGTGAAATAGTTTACATGCTAATCTTATTGGCTTGTGGAGGCACTATTCTAACATCTAACTCTTGGAGAAAGTTTTTGATCCAAATTTCTTTCTTTATAGCTTTCAAAGCTGCAATATATTCTATCTCTATGGTAGAATCAGCCATAGGCTCTTATTCAGAACTCTTTTAATTCGTCTTACTGCCATTAAGGCAAAATATAAATCCAGAAGTAGATTTTAGGTCATTTGCATCAGATTGGAAACTAGAATCTAAAAACCCCTTAGGTTTTAATTCTCTATTGTTGTATGCCAAAAACAAATCTTAGTCCTTGTTAAGTACTTAAGGATTGCTTTAACGGCCATCTAGTGACTCTCACAAAGGTTGGATTGAAAGTGGCTCGTAACACTTAGAGTGTTTGCTACATCCAATGTTGAATATTAAACCACATATATTATGTTTCCAATAGCAGACACATAAGGTATGTGAAACATCTTATATCTCTCTTCTTCTGTCTTAGGAGCCATAAACTTGGGAGATGAAGACAGTATCCCATAGGGAAGAATACCCTCTTAGATTCTTCTATACTAAACATCTTTAGTATCTTGTCAATGTACAGGGTTTAGGAAAGCCCCATTATCCCCCTTAATCTATCTTTATAGATACGCATTCCAAATACGTATGATTCTTTTTCCAAATCCTTTGTGGAGAAATGAGTGGATGACCATTCTTTGGTACACTCTAACATTACGTTTCTCTTTCATTCCCAATGAGAAAATTGTTATTGACATAAAGCATAATAAATTGTATGCTATTCCCACTAGCTTTTTTATACCATAACATCATACATAATTTTTACAAAGCTAAATGAATTGACTATCTTATCAAATGTGTGTTCCGATTTTGGGATGCTTGTTTGAGTCTATAAATGGATCTCTCAAGTTTGGTAACTTTTTGCTTACTCTTTTTGAATGTAAAACCTCACAGTTGCTCCATATCGATTTTATCTTCAATGTTTTCATTAAGGAATATCCTAACATCTATTTGCCATATCTCATTATCATAATATGTAGCTATAGAAAGTAAAATTCTAATGGACTTAGGCATTAAAACTAGTGAAAAGGTGTCCTCAAAACTAATACTGGGTTTTAGTATAACCTATTACCATTAGTTATGCTTAAAGGTCATTACCTCTTTATTGACTCTTAGCTTTCACTTATAGATCCGCTTGCAATCAATGAGTACTATACATTTTGGTAAATCTCCCGAAGTACATATTTTGTTAAAGTACATGGAGTCCATTATGGATTTCATGAAATCTAGCCAATATCCTAAATCTATGTCCAACATAGCTTTCATCATAGGCCTTTGGATTACTATATGATTGGCCCATCTCATGAAAGAATCCGAACCTTTAGGTTGCTTCTTGATTGAGTCCATCCTTCTAAGAGGTTGTGTGTAAAGCTCTTAATGTTTACTTATTTATATTGCTTGTGGGATTTGATGATCATCTTGAACTTCATCAAGTTTAACAACAAAGTAATTTCTATCTAATAGAAATTTCTTTTCCAAAAAGTAGGCATTCCTCAAAACAAACACCTTTTATTTTGAGGAATCATAAATATAATAACCCAAAGACACTCTTGGATACCCCCACAAACTTGCACAAGATGGATCTACTATCCAACTTATATCCCACTAGCCGCTTAACATAAGCATGAGACCCCCAAACTCTTAGATGAGAGTAAGAGAGTGCTTTTTCATACCATCTCTCATGCAGCAATTTTGGCACCAACTTTGCGGGTACTACATTTAGTAGCCTTGTCGCCATTTCTAAGGCATATTCCCAAAAGGTTATAGGCACATAAAAAAGCTCATCATGGAATATACTATGTCTAATAAGGTAAGATTTCTCCTCTCAACTACTCCATTGTGTTGGGGTGTGATAAGTGGAATCCATTGAGAAAGAATCCCATTCTCTTTTAGATAATCCAAGAATTCGATACTTAAGTATTCTTCATCTTGATCCAATTGAAAAGTTTTAATACTAAATCCCTTTTGCTTTTCTACTTTATTCCTATACTCTTTGAACTTTTCAAAAGTTTCAGACTTGTACCTTATAAGATACACATGTCCGAACTAAGTATGATTATCAGTGAAGATAATGAAGTAAGAATAGGCTCCTCTCATACTAACTATTAGTGAGCCAAAAACATCAGTATGAATCAAATCCAAAAGACTTTTGATTTGTTCTGATTGTCCCACAAAATGAGTCTTGGTCATTTTTCCCTTTAAACAAGGCTTACACGTAAAAAGGTCTTCAATACCACTAACATTTTGTGCTTTGAGAGCTTCCATCTTGTTTATTCATTTTTTAAAAATATGCCCAAGTCTTGCATGCCACAACATGGCATTTCCTTGGTTATCTAATTTTTTTTTTACTTGATTGAATGTGCATCAATCAAGGTTGAGAATCAAGTATGCGCAATCCATTATTTAATGTACTTTGTGCAATTAAAAAATCATTCTTTAATGCTTTCAACATCCCATTTGATATAAAAAAAATCCTATCCTTCATTATCTAAAATGGGAAATGAAATAATATTCTTAATATGATTGGGTACACAGAAACAAGGATTCAGTACAATGCAAACATTCCCTAAGTCTAACTTGATTACACCTTCAACCATAGCTGCAACTTTTGCACAACCTCCATGGCGAAGGATCATATCCCTTTCATTGAGACTTCTTTTTCTCTCTATCCCCTACACTAAATTACAAAGGTGAGATCCATGTATGGTATCCAATACCCATGAAGAAGAATTTATCATCAAGTGCACTTCAAAAAAGTATATACCTTTCTCAAGGGTTGGAAGGTAAGCTTTGCAATTTCTTTTTCAATGTCTTTTTTCATCACAATAGAAATAAACAGCATCACTTTTAACTTCTTTTTTCTTTTTAATCCCCCTTCCCTCTCAAAAAAAACTTTTCAATAGTTGCTTTCCCTTAGAGGAAGAGCTCTTCTTTTTTTTACCTCTCTTTTTGGGACCCTTCGAAGTTTTAGACTTGGAAGAGAAAGTAAGCATAAAAGGTTTGTCCTTTTTCACTGTCACCTCAACAGTCACCAATATGTTCACCAATTCGTTCATTGTCACTTCTTGATTAGACATATTAAAGTCCATAATGAATTGATCGAATGAGCTTGGCAATGATTATAAGATCACATCCACATATATGTTATTGTCCATGATCACATCTAATTTCAAAGCTTTTCAATAAGTCCAATCATCTTAAGCCCATTGTGGACACTTATGCCCTTACTCATTATAGACCTAAAGAGCACCCTAGATAAAGCGAACCTTTCATGTCTAGTTTGAACACTACACAACTCTTGTTGGTCTTTGTAGATCTTACTAGTATGCTTTGTATACTCATTTGTCTTTTGGAGCTCATTTGTCATAAACATCGGTATGATACATCTCGTTTGTAGATCATCAACCATAAAATTAGTGAACAATTCACAAGCCTCATTGATAGCATCATCGCCAATGGTGTTCAATGGACTTTGGTCAAGGACATAAGTCCCTTTTTCAAAATTTAGAATAATCTTGAGGTTTCTCAACCAATCATAGAAGTTTTCCCTATTGGCTTATTAGTTTCCAAAATTATGTTGAGTGGATTCTTAGCTATTTTGAGTTTAAAGATTTTAAAAATCTACAAAAAGGCAATAAAAGAAAATATAAGCATGTAATTGAATATTAATATTTTGAAAATATGTTTACGATCTTCAAAGCATGTTTTTTTCCCTCTATTTTATCAAATTTTTCACCATCTAGAAGAATTCAAGAAATCATATTTCCCAGTAAGAATCAAAACCCTAAGGACTTATAAGTGGACCCCCATGATCAAGTGCCATCCACAAATAATCGAAAGGCAAACAACTTTTGCTAATTATATGTCATGCAATTCTTGATATATTTTGCCTCACTATTCATGTAGACAACTGGAATAGTACCTTGCAAGCCAATTAGATTTGCCTTGTAAATTATTTCCTTGTACAATAATCTTGATTGAATGATATTCTTTATATAGCCATCTTCAGCTTATGCTCTTAATTACTTCACTAGTATTTCAATGAAACCCTGAGATCACATAAGACTACTAGATTTGGTCATGCACTAGGTGATGATCATGGAATAAGTCTTACACGGTCATAATCTTAAATCTTCTAAGTCATAAAATCTTACGAGATATGGCATCTAAAATCTGGATAGACTTGCACTAACAACATATAAATTCAAGCATTGGATGTTGCTCTATTCCATAAGCAATCCCACATGAGATATAAATACATGTTAGTGAGTGCTTGTTAGAGAACAAGGCATTAAAAGTCAAAATCCACTAGGGCAAGTTCTATTCAAATAGTACCTTACAAGCTAATTAGATTGGCGTGCAAATAATTTCACTCACGATACAGTCTTGATTGAATGATATTCATTAAAATGGCCATCTTATTCTTATGCTTATATTTACTTCACTAACATTTAGATAAAACCCTTAGAACACTCAAACTACAGAACTTAGTTTAGTAACCATGGAATAAGTCCTACAAGGTCGTGATCTTAAATCTTCCAAGGTGTAGGATCATATGAGATATGGCATCTAAGATCTAGATAGACTTACACTAAAGATGTATAAATCTAAATGCTAGATATTGCATCGTTTCATGAGCAATCGCATGAGATAGGGTGCATATTGGTAGGTGCTTGTTAGATAACAAGGCATTGAAGACCTACCTGGAGAATCTACTAGATAGCCATAGTGGCATGTTTTCCAACTTACACTAGTACATATTATTAGTTATCTGACTTGATCGTCTATAGTTACCTTGTGTCTAGTCATCATGCTTTGACTCTTTCTTGATCACTTAGTGGGCCATTTAGGTTGATAATGGGTATGAGCTACTTGAAATAGAAGTTTGTGAGATCTAAGATAGAATTTGACTTATTACCTTTATGAAGGACGAGTGAATCTCCTAAGTACTCTATAATGAACGATTCCAAGAAATTCTCACACAAGGCACTCTGACAACTTGGGAAAGAAGTTTTCCAAAGATGAGGTCACATAACAAAATCAAACATTGAGAATAAAGACATAGTATTGAAGCTATTAGGGGATTGACAAATATCGTACCCTAGGCCTTTTTCAGAAGATAGAAAATAGAAGGACCATATTTGCTTGGTACGCATAGAGCTATAATAGTTCTCCAAAAGTATTCACTTTGGCCAGTTAGTTGGGCTCTATAAGCTTGAGGTAAGGTATCAACCATGGAGATTAGGTACTCTTCAATTAATGAGAGTAATTGAATCAAGTTAATTAGTTTAAAAGTATTTTAAACTAAAATAAATATAAGATATTCCAAAGTCACAAGGAGTTGTGAGCCCATGTCCAATGGATGGTAGAACATATTGGGTCATACACAAAATTCAACTAGCTTCCTAATTGATGGAGGAATTTTTCTAAGAGTTAGAATATTCTCTCCTAGTGGACCAATTTTGAGGTGATTGATTTGAAAATCAATTTTTGGCTTGATTAATTTAAGTGCTAAATTAATCAATTAATTTAAGGAGTTAAATTGGACCGATAATTAAAGTGTTAATTATTTGTTGCATTTGATCTCCAATTGATCATAATTAAGCTTAGAAATTAAACTTGTTGACTTAAAAGTCAAGTCGAAGGTTAATTAATTAAATGAAAGTGTTTTAATTTAATTAATGACAAGAATATATTCGGAGGGAAAATTCAAATGAAGAGTTCATTTGAATTAGTATTTTAATTAATTTGAAATTAGATTCCAAATTAAACTGAAAAGCAAATAAAATTCAAATATGATTTGAAATTCAAGTTTGCCACCTTAGCAAGCAAGCGGCCACCCTCTCCCTTGAGGAAGGTGTGATGCCATGTTGGCATCACACTATCCTTCCTCCATATATAGCTATAGAGGTTAGGGAATTCAACCGTTCACACCATTTATGAAGATTAGAATCTTTCACATATCCCTCCAAAATTCTCTCTCTCCAAGCATTGCATCATATGTTGAAGCTTTTCTTTCTATTCTTCTCCAAGAAAAAGATGCTATTTCTCCACAGTGCCAATTTCTAGCAGATTGGTGAAGAGTTCACCACTTTCTCCCTGAAAATTTGCAATTCAAGTTAATTCACTTACTATATCCAAATCTATAGTATGTTTAGATCCTTGGGAGCTTGATTAGCCTAGTTAATTTTAGCTATTGAAGTTTTAATTATTGTATCATAATGCTAACGCTACTCTTACCATCAAGTAGGATTAAAGCCACACTCATGCTTAGATTTGGATTTTTTGATTGATTGATTCATGTAATAGAATAATTAAAATCACCAAATTCTCAATTCATATGATAGATTGGAGTGTTTAGTTGATGTTGTTCGTGGCTTCTTGATTGATGAATTAAAAGCATGTTGTTATGTGATTTAAGTGTTGATTCATATGATTATTATGTTTTAATTCAAAGCTTAATTTATTTAAGTGTTTGAATGTTGATTTGGCATTAATTGATGTCATATGTTGATATAGCATGTTAATGATTGATCAAAAGAGTTTTGGTCATTTTTTGGATCCAATTGGATTAGATTTAACTAAACTTTTTTGTAGAATGTGATTCTCACTTTAACTTGATTTTTCAAGCATGTTTGAGCACTTGAAATTCTATTTTTTAAAAATGTTTTGAATTTGGAATTTCATCTATACTGTGTGATTTGATATTTAAGAAGTGTCCTAAAAATTTTTATGCACAAAAGTTGAGCCAAAAATGGCTTCACTTGGCCTCAACCTCGAAACAGGGGTGTTGCAGCACTGTAGCAGCATACAAGCAAGGTAGCGGGCACACCTGTAACCTAGCCATGTGGACACCTAGGCAATGGTGACTAGTTTTGGTTGGGATAAGTTTTGAGCTCATTTTTGTGTTCCTTAAGTGACCAAAATTGATTCAAATCATGTTAGATAGGTGCACAAGTGTTGTGTAAGCTCTCAAAATTATGTTTGACATATTTAATTGCTTCTTAAATCTAGTTTAAGTCGATCTCCAATTGTTTCCAAAATGAGATGCATAATGGTTATGCTTAGTTTTGCTTGGCTATTTAATTGTTTATGAGATAAGCATTTGATTGTTGAAATTGAATATCAATTCTTCATTTATCTATTGTTGATTTAATTATTGAATGAACAATGAATGAACAGGGATGATGATGAGCTTTTTAATAATGATTTTATTTATTTCAAATTGTTGAAATGGGCTATATTAAATGGAGCTTACATGTCTCTTATTCTAACTTGTAAAAGTTATGAAAGTAGAATCACTAGGAGTGAGATTTTCTTTCCCTCATAAAAATTGCAAAAAGTAAAGAGGATCCAAGGAAACTTGAAGACCCATGAATGTATGGGATACACTAATGTAATAGCTTAGTTTAATCAACCCCTTTAAAATTAATTGAGTAATGCACCTATGGTTCTAAGTGCATCACTTGCTTAGGCTTAATGCCATCCCACCCTAGGAGCATCCTAGGTGCATTTGCTTATTTATGCTTTTCATATCCAATTGATATTGCGATGCATGGATTAGGATATAGAAAACCTAAATAAGAAGATAAAATGATGAAATCTTTGTAAGAAAAATTCCTCCACTTAGAATGTCTAAGTATATTTCAAATATTATGTCAAAATAGATACAAATAAAAAGAGTTTTAATTATTCTAAGCCTTCTACCAATAGTATATAGCATGACAATGCTACCACCTTTGTGTGATACATGTCTAGTCATAAAGGTCACACTTATGTGAAAAGCTGTGACCATATACTTTGCATGAGATGTACCTTTGATTTAGGAATGCCCACACATTATACACTCAATCACAGAGGATGTTGTGGCACCCGTCTTGAATCAAAGCTTGATTAGTAGGTTTGACTTAGCACTAAGCAATGTAGAGGTCATCCATTAGGGGATCTACATGAAATGGTGAGGTTGTTGGAATAGTGCCCTACAAGCCAATGAGATGTCCTTGTTAAAGCCATTCCTTTGTGAAAAAATCTTAATTGAATGATATTCTTTATATAGCCATATTCATCTTATGCTTTATTTCACTTCATTAGCATTTGGATGAAGTCCTAAGATCACATATGACTGTGGGAATTGGTCAATTCACTAAGTAGTGATCATGAAATAAGTCTTATATAGTCGTAATCTTAAATCTTCCAAGTCATAGGATCTTATGAGATAGACATCTAGGATTTGGATAGACTTGTACTAAGGACACACAAATCTAAAAGTTAGAGATTGCTCTGTTCCATGAACAATTGTATAAGATACGGGTGCATGTTCATTAAAGATATAAGTGCATGTTGGAGGGTGTTTGTTGGGGAACAAGGCACTGAAGACCCACCAGAGAATCCACTAAATAGCTGTATTTGCAAGTCAACAGTGGCAAATTCTCTTACTTACGCTAATATATATTATTAGTTATCTGACCTAAGAATCTATTATAACCTTATGTCCGATCCTCATGCTTTAACTCTTCTCGACTACCTAGCGGGTCTTTTTAGTTGAGATTGGGTATAAGCTACTTAGCATTGAGATTTGTGAGATCCAAGATAGAATCTAACTCTTTGTTGTTGTGAAGGGCAAGTGCATCTCCTATGTATTTTATAATGATCAATTACTAGAAATTCTTGTGTAAGGTGGTGTGATAATTTGTAAAAAGAGTTTTTCAAAGTTGAGGTCACACAACAAGATCAAACTTTAAGAATAGAGATATAGTATCAAGGCTATTAGGGAGCCAACAAATATCATGTCCTAAGCCTTTTTTGGGAGATAGGAGATGGAATGACTATATTTGCATGGTATGCATAAAGTGATGATGGTTCTCTAGAATATTCATTTTGGCCAATTAGTTGGTCTTCATAGACTTAAGGTTGGACATCGACCATAGAGATTGGTTTAAAAGGAGTTTCAAACTACAAGGAATATAAGATATTCAAAAGTCACAAGGTTGTGAGCCCATGTTCATTAAATGATAAAACCTATTGGGTCTCACACAAAATCCAATTAGCTTCCTAATTGATGGAGAAAACTATCTCTTAGTAGACCGATTTTGTGGTGCTAATTTTGAATGTCACTTTTGGCATGATTAATTTGAGTATTAAATTAATCCATTAATTTAAGGAGTTAAATTAGACCAATAATTAAGAATTCAATTATTTGGTGCCAACTTGACCATCAATTGATCAAATTAACTTAAAGAGTTAAGTTAACAAAATAAGCTTAAAGAGTAAAGCTAGTTTGACTTAA
>JACGDI010005831.1:1848329-1905216 GCA_014898725.1 Jacaranda copaia
TAAAAATGATGAGATATTTGCAAGCAAAAACCCTCTAGTTAGAATGTCTAAGTGCTTTTCAAATATTAAGTCAAAATGAATACAAGCTAAAAGAGTTTTCAATTATTCTATGCCTTCTACCAATAATATGTGGCACGCCGATGCTACCATTACTCATGTGACATCTCACAAGTTGTGGGTCACACTTATAATGGAAAGCTATGACCATATACTTAGAATAAGATACACCTTTGGTTTGAGACCCCCTATGTCTTGGCACATGAGTTGTGGGATGCCGTAGGGCTATCTCAAGTTGAAGTTTAATTGGTAGGTTTGACTTAACACCTAATAGTGTAGATGTTACATGAGTTGTGGATCTACATGAAAAGTGAGGTAAAATATATCAAGAATTGTATGAGATGCAACTAGCAAAAGTTACTTACCTTTAGATTGTTTGTGGATGTCTCATGAGTCGTAGGTCTACTTGCAAGTCCTAGGGGTCTTGATTCTCACTAGCAAATATGATTTTTGAATTCTTCTTGGAGTTGAAGGGTTTGATAAAATATAGGGAAAAAAACATGCTTGAAAGACCATAAACATGTTTTTAATATCAAATTCAATCACATGTATATTCTGTTTTTTGTGTTTGAGGATTTATGAAATCTCAAGAATAGCTAAAATTCCACTAAACATTATTTAGAAAAATAATAAACTAATTGGGCCAAACTTTCACGCTTGACTTAACCTCAAAAATTGTTCTAGATTTCTAGAAGCTGATATAGGTCCTATATCATGGTACTCCTATTCCCTTTAGGATTAATATAGATCTAGAGATATGTGAAAAGTTCACAAATTGCACTTAGGATCATCCTATCCCTTAGTCTCATGATGACATCTACAAACTTTAAAAGTCTTAAGGACACATAAATTGCACCATGGTTAAAGTTTACAACGAGTTGTAAAGTAAATGAGTTATGAGAAGTTCATGCTGTCAAAGGAGACTTTCCTAGCTAGGATGGATGTGAAGTCATGTGTCATCAACTACAGTCTAAAGATGATTTGGCTTTGAGAAGCTTTTTTGACTTGGACATAATGATGGACAATGATCTCTATGAGGATTTGATCCTCATTGCCGAGTTTTATTGATCAAAGTATTGATCTAGAAGGAGACTACTATGAAAAGGGCAAACCTTTGACATTTGTTTCCTCCTCGAAGTCCATAGGCCCAAGGAGTGCTAGAAAAATAGGTAAAAGGAAAAAATGTTCCTCCACGAAGGCATCTGAAGGAGTCAAGAAGACTATAAAGGATATAGTCAATATTATTTGTTTATACTTTGGCTAGATAGGCTATTAGAAGCTATTTGCAAGGGTTACCTTGTAACCTTTAAGAATGGTATGTACTTTATTGAAGTGCATTTTAGGGTAAATTCTTCCTTGTGGATATATGTTATCACATGTGGTTCTTTTCTTTATAAGTTGTTATGAAGAATAGAAAAAACAAATAGAGCTAAGTGATGTAGACATAATCCAACACCTTAGCTAAGGAGCAAAAGTTGTGACTAAAGCCAAAGGCGTATAATAAGTTAGACTTAGAGAATTCCATAGTTGTATTAGACCTTTGTCATAAAGTACCATATATTTTTGAGAACATTATTTCAATTCTTGTTTTAGATAATGAAGGATTTGATCCTTTTGTGTCAAATGGGAGATTGAAGACATTAAAGAATAGGTTCTTTAATTACGCATGATACACTTAACACAAGATTGTATATATTGAATTCTCGACCATCACTAACGCATCCTCAACAAAGTAAGGAAATTAGCATCCTCAACAAAGGAAATTTGATATCCAAGAAAATACCATTCTACAACATGCAAAACTTGGGTATATCTCTAAAAATAGAATGAGCAAGTTAAAAGCTCTCAAACCACTAAATGTTAGTGTCATTAAGGACTTTTTTACTTGTGAATCTTGTTTAAAAGGAATAATTACCAAGGCTCCCTTTGTAAGACAAATAGAGCGCTCCACAAAACTTTTGGGTTTGATTCATATATATGTTTGTGGACTTGGGAGACGAGTCTATTCTTACTTTATCGCCTTAACCGGTGATTATCGTCAGTACAGATATGTGTATCATATGAAGTACAAGTCTGAGGCCTTTAAAAAGTTCAAAAAATATAGAAATGAAGTAGAAAAACAAAGGGACTCAGTATTAAAGCCCTTTGATCAAATTGAGGGAGAGAATACATAAGTATCAAATTCTTAGATTATCAAAAGAAAAATGGGATTCTCTCTCAATGAAGTCCACCTGGCACACCCCAACACAACGGAGTAGCCAAAAGAAGCAACCATACCTCATTAGACACGATCCATTCCATGATAAGCTTCTTTGATATGCCTATATCCTTCTAAGCGATATGCTTTATAGATGGCGGCAAAGTTACTAAACGTAGTACCTTTAAAGTTGATGCCAAAGACACCATATGAAATATGGCATGGCAAAAGCATCCTGCGTATTGGGAAAACATATCTATAGAGATAGATCAAGGAGGATATTGGGGCTTTCCCAAATAACTTACATTGACAAGATACTAAAGAGGTTTAGTAAGGAAGAATCCAAGAGAGGATTCTTTCCTTTGGGACATGATCTATGGCCCCTTAGACTGACGATGAGAGACATAAAATGTCCCACATACCTTGTGCATCCACTTCATGGAGTATATTATATGCCATTCAATGTACAAAATCAGATATGGCACACTCATTAAGAATTACAAATGGGTTCCAATCTTATTTCGGTGAATATCATTGGAAGGCCATTAAAATAATCCTTAAGTACTTGAGAAATATTGAAGACTTATTTTTGGTATACGACATTGGAGAATTGAAACTTATGAATTTTTTGGATTTTAGTTTCCAATTTGATATGGAAGACTTAATATCCACTTTTGGATACATATTTTGCCTTAATGGCAACATTGTGTGTTAGAAGAGTTCTAACTAGAAACTATGGACTAGATAACCACTAAAGTGAAATACTTTATGATTTTGAAAACTACAAAAGAAAGGTGTTTGGATAAAAACTTCATTTAAGAGTTGGATATAGTACCTCATGTGCATGAGCCTATGACTGTCTTTGGAAGATAATTTTAGACTTGAACCAAAATCTCATTACTGATCTATCCATATTAAATGTGTTATCCTTTCATATATGATTTCAATTGATAGAGGTGACAGCTGAGTAGATAAAGTTGCCTGAAAAAAGAATAGAGCAGAACTACTGTCTAAACCCCTAAACACTAAAGATCTTTAGAAGACATCTTATGAAGATAGGTTTCAACGTCACATGGCATTAGCTTTAGTGCAAATGTGAAACTATTAGAATAATGCCCTGCAAGCTTATGAGATTGGCCCTGTTAAAGCTATTTCCTTATGAAATAATCTTAATTGAATGATATTCTTTATATGGCCATCTTCATTTTATATTTTATTTCACTTCACTAACATTTGGATGAAGCCCTTACATCACACATGATAGTAGGACTTAGCCAGTTCATTGGGTGGAGATCATAGAATAAGTCTCATAGATTATAATCTTAAATCTTCTAAGTCATAGGATCTTATCAGATGAGACATCCAAGATCCAGATAGACTTACACTAATGATGCATAAGAGTTAGAGATTGCTATATTCCATAAGCAACTGTATAAGATATGGGTATATGTTAGTGGGTGCTTGTTGGAGAACAAAGTACTAAAGACCTATTAGAGAATCCACTAGATAGTGGTAGTGGCAAGTTCTCCTGCTTAAGTTAGTGCATATTATTAGTCCTCCGACCTAAGGATCTATGGTAACTCTGTGTCCGGTCCTCATGCTTTAACTCTTCCTTGAAAACCTAATAGGTTTTGTAGATTTAGATTGGGTATGAGCTACTTGGTATAGAGGTTTGTAAGATCTAAGATAGAATTCAATTCCTCACTATTATGAAGGGTGAATGCATCTCCTATGTATTCTATTATTATCAATTCCCAAAAATCTTTGCGCAAGGTGGTAGGAAAATTTGAAAAGGAGTTCTCCAAAGATGAGGTCATACAATAAGATCAAACATTAAGAATAGAGACATAGTATCAAGGCTATTAGAGAGCCAACAAATATCTTACCCTAGTCTTTTTTCAGGATATAGGAGACAGAAAGACCATATTTGTGTGGTATGCATAGAGCGATGATAGTTCTCTAGAATATTCATTTTGGCCAATTAGTTGGGCTCCATAGGCTTGAGATTGGGCATCAACCATGAAGATTAGGAACTCTTCAATTAATGAGTTTAATTGAATTGAGTCAATTAGTTTAAAAGGAATTTTAAACTAAAATGAACATAAGATATTCAAAAGTTACAAGGAGTTGTGAGCCTATGTCCAATGAATGGTAGAACTTATTAGGTCATACACAAAATTCAATTAGCTTCCTCATTGATGGTGAAAAGTGTCTAAGTGTTAGAAAACTAACTCCTAGTGGACCAGTTTTATAGTGCCAATTTTGAAGGTCATTTTTGGCTTGATTAATTTAATTGTTAAATTAATCAATTAATTTAAGAAGTTAAATTTTATAAATAATTAAGGAGTTAATTATTTAGTGCCAACATGACCATCAATTGATCAAATTAACTTAAAGAGTTAAGTTAGCAAAATAAGCTTAAAGAGTCAAGCTTGTTTGACTTAAAGAGTCAAATGAAAGGATAATTAATTAAATTAAAGAGTTTAATTTAATTTTAATTTAATCAATGGGAAGAATGAATTTTGGAGGGAAAATTCAAATGAAGAGTTCATTTTAATTAGCGTACTATGTAATTTGGAATTTGATTTCAAATGTAATTAAAATGCAAATGAAATTCAAATGAGATTTGGATTTACCTTTGCCATATGGAAACCTACTTGACCACCCCCCCTATGCATTGCGTGATACCATCTTAGCATCACACATTTTCAACATCGGTATATAGATATAGAGAAAGGGAGAGGATTGGTTATATCATCAAAGATGTAAAGATTAGATTCTTTGCAAATTCCCTCCAAAACTATTTTGCAAGCATTGCATTCATGTGTTGAAAGCTTTACTCTCTTCTTCTTCCTTTCAACATAAAATCAGTCTTCACCATTTTTGAATCTCTAGTCTTACTCCAACTTATAGATTAGAGATCTTGGAAGATCTAATTGGTGTGTAGATCATAACAATAGAAGCAAGGTACTTAACTTGCTAGATTTTGGAGATTTACCTGTATAAAGTCCGATTTAGCAAATTTCTCCAACGAGTTCCAGAAGGATTTTTCATCCAAAATTTTTTCAAAGAGTTCTTCCAGATGTTGAGAAGCTCCAGTAATATTTTTGAAATTTTTGGAGAGGTTTTGGTTCGGAGATTTTTGCACTCTTCCAGCTATACCAATAGTAGACAATTTTTGGATTTGTGAAAAGTTCACAAATCTCTCCTTAGATTTTGCTTTTCAAGGTAATGCTCTTATCAAATCTAAATCCCTAGCATGATTTGATCCTTGGTGTGCTTGTAAGAACTAGTTAATTTCATGCTTTTGAAGTCTTGATAATTTGATCCTAATGGCATACTTGCTATCAAAATGGATCAAATTAAAAGAATTTTAATTATTCTAAGCCTTCTACCAATAGTATATGGCATGATGATGCTACCACCTTTGTGTGATATACATCTGATCACGGGGGTTACACTTAAGTGAAAAGATGTGACCATATACTTTGCATAAAATGAACCTTTGATTTGGGAATGCCCACACATTATACATTTAGTCACAGAGGATGTGGCATTCATCTTGAATCAAAGCATGATTAATAGGTTTAACTCAATACTGAGCAATGTAGAGTTTGTCCATCAAGGGATCTACATGAAATGGTGAAGTAAAATATATCAAGAGTTAAATGAGATACAATTAGCAAACATTGCTTACCTTTAGATTGCTTGTAGATATACATCCGATCATGGGGGTCCACTTGCAAGTCTTTAGGATCTTGATTCTCATTAGGAAATATAATTTCCTAAATTCTTCTTATGGGTAAGAATTTGATAACATAGTGTGAGGAAAACATGCTCAAAAGACCGTGAACATGTTTTCAATATCAAAATTCAATCAAATGCTTATATTCTCTTTTTTGCCTTTGAGAATTTATGAAATCTCAAAATGGCTTAGTATTCCACTCGATATGTTTTTTTAAACCAATAATCCAACCAAGTTAAACTTCCATGATTGGCTTAACTTAAAAAATTGTTCTAGCTTCCTAAAAATGGATATATGTCCCGTATCATGGTGCTCCTAATCCCTTAGGGATAATAGTAAATCAAGAGACATGTGAAAAATTCACAAACTAGGTTTAGGATCATCATACCCCATAATGTCATGATGGCAACTACAAACTTTAAAAATCTCAATGATGTATGAATAGTATCCTGGGTAAAATTTACAAGAGTTGTAAAGGAAACAAGGTGCGAAAAGTTCATGTTGTTAAATGCGATTTTTCAAGCTAAGATGGATGTGAAGTCATATGTCATCAACTACGGTCTAAAGATGATTAATCTTAGAGAAGCTTTTCAACTTAGACATAGTGATGGACAATGATCTCCATGAGAATTTGACCTTCAATAAGTGTTGATATAGAAGGAGACTACTATAATAAGGGCAAACCTTTGACATTTGTTTCCTCATCTAAGTCTGTGGACCCTAGGGGGCTAGAAAGAGAGGTAAAAAGATGAAGTATTATTTCTCCAAGGTAAAATAACTATTAATGGCATCTGGAGGAGTCACAAAGATTATAAAGGATATAGTCGATATTATTTATTTCTAATTTGGCAAAATAGGCCATTAGAAGCAATATTGCAAAGACTACCATGCAACCCTTCAAAAAGGTATGTACTTATTGAAATGTATTTAAGATATATTCTTTCTCATGGATATATGATATAGCATATGGTTCTTATCTTTGTAAGTTATTACAAAGAATAAAAAGAGGAATAAAACTAAGTGATGAGGATATGATCTAATGCCTTAGCAAAGTAGCAAGAGTTGCAACCTAAGCAAAGGCATATAATAAGTTAGACTTAGGGAACTCTATAATTGTATTCAACCTTTGTTATTATAATATACCATATATTATTGAGAATAATATTTCAATTCCCATTTGGGTGGCAATGGATTTGATCTTTCTATATCAAATAGGACATTGGAGGCATTAAAGAATGGATTCTTTAGTTGCTTATGGTACACTTAACAAAGAATTGTGCACATTGAATTCTCAACCATCACTAATGCACTTTCAACAGAGTAAGAAAATTAGATACCCAAGAAGATACCATGTGATGACATGCAAGACTTGGGCATATCCATAAAAATAGGATGAACAAGTTAGAAGCTCTCTAAGCACTAAATGTTAATGGTATTAGGGACCTTTGATGGGAGAATTGACCAAGGTTCATTTTGTGAGACAATCGGAGCATACCACTAAACCTTTGAATTTGATCCATATAGATATATGTAGCCCACTAAGAGTTAATGTCAAAGGTACTTAGTATTAAAGCTCTTCATTCGGATTTTTAAGTACCAATCTCTTGGATTATCTAAAGGAGAATGGGATTCTTTCTCAATAGACTCTGCTCGGTAAACCCCAACATAATAGAGTAGCTAAGAGGAGAAACCATACCTTGTTGGACATGGTACGTTCTATGATGAGCTTTTTTGATGTACCTATATCCTTTTGAGAATATGCCTTACTAATTATGGTGAAGTTACTAAGTGTAGTACATTCAAAGTCAGTGGCAAAGATGCCATATGAGATGTGGTTGGTAAAGCACTCTCTTATTATTATCTAATGGTTTATGGGGTCTCCCAACTACATGAGATGTATAGTGGGAGACAAGTTGGATAGTAGATCCCCCTTGTGGAAGTTTATAGGATACCCAAGAGAGTCATTAGGTTATTACTTTTAAGATCCGTCAGAACAAAAGATATTTTTTTTTAAGAATGCCATCTTTTTGGGGAAAAAAATTTGTAAGATAGAAAAGGCATGTTGTTGAACTTGGTAAAGTTCATGATAATCATTAAATCCTACAAGTGATAGAAATAAATAAAAATTTGATAATCTTACACATACCTTTTAAGAAGGTCAGACCTAAATTAAGAAGTAACTTGAAAAGTTCAGATTCTTTCATAAAATAGGCCAATCAATTAATGATCCAAAGGCCCATGAGGAAGCTATGTTGGTCATAGACTCTAGACATTGGCTAGATGCCATAAAATCTAAAATGAACTCCACATACTCCAACAAAATATGGACTTTGATAGATCCATTTGAGGGAATAGTTCTCATTGATTGCAAGTGGAACTATAAGCAATAGCTAGGAGTCGATGGAGAGGTGATAGCCTTTAAAGCATGACTAGTGGCAAAAGGTTACACTCAAAGCCTCAACATTGATTTCAAGAAAACCTTTTCACCGATCACAATGCCTAAGTTCATTCGAATTTCACTTGCCATAGACATATATTATGACTAGGAGATAGGACAAATGGATATAAAAACTGCTTTCCACAATTGCAACATTGAAGAAGAAATCTATATGGAGCAACCATAAGGCTTTACATCTAAAAGAAGTGAACAAAAAGTTTGCAAACTCGAGCGATCCATTCACAGACTCAAATTGGTGTCTGAACTTGGAACATACATTTTTGATAAGATATTCAAATTGTTTAGCTTTTTCAAAAAGATGTATGAACCTTGTGTGTACAAAAGGGCTAATAGGAGTATCGTATAGTTTATTGTGCTTTATGTCGATGACATTTTCTCATTGAGAATAGGAAAGAAATGTTAAAGTGTACTAAAGTACGATTGTCTACAAAATTCTCTATGAAGGATTTGGGAAAAGCATACTGCATATTGGGAATACGTATCTATAGAGATAGATTGGGGAGAATACTGGGCTTTTCTAAACAACTTAATTGACAAGATACTAAAGAGGTTTATTATGGAAGAATCTAAGAGAGGATTTCTCTCTTTAGGACATGATTTGCATCTCTCCAAGTCTATGGCCCCTTAAACTGACAATGAGAGACATAGAATGTCCCACATACCTTATGCGTCCACTATAGGAAATATATTATATGCCGTTCAATGTACAAGACTAAATTTGGCTGTAACACCTTTGAAATTCAATATTTCTAAAAATAATGAAACAGACTCAATTGCAAAGAAATGAGAAGTTTTGGGGGTTAGATTGTAATTTGAGAAGATCTAATTGCCCATTTTAATAAGCTTTTGGAGTTTACATGTAAGTATTTTGGTTAATAGGGTCAAGTCATAAATTTGAGAATTCGTAAGGACCTAATTGAAGAAAAAGATAATTTTTAGACTAAATTGGAAATTGGAAAGTTCAATTATAAATATGGCAGTTGGTAATAGGATTTCATTCCATCTTCACCATTTTCTTACTTTTTATTTTTCTACTCCTTTCCTTATTCTCTTTACTTGCAACCACCAACCACTGCTGGCGAGCTTCCACCGATAACCTTTTGCACCACTCAAACCAACCAACCTTCTGCCTATACCTCTAACGTAATGGCAATCCACCAAGCACGGCTAAGCA
This sequence comes from Jacaranda copaia, assembly GCA_014898725.1. Taxonomy (NCBI): domain Eukaryota; kingdom Viridiplantae; phylum Streptophyta; class Magnoliopsida; order Lamiales; family Bignoniaceae; genus Jacaranda; species Jacaranda copaia. Next base: position 1,857,961 of record JACGDI010005831.1, read on the forward strand.
TCTCCCGATAAGCCACTGCGAGAGGCGATCGAGAGTACCATCATTGTAGGATTTGAGGGTTTATGATTTTTTGGTAGCTAAATCAAAGTTTGAGGCTAAGATTAGGAAAATCTTAGGGAAAGGATCACTATGGAAGCTTTGCATGGGTGATTGGTGCAGCGGCGTATTAAAGAACAAAAAAAATAGATAGTGACTAGATGTGGTAATAGCAGTTTCAAGATGGATTTTGAACATCTTATTAGCATCAAAACTTGGAACTAGTATACATATCAAGAGCTCAAAAGGAACATCTTGGCGGTGGCAACAATATTTTTTAACGGTGGAAAACGGTAGTGCTCTAGCAGCTGGTGATGGTGCTTCGACAACTTCTGAACAGTTTATTCTCTTTATTTCAACAATCACAGTGGTGCTCTTAGTTTGTGATTTTGAGGCTTCATTAAGTAATTTTAGGTAATAGAAGTTTATAGATTAAGCTTTAATTAGTTGTACCTTAATTTATATTATATAGATATTGTACTTTTCCATTTGAATCTTGTTTCATGCTATGAGGATAATAATAAATATATGTATGTGAATTTTGATTGGGATCCCTAACCAAGGATTATCATAAGTTAGTGACTCATTATTGTTATGTTATACGATAATTGGGATTAATTAAGTTTACTAAAGGATTTGAACCCTAATTTGTAGGTTTATAGATTTAGAACCAATTGATGATAGTTTGGACCATTATTATGAATTTTGGATGGTATGACCAGAATGGTTATGTAATTAGGAGTTAATTATTGCTTAGATATTTGATTTGATATGAAATCGAGATTAATTTGGAAATAATCGATCTTGTTGGTTGCTATTAGATCGATAGTGCCATTTAGGCTTTAAACTATCACACTAACATGGTTAATTAGTGAATTTGGGGTTAATGTTAAGCATGATGATGATGCATTGAGAGTCAAACATAGATGTTGACTATAATTATGCTATTTTGGTTAGGTGAAGTAGAAGTAGGTTCTGAGGAACAATAGATGGCAGATTGTGGTAGCTTTTTCTAAGACTACAAAAGGTAAGGGTCTACCAACCTGGCCTTGTTATATCTATTTGCTCTTGTGGTAAAATCCCTGTGTGCATTTAAATTTGCTTGATTGTATTTGTTCATAATTGTTTGAAATCGATAATTGATTATGTACTTGTTCTTGGCATGCTATTTAACTTGTAAACCCTTGTGTGAGTTACTACTCATTTTCACTCTATCATAAGTTGTACTTGTTCATTCTAGTGCCCAGAACACTTACTTGTCTTGTCTTGTACTTGTTCCCAATTGGTACCTATTCTTGTACTGTCTTGTCATCGTATGCCTTACTAGCATACCTATCTATTTCTATATAGCCATGTTGGCTTAATTATACTTGTTAGTTCAAGTTTTAGCCATGTGCTAGGATTACCCCCAAGGCATCTGTGTCAATTATACTTGATTCTTGTACTTATTTGTATGTAAGATACATCAAGGGCTATTTCTTGAGTATTTTGTTCTGTGTACACTAGAGGTTATTCCCTAGGTACATGTTTTGTATGTCTAATATCCTATGGACTATTCCCTAGGTGTTCATTTTGTAAGTCTACGTACACTAGAGGATATTCCCTGGGTATTCAGTTTGTCAGCTATATGCTAGGGCTATTCCTAAGTATAGGCAACGTGTCAAGGCTATTATTGAGCATCAACGATGTGCTAAGACTATTCCTAGGTATCTTTTGTTTGTCTATTTATCAACCATATACTAGGGCTATTCCTAGGTATGGGTAATATGTCAAGGCTATCCTTGAGCATCAATGATGTGCTAGGGCTATTTTTGGGCATCCATTTATCGCTTATCTATTTGTAATGTTCTAGGGCTATTCCTGCGCATCCATCTTCCATATGTTTGTCAGTGATGTGCTAAGTCTATTCCTAGACATCTATTACATATCTGTCTATGATATGCTAAAGCTACTCTTAGATATCTTCTATCTATCTATAATATGTTAGGACTATTCCTAGGCATCTAATGTGTATCAAACTATCACACGCGAATATGATCATTTGAATTGTATAAGATATATTTTGATAAGCTTGTCTCGTCTGGACCTAGTGAAATGCATTTGTTATATGCATTACTTGTTTGTATTTATATTTTGATGTATAATGATTTATTCTTGCTTGATTCATATTTACACTCGTATTACTATTGAATTATAATCTCTTAAGATGCTTTTTCCTTGGCAAGTTCAATAATAATTTTTATAATATCCCTTACTAAGTACTTCAAACTTACCTCCATTCTTTATCTCTCAGTTAGGGTTAAGTAAAAGAAGTAAAGTTCAAACTAAGAGTAAAGAATTACTTCAAATAATGGGATGGGTTCATATGAAAGACATAATTGGTTTTAGTGCCATTATATGTTAGGATTGATGTGATGTTTTGAAAGTGTATATATTTTGTTAAGTGTTAAGAAGTTGAACTATAAATTGTATTTAATGTTTTGAGGAGATGATAAACTTGAATTCTGCTAATATATGTGTTTGATAAGTGTGGAAATGTTCTGATAGGCATATTGATATTTTTGGAGAAAATTTTATGGGCTTATTATTAGTTGTATAACAAGTTCAAATTTAAGTTTGAATTATTTTAATATCTCAGCTTAGGGTTTCCCTAAGTAGAGTGTCACATTGGCACATGCTTTAAGTGTTATGAGTCATTTCCAATCCAATCTTAGTAAATGTTACTGAATGGTCATTAAAGTAATCCTTAAGGACTTGTATTTAGTATACGGCAATGGAGAATTGAAACTTGTGGAGTTTTTGGATTCTAGTTTCCAATTTGATGTAGATGACCTAAAATCCACTTATAGATTAGTATTTTGTCTTAATGGCGGAATGGTTAGTTGGAAGAGTTCTAACGAGACACTATGACCTAAATAACCACTAAGGTGAAATACAATGTAGTTTTGGAAACCACAAAGGAATGTGTCTAGATAAAACCTCCATCCAAGAGTTGGATATAGTGCCTGTCATGCATGAGCCTACAATTATCTTTAGAAGATAATTTAGGACTTGAGCCAAGATCTCATTAGTGATCCAAACACAATAAATGTGTTATCATTTTATATATGATATCAATTGATAGAGGTGACAACTGAGTAGATAAAGCTACCTCAAAAGAGAATATAGCAAAGCCACTATCTAAACCCCTAAACACTAATGGTCTTTGAAGGACATCATGAGAAGATGCACCTTAACACTATAGGGAATTGGCCTAAGGCAAGCGAAAAATTGTTGAAATAGTGCCCTGCAATCCACTTAGATTGGCATGTAAACTATTTCACTCATGACATAGTCTTGATTGAATGGTATTCATTAAAATGACCATCTTCATCTTATGCTTATATTTATTACACTAGCATTTGAATGAAGCCTTTTGATCACTCAGACTATAGGACTTGATCCAATGACCATAGAATAAGACTTACATGATCGTGTTCTTAAATCTTTTAAGTTATAAGATCTTATTAGATAGGGCATCTAAGATCTGAATAGACTTGCAAAAACGATGCATAAATATAAGAGTTAGATATTGCTTTATTCCATGAGCGACCATATGAGATACATATGCATGTTTGTGGGGTGCTTGTTAGCAAACAAGGTACTAAAAACCCACCTGAAAAATCCCCTAGATAGCTATAGTAGCAAGTTCTCTAGTTTATGCCAGTGCATATTCTGAATCATCAGATGTAAGGGTCTATGGTAACTCCATGTCCGATCCTTATTCTTTGACTCTTCTATGGTCATTTAGTGGACCGTTCAGGTTGAGATTAGGTATGAGCTACTTGGCATGAAGGTTTATGAAATCCAAGGTGGAATTCGACTTCTCATCTTTGTGAAGAGTGAATGCATTTCTTATGTATTCTATAATGATCGATTTCAAGAATTCCTTGTGCAAAGTGGTGTGAAAATTTAGGAAAGGAGTTTTTCAAAGATGAGGTCACACAATGAAATTAAATATAAAGAATAGAGATATAGTATTGAGGCTATTCAGGAGTTGAAAAATATCTTGTCCTAGGCCTTTTTTGGGAGATATGAGATAGAAAGATCGTATTTGCTTAGTACACATAAAGCTATAATGGTTCTCCAAGAGCATTCATTTCAGCCGCTTAGTTTGGCTCCATGGGCTTGAGGTTAGGCATCAACCATGGAGATTAGATATTCTTCAATTAATGAGATTAATTGAATTGAGTCAATTAGTTTAAAAGTGTTTTAAACTAAAATTAATATAAGATATTCAAAAGTCACTAGTAATTCTGAGCTCATGTCTAATGAATGATAGAACCTATTGGGTCACACACAAAATCTAACTAGCTCCTTAATTGATGGAGGAATTTTTCTAGGAGTTAGAATATTCTCTCCTAGTGGACTAATTTTGAGGTAATCGATTTGACGATCAATTTTGGTTTGATTAATTTAAGTGTTAAATTAATCAATTAATTTAAGTAGTTAAATTAGATCAACAATCAAAGAGTTAGTTATTTGGTGCCATTTGATCTCCAATTGATCATTATTAAGCTTAAGAGTTAAACTTGTTAACTTAAGAGTTAAGTCAAATGTTAATTAATTAAATTAAAGTGTTTAATTTAATTAATGAGAATAATATATTTTGGAGAAAAAATTCAAATGAAGAGTTCATTTGAATTAGCATTTTAATTAATTTGAAATTAGATTTCAAATTAAATTAAAATACACATGAGACTCAAATATGATTTGAAATTCAAGCTTGCCACCTTGGCAAGCAAATAGCTGCCCCCTCCCTTGAGAAAGGTGTGATGCTAAGTTGGCATCACACTATCCTCCCTCTATATGTATATATAGAGAAAAGGGAATTCAGCCATTCACACTATTTGTGAAGATTAGAATCTTTCATATTTCCCTCCAAAGCTCTCTCAATTTCTTTCCAAGCATTATATCATGTATTGAAGCTTTGTTTTCTATTCTTCTCCTACCTCAAAATCAGCCTCCACCATAGCTTTTCTCCTCTCTTTCTCTAGATAAAAATGAGGAGAAATTGTAAGTTCAATTGGTGTGTGGATCATATCAATAGAGGTAAAATACTTGGTTTGTTTGCCTTGAAGATCTACTATGCAAAGCAACAATTTTGGCAAATTTTTCTGAGGATATCTAGATTGATTTTCGCTCCAAATATTTGGTATAATATTATTCATTGATTGAAGAAGATTCATATTTAATATTGTGAATTTTGGAGATCTCAAAGCCAGTCAAAAAATTGTTGTTTCTCCGCTGTGCTAATTTCTAGCAAATTCTGAAATGGTGAAGAGTTCACCATTTTCTCCATGGAAATTAGCAATTCAAGGAAATTTTCTTGCCAAATCTAGATCTGTAGCATGTTTAGATCCTAAGTAGTTTGATTAGCCTAGTTAATTTTAGCTTTTGAAGTTTTAATTATTAGATTCTAGTGTTACTCTTACCTTTAAGTTCTTCACTTTACACTAGTGTATATATTTAGTCCTTTGACTTGAGGATCCACAGTAACCTTGTGTTCATGTTCTCATGGTTTGACTCTTCTCTGGTCACCTAGTGAGCCATTCAAGTGGTGCTTGGGCATAAGCTACTTAGACATGGAGGTTTATGAGATCCAAAATGTGATCTGACTCCTCGTCTTTGTGAAGGGCGAGTGCATTTCCTATGTATTATATAATGATCAATTTCAAGAAATCCTTGCACAATGTAGTATGACAAATTGGAATAGGAGTTTTCCAAAGATGAGGTCATAAAATAGAATTGAACATTGAAAATAGAAACATAGTATCGAAGCTATTAAAAAGCCAGCAAATATCTTGCTCTGGGCCTCTTTTAGGTGATAGGAGATGGAAAGACTGTATTTTCAAGATACTCATAGAACTATAATGGTTCTCTAAAATCATTCATTTCAACCAATTAGTTAGGCTCCATGGGCTTGAGGTTGGACATTAACCATGGAGATTGAATACTCTTCAATAAATTGAGATTGATTGAATTAATCCAATTAGTTTAAAGGAGTTTAAACTAAAATGAAAATTCGATATTCCAAAGTCACAATGGTTGTGCGCCCATGTGTAATGAATGGTAGAACCTAATGGGTCACCCACAAAAGCCAATTGCATTTCCTACATGATGAAGAAATTTTCTAAAAGTATGAAAATTACTCCTTGTTGACTGATTTTGAGGTTAGAGAAAATTGAGCTCATTTGGGCTTGACCAATTTAATTGTTAAGTTGATAAACTAATTTAAGGATTAAAATTAGATCAATAATTAAGGAATTAATTATGTGGTGCCACTTGACCATCAATTGGTCAAGTTAGCTTAAAGAGTTAAGTTAACTATGACTAGCTTAAAGAGTTATGCTAATTGATTTAAGAATTAAGTCACTAGTTAATTAATTAAATTAAAGTGTCTAATTTAGTTAATAAGTGGGATCTATTTTAGATGGAAAATTCAAATTAAAGTTCATTTGGTGTGGCATTTTAATTAATTTGAAATTAGATTCCAAATGAAATTGAGATGCACGCAAAATTCAAATTCACATTTGAATTAAAACTTGCCAACTTGCAGGGTAAGTTGGCTATCCCCCTTGAGGAAGGTGTGATGCCACCTTGACATCACACTATCCTCACTCTATATATAGATATATTGGGAGAGAGGTCCAGCCAATGATGCTCCATGTGAAAGAATTAGATTCTCTCACATTTTCCCTCAAAATTTCAATTGCTGCATCATGTGTTGAAGCTTCACTTTCTCTCCTCTTCTCCAACCTCAAATAATGACTTCATCTCTACAAATCTCTTTCTTGTTTTCCAATAGACATTATGGAGATTAGGATCTAGCATTGGTGTATAGATGATACTGTTAGAGGTAAGACAATTGGATTGCTAGTCATTGGAGATCCACTATCACAGTATTCCATTTGGTGATTTTATTCTAGTAGTTACTTGAAGACTTTTGAGATTAATTTCTTTCAGTAGCTTCATCAAGGAGTTTATAAGATGCTGGAATTTTTTCAAAATTTTTGAAGGAGTTTGGATTGGGCAAAAGTTACACTAAATTTGTTGCGCTGTTGTGTGATTGTTTCTGTAATAAAAAAGTTTTCTTCATCATTTCCTTGTTTTTGAGCAAATCGAGGTAACTCACCTTCCAAATCTGAATCAATAGCAAGTATAGATCCTTGTTAGCTAGTGTATCCTAGTTTATTTTTAGTTTTATTATTGGATCCTAGTACTACATGTGCCTTCAAGGGATATCAAAGCCTAATTCATACTTTGATTTAGATTTTTGACTAATTGATTCATATAGCACCAAATTCTTGATTCATTTGGATCTTCTATTGATTAATTCATGTTGCCTTTGGATTGATCAAGATCACCAAATTCTCGATTCATACGATGGATTAGAGTGTTTGGATGATATTGTATGTGGCTCCTTGATTGATGAATTGAAAGTATGCTAATATATTTTTTTAAGTGTTAATTCATATGATTAGTATGTTTTTAATTCATAGCTTCTAACGTTGAATGATGATTTACCATAAGTTGATGTTATATGTTGATGTAGCATGTTGTTGATAGCTTAAAAGAGCTTTGGTCATTTTTGGATCCAATTGGATTAGATTTAATTGGAGATTTTTTAAGAATGTGATTCTTGCTTAAACTTGATTTTTGAAGCACATTTGAGCACCTGAAATTTTATTTTTAAAAGGTGTTTTGAATATGGAATTTCATCTATAATGTGTGATTTGATGTTTAGAAAGTATCGTAAAATTTTTGGTGCACAAAAGTTGAACCGAAATTGACTTAACTTGGTCCAAACCTCAAAACAAGGCAAGTTGCCATGCCCAGCCAAGTGCTAGCTAGGCAGTAGGTGCACCTATTGTATAGCTGTGTGGCTAGGCTGGGATAGCATTGCACAATTTTGGTTTTGATGAGTTTTGAATGTTATTTTCTGTCCTTAAGTGACCAAAAGTGTTTTATTCATACATAATAGATGCAGAAGTGTTGTGTAAAGTTCTCAAAATTATGTTTGACATATTTGATTGCTTTTAAAATCTTGTTAAAGTTAATCTTCAAGTAGTGTAAAAATTAGATGCATAATGGTTATGCTTATTTTGCTTGGCCAATAAACTATTTATGAAATAAGCATTAAATTGTTGGAATTGAATGTCAATCCTAAGTGTATTTATTGTTCATTAATTGTTGAATGGATGATGAAGAATAGGGATGATCATGAACCTTTAATATTAATTTTATTTATTTCAAGTTGTTTAAATGGGGCTTGTATGCCTCTTTGTTCTACCTTGTAAAAGTTATGAGAGTAGAATCACTAGGAGTGAGGATTTCTTTCTCTTATAAAAGTTGCAAAGAGTAAAGAAGATCTATGGAGCCTTGAAAACCCATGAATGTATGGGAATACACTCATGTAGTGCACATTTAAAATCAACCGAGTAATGTACCTATAGCTTTACGTTCATTACTTAGTTAAGCTCATGGTCATCCCACCTTATGAGCATGTTAGGGGTATTTACTTATTTGTGCTTTTCATATCCTATTGATGTATGAGATACATGGTTAGAGTATAGAAACCTAAATAAGAAGATAAAATTGATGAGATCTTCGCAAGCAAAAAACCCTCCATTTAGAATGTCTAAGTGCTATCAAATATTAAGTCAAAATGGGTACAAATTAAAAGGAGTTTTAACTAATCCATGTCTTCTACCAATAATATATGTCATGACAATGCTACTGAATTTTTGTGATGGCACTTGAAGTAGGGGTCATACTAAGGAGGAAAGCTATGAGCATATACTTAGTATACAATACACCTTTGATTTGAGGCTTCCCATACCTTGGCACTCAAAGTAGGGGATGTAGTGGATCAGTCTCAAATCAAAGTTTGATTGGTAGGTTCAACTTAACACTCAGTAATGTAGATGCACTCAAAGTAAGGTGTCAACATGAAAAGTGAGGAAAAATATATCAAGAGTTGCATGAGATGCAATTAGCAGTGCTGCTTACCTTTCAATTGTTTGTCAATGGCACTCGAAGTAGGGGTCTACTTACAAGTTTTTAGGCTCATGATTCTCACTTGAAAATATGATTTCCCAAATTCTTCTAGAGGGTGAAAGATTTGACAAAATAGTGGAAGAAACACATGCTTGAAAGACCATGAATATGTTTTCAATATCAATATTGAATCTCATGCTTATATTCTCTTTTTCACCTTTAAGGATTTATAAAATCTCAAGAATGGCTTAAACAACCACTCAACATTAATTTGGAAACCAATAAACCAACTGGACCAAACTACCACAATTGACTTAACCTCAAAATCATTCTAAATTCCAAGATACGGATACATGTCCTATATCAAGGTGCTCCTATTCCCATGGAGATTATATTAGATAAAGACACATGTGAAAAGTTCATGAATTGAGTTTTGGATCAATCTATCCTATAGACTCATAATAGCATCTACAAATCTCAAGGAGACACGAATAATACCTTGGTTAAAAAAGTTGTAAAGCAAACAAGGTATGAGACGTTCATGTTATCAAAGGAGACTTTTCAAGCTAGGAAGGATGTGACGTCATGTGTCATCACTACAATCAAAAGATGATTAGGCTTGCATAAGCGTTTTCAACTTAGATGTAGTGATGGACATTGACCTCCATGAGGATTTGTGAAAGCAAGTAAGGCACTATGATCTAATTCTCAAAACTTCAAAAGCATGAAATTAACTAGTTCTTACAATCATACCAAGGATCAAATCATGATAGGGATTAAAATTTAGTGAGAGCATTACCTTGAAAAGAAAAACCAACGAGAGACTTGTTGACTCTTCACAATTCTAGAAACTGTCTACAACCGGCGTAGCGGGAAGAGTGTGAAAATCGCCCAATCAAAACTCCTCCAAAACTTCCAAAACAATTGCTGCATATTATCAACACCTTGAGTAACTCACTGTAAAAAATTTGGATAAAACGTCCTTCTGTAACTCCATATAGAAAATCGCCAAATTGAACTCTGTGTAAATGTATCTCCAAAACAAGCAAACTCTCTTGTTTACCTCTATTGCTATAATCCACACACTAATTAAATCTTCCAAAATCTCTAATATATAAGCTAGAATAAGAGAGGAGATTTTTTGTGGTGGAGGCTAATTTTAGGTAGGAAAGAAGAAGAGTGCAAAGCTTTCAACAGATGAATGCAATACCTACAAGAGGTTTTGGAGGGAATTATGATAGAATCTAATTCTTCACAAATGGTGTGAGTTGTTGAATTCCCTCACCTTTATATCTATATATAGAAGGAGAATGGTGTGATGCCAACTTGGCATCATACCTTCCTCAAGAGGGGTGGGCAGCTGCTTGCTTGCTAAGTTAGCAAGCAAAAATCTCAAATCACATTTGAATTTCATATGCATTTTAATTTAATTTGGAATGTAATTTCAAATTAATTAAATGCCAACTCAAGTAAACTCTTCATTTGAATTTTTTCTCCAAAATTCATTCTTCCCATTAATTAAATTCTTTAATTTAATCAATTAACCATTAACTTAACTCTTAAGCAAACTAGCTTGACTCTTAAGCTTAATTTGCTAACTTAACTCTTTAAGTTATCTTAATCAATTGATGGTCATATTGGCACCAAATAATTAACTCTTTAATTATCGGTCTAATTATTAAATTAATTGATTAATTTAACACTTAAATTAATCAAGCTAAAAATGACCTTGAAAATTGGTACTATAAATTCGGTCCATTAGGAGTTAATTTTCTAACACTTAGAAAATTTTCTACATCTTTTAGGAAGCTAGTTAGCTTTTGTGTGTGACCTAATAGGTTCTAAGATTCATTAGACATGGGCTCACAACTCCTTATGACTTTTGAATATCTAATATTCATTTTAGTTTAAAACTTCTTTTAAACTTATCGACTCAATTCAATTAATCTCATTAATTGAAGAGTGCCCAAATCTCTATGGTCGATGTCCAATATCAAGCGCATGAAGCCCGACGAATTGGTCCAAATGAATATTTTGGGGAACCATCATAGAGAGTGTACCATGCAAATAAAGTTCTTTCATCTCCTATCTCCTAAAAGAGGTTTAGGGTAAGATATTTGTTCGCTCCCTAATATCCTCAATACTGTGTCTCTATTCTCAATGTTTGATCCCTTTGTGTGACCTCCTCTTTAGAAAACTCCTTTTCCAAATTGTTACACTACATTGCACAAGAATTTCTAAGAATTGATTATTATAGAATACATAAGAGATGCATTCGCCCTTCACAACAGCGAAGAGTTAGATTCCTTTTTAGATCTCATAAACCTCTATGCCAAGTAGCTTATAAATAATCTCAATCCAAAAGACCTACTAGGTGGTCAAGAAAAAGTTATGAGAACCAAACATAAGGTTATTATGGATCATCATGTCAGAGGACTAATAATATATACTAGCGTACGCAAGAAAATTAGCCACTATCGACTTGCCACTATAGTTATCTAGTGAATTCTCTGGTTGGTCTTTAATGCCTTATTTTCTAACAAACACCCACTAACATACACTTGTATCGCATACAGTTGCTCATGGAACGAAGTAATATCCAACTTTTGAATTTATGCATCATTAGTGCAAATCTTTCTGGATATTGGATGCTCTATCTCTTAAGATCTTATAACTTAAAAGATTTAAGATCACGATTGTGTGACACTTATTCCATGGTCACCCCACAGTCATAGGTGATCTAAGATTTCATCTAAATGTAAGTGAAGTGAAATAAAGGATAAGATGAAGGTGGCCATATGAAAAATATCATTCAATCAAGATTATTTCACGAGTGAAATAGTTTACAAGGCTAATCTAATTGGCTTGCGAGGCATTATTCCAATAATTTGATCCTCATATCTTCATCAAGTTTTATTGATCAAAATGTTGATTTAGAAGGGGATCATCATGAGAAAGGCAAACCTTTAAAACTTGTTTCCTCCTCCAAGTTAATGGGCTCCAAGGGTACTAGAAAGATAGGTAAAAAGAAAAGAAAGGCTCTTCCTACAAGGGATAACAACCATTAAAGGCATCTAGAGTAGTCAAGAAGATCATACAGGAGATAGCTAATATTACTTGTTTCTACTTTGGTAAGATAGGCCATTGGAAGCAGTATTTCAAAGAATACCTTGCAACCTTTGAGAAAGGTTTGTATTTTATTAAAGTGCATTTAATAATAAATTCTTTCTCATAGATATATAATATCGCATGTGGTTCTTTAATTTGTAAATTGTTATAAAGAGTAGGAAGAAGAATAAAACTAAGTGATAGGAATATGATCTAACGCCTTAGCAAAGAAACAAGAGTTGCGGCCTAAGTCAAAGGCGTATAATAAGTTAGACTCAGGAAATTTCATAATTATATTGAGCCCTTGTTATCATGTACCATATATTGTTGAAAATAATATTTCAATTCCCACTTCAAATAGCAAAGAGTTTGATCCTTCAATAACTAATGGTAGTTTGAAGACATTAAAGAATGGGTACTTTAATTACTTATAGAACACTTAACAAAGAATTATACATATTGGATTCTCAACCATCACTATTGCATCTTTAATAAAGTAAGAAAATTAGATATCTAAGAAGATGCTATTCTATGGCATGCAAGACTTAGACATATCTCTAAAAAATAAGATGATCAAATTAGAAGCTCTCAAAGTACCAAATGTTAATGGCATTAAGATAATCAGATCATGCTACTAATTCTTTTGATTTGATCCATATGAATGTAAGTGGCCTACTAAAAGTTAGAGTGAAAACAACTTAGTATTAAAGCTCTTCAATTAGATCAAATGAGAGAAAACTTAAGTGCTGAATTCTTAGATTATATAAAGGAGAATAGAATTCTCTCTCTAAATAGACTCAACTTGACATACCCCAACCTAATAGAATAGCCAAAAGAAGAAACCATACCCTGTTAGGCATGGTACATTCCATGATGAGCTTCTACAATACCCTTATATCCTTTTGAGGATACGCTTTAAAGACAATGATAAAGTTACTAAATATTGCACCTTCAAATTCAGTGCCAAAGATACCGCATGACATGTGGTATGGTAAAGTATCCTTTTATCATTATTTAAAGGTTTAAGGCTCTCCCACATATACAAGATAGTTAGTGGGAGAAAAGTTGAAAAATAGATCCAACTTGTGCAAGTTTGTAGGATACCTAAGAGAATCTTTGGGTTATTACTTCTATGATCCCTCAGAACAAAAGGTGTTTATTTCGAGGAACATCACCTTTTTGAATAGGATTTTCTACTTAATAGAAATGGTGTTGTTGTTGAACTTGATGAAGTTCAAGATGATCATCAAATCCCATGAGCGGTGGAAACAAATAAATATCAAAAAATTTTACACACAACCTCTGAGAAGGTTGAATCGTATCAAGAAGTAGCCTAAAAGGTTTAGATTACTTCATGAGATGAGCTAATCAAATAGCGATCTAAAGACTTATGAAGAAGCTATATTAGACATAGACTTGTGACATTAGATTAATGTAATTAGATTCGAAATGGATTCCATGCACTCTAACAAAGTATTGACTTTTGTAGATCCACAAAAGGGAATAGTTCCAATTGGTTGCAATGGATATATAAGTGAAAGCTAGGAGTCAATGAAAAGGTGATGACCTTTAAGGTGCAACTAGTAGCAAGAGGTTACACTTTAAAAACCTAGTATTAACTTCAAAGAAACCTTTACACCCGACACAATGCTTAGGTCTATCCGGATTTTACTTGCTAATAGTCATATATTATGACTATGAGATATAGTAAATAGATGTGAAAATTGCTTTCTTCAATGAAAACATTGAAGAAAAAATCTATATGGAGCAACCACAAAGTTTTACATTCAAGAAAAGTGAGCAAAAGGTTTGCAAACTCCAGAGATCCATTTATGAACTTAAATATGTGTCTCAAAATTGGAACATACATTTTGATTAGCAAGTCAAATCGTTTGGCTTTGTTAAGAAAGATGTATGAACCTTATGTGTTGAAAAAGGCTAGTGGGAGTAATATATAATTTATTATGCTTTAAGTTGATGACATTCTTCACATTAAGAATGAAGAAATATTAGAGTCTACTAAAGTAAGGTTATCAACATAATTATGTATGTAGGATTTAGGAAAAGCATCTTATATATTGGGAATATGTATCTACAGAGATAGATCTAGGAGGATGTTAGGGCTTTTCCAAACCCTGTACATTGGCAAGATACTAAAGAGATTTAGTATGAAAGAATCTAAGAGAGGATTCTTCCCAATGGAACACAGTCTTTATCTTTCCAAGTCTTTGCCCTTAAGACTAACAATGAGAGACATAGAATGTCCCACATACCTTATGCCTCTACTATTGGGAGTATATTGTATGCAGTTCAATGTATGAGACTAGATTTGGCACCTGCTCTAAGATTTATGAGTCGCTTCCCCTCTAATCCAAATGGATGTCACCTTATGGCTGTTAAAATAATCCTTAAGTACTGCAAAAGGACCAAGGACTTATTTTTGGTATATGGCAATGGAGAATTAAAACTCAAAGGGTTATCTAGTTTTAGTTTTCAATCCAATGTAGATGACTTATAATCCATTTTTGGATCTATATTTTATATTAATGGTGGCGTGGTGAGTTGGAAGAGTCCATACATGACACCATGACCATGCATGAGCCTACGATTATCTTTAGAAGATAATTTAGGACTTAAGTTATGATTTCATCAGTGACACAAACATAGTAAAACCATTATCACTTGATGTATGATATCAATTGATTGAGGCAACAACTAAATAGATAAAGTTTCTTTAGAAGAGAATATAGCAGAACCACTATCTAAACCCCCAAACACAAAGGACAGTTGAAGGACATCTTGAGAAGATGGGCCTTAAGACTATAGGGAATTAGCTTTAAGGCAAATGGGAGATTATTGGAATAGTACCTCGCAAGCTAATTAGATTGGCCTTGTAAACTATTTTCTTGTAAGACAATCTTGATTAAATGATATTTTTTATATGGCCATCTTCATCTTATTCTTCTTATTACTTTACTGGCATTTAGATGAAACCCTTAGATCACATAATACTATGAGACTTGGTCATATACTACATGGTGATCATGGAATAAGTCTTACATAGTTGTGATCTTAAATCTTCCAAGTTATAGGATCTTACAAGATAGGATATCTAAGATTCAAATAAACTTGCACTAACGATACATAAATCCAATGGTTGGATGTTGCTCCATTCAATAAGCAATACCATATGAGATATGAATATATGTTAGTGGGTGCTTGTTAGATAACAAGGCACTGAAGACCCGTCCGAAGAACCTATTAGATAGCCAAAATAGCAAGCCAGTAGTGGTAAGTTTTCTAGCTTATGCTAGTGTATATAATTATTCTTTTAACCTAAGGATCCATGATAATATTATGCTTAGGTCCTTGTACTTTGACTCCTCCCTAGTCATCTAGCAGGTCGTTCAAGTGGTGTTTAAGCATGAGCTACTTAGATATAGAGATTTGTGAGATCCAAGATGGGATCTAACTTTTCGTCTTTGCGAAAGGCTAGTACATTTTCTATCTATTCTATAATGATTGATTCTGAGAAATCTTTACACAAGATAGTATGAAAATTTGGAAAAGAATTTTTCCAAAGATAAGGTCATAAAGTTGAATCAAATACTAGAAATAGAGAAATAATATCGGGGTTATTAGTGAGCTAGAAAATATCTAGGCCTAGGCCTCTTTTAGGAGATAAGAGACAAAAAGGACATACTTGCATGGTATGTGTAAAGCTATAATAGTTCTCCAAAATCATTCATTTCAGCCAATTAGTTGGCTTCATGGGATTGAGGTTGGACATCGACCATGGAGATTAAATACTTTTCAACTAATGGAGATAAGCGTTTACACTAAAATAAATATTTGATATTCAAAAGTCACAATGGTAGTGAGGCCATGTCCAATGAATGGTAGAACATAATGGATCACACAAAAAAGCCAATTACATTTCCTACATGATGAAGGGAAGCTAATGTTGAGAGACATCTAGAAGATATCTATAGAGATTAGTGGCCTCTTTTTTGACCTATAGATTGAGTGACTCAACAAAGATAATAAGCATTCATTATAAATTCTAAAACAATATTTACTATTTGTTGATATTGTTATAATTTCTAATTGTGTAGGAGATGTGTGCTAGAAATGCTTTGAGTCGACACCATCAAAAAATTCTTCACACTTTTAGGTCAAAGACACTAGCCAGGAAGAGGGATGAAATAATATGAACTTATCCACTCTTTTTACTTGTAAATACTAAATTGATTAATTTAATATCTTAATGATTATGTATGAAATATTAGGAAACTCAAACTAGGCGACCTTCCAATAGAGCATAGTTGTATGCTATTGTCCACAAGAAAAAAGATGGTTCTTTTGTCAATGATGAAGCTAGTTAAAAAGTTGTAAGCACAAAATGTTGTGTATATTGTTATTAAAATGGTTTATATTATAAGATTTAAATTGTTTACATAATATTTAATGTAATGCGCAGGAAGAATTACGTGTGCAAACTCAGACGAATTCTGAAAGTGATGCCTTCATTAATGTCTTTGGGAAAGAGCAACTAGGACGTGTTTGAGGTATGGGATTTGGTGTATGTCCATCTAAAATATCTGGATCAACTAATAGTTCTCAAGGAGGTCCATCTAGCCATTCGGCATTATTAAATGTTAAAGTTTAACGTCTAGAGAATGAGATCATGACATTAAAAGATGCATTGAACTCAACAATGTCTTTTCTAATTCAACATTTTGGAGGTCAATTGCTGATTGGTTTGCCCAATATCAATCAAGTAAATCAATCAACCAAAACTATTTATATTTTGCTTGCTTGTTGTGGAATTGGTTTGATGTCATATGAATGTTGGGTTTTTGTTTATTGGATTCTGGTAATGCATATAGTTTATATGTTTAAAATATATTAGGATTTGTTTTTGATTGGGACTGTTTGATGTATTAGACACTAGAGAGATTGGGTGAGACATATATAAAAATTATCTCGAATCATGTCAGTTGTTTAAATTCAAACAATCTTATCTAGTTTTTCATTTTGAAATGCAAGACCTAATTATACTTGCATTGCCATATTAGTTGATGGTTATTTATTTTGTTATTTACATATGAGCTCTTATCTATATTGATATTTTTTATTAATTTTAATTGCAGGACAGATTTGAACTCACAAGTACCCGTAAAGCGCTCGTCTTTAGACAGTCATGACCCACAAAGTCAAGACCCATAAGCTCATGCTAAATTGATATGTTATTTTGATATTATTCAAGTTATTTGTAATAGTTGAATCATATAACATGGATTGAACTTGATATATACTTGATGATATTTCTAGGGTTGAACTACAAGAAATGTTATTTTGATATTTTGTGATTGTTAAACTAATATTTGATATTTATATTGGTGTTATTTATGCTATTTTATTTCAATGCTCACAATTGTTAGTAGATATATGTTATTTAAAGAGGGTATAATTGCATGGTTGTAGTAGGCATATTAAAAAATGTGGTAGGTGTATTAAAAACTAATGTAAATATAAAAATTAAAAAAAAACAAATAAAAAACTTTTGTAGCGATTACAAAACTAGCATAAATACAAAGATTAAAAACAAGGAAAAATTTTACAGTGGTTACAAAACCATTGTGAATATAGATATATATTTAGAAAATAAATTATCATGGCTAAAAACAAGGAAAAATTTTACAGTGGTTACAAAACCATTGTGAATATAAATATATATTTAAAAAATAAATTATCATGGCTGTGAATATAAATATTTTTCAAAAAAATAAATTAACGCGGCGATTAACAAATCAATGTGAATATAAATATTTTTTTAAAAAATAAATCATAGTAGCAGTTACCAACCCGTAGTGAGTATAAATATTTTTTTAAAAAATAAATTATTGTGGCAGTTTAGAATCGCTGCTAAAGTATTACAAAATTTTGTTGTAGTTAAATAACCGATGCTAAATACAAAAGCAAAAAACTGAATACATTTCTATAGCATTTCACAAACCACCATGAAAAAAAAATGAAGAAAAAAAATAAAGTTATAGCATCGTTTGAAAACCGCTGCAATAGCTGACGCAAAACACACTGCTGACACTTGACCTAGTGGCGGTTTATAAAGCGCCACTCAATGCGTTCCATAGCGGTTTTAACCGCCACAAAAAGTTTAAAGTAACCATCGCAAAATGCATATTTTGGTGTAGTGATAGCTATTGACAATGGGTTTTAACTCATGAAACTCTAAAAACCAAATGTTCCTTACAATTTCATAAATCCAAGCTTATGGCAACAAAGTGTTTTGTTACTATAATTGTAGTTTGTTGTAGTGTTATTAAGGATAGATAAATAGTTATTGAGGCTTTTGGGATTCAGATAAATATCTTGATCCTAGACAATAATTAAGATATAAAAAATAAAATAGACGTATTGTATTTGTATGATATTCCAAGTAGGAGGATTCTCATAAATTAATTTCACCTATTGGTCGGGGTCCATGGGCTTGTGGATAAACATATATTGTGGAGATTTGATATATGTTCTTGAATTAACAATGATTTATTCAAGAGAGGTCAATTCAACAAGTTTAATTAACTATAATAATATTTGATTATTGACAATCAAATTGCAAAGAGTTGCGGGGTCATATCTAATTGATTAGTGAGCCCAAGGGGTCATACACAATATCCAAGATGCCTTCACATTGAATATTATCTAAATGTTAGATAGTACTCTCCAAAGAGTTGGATAGAGAAGAAGGAATTAATTGACTTGATTAATTTAAGGATTTAAATTAATTTAATTAAATAATTGATCATTTAATTGAAGTCAATTATATTTAATACAAGTGTTGAATTAATTTAATTAAATAATATAATTATATAACTAGGAGAATAATTTGTAGAGACAAATTGATTGACCATAAATTGGCATTAAAATTGAATTTTAATTAGGTCCAATTTATGGACCATCAAGACTAAAGATAAGTGATCTAGTGTGATGGGTTCACATTAAACCACACCTAAGTGGTCCAATAGAATCGCTTCTACAAGATGGAAAGTGTATCCTCATAAATATATATATATATATATATTAATTGTATATTTATAAATTCCATATGATGATAGATGTACATATCTTATATATAGTGTGTATATATATATATATAAGATTTCATGGGCTGGAATGTCTGACACACTGGATGATATTTGGTGTGGTAGATGCAACACACGACATCACCTACTTGGACCACTTAGATTCCATCTAGAGGATATTTCATTAGGGTGGAAAATGTGATCACTATACATATAGATGTATGTACATATGAGTTACATTTTTTAAGCCAAAATTTGCCTAAAAATGCCCCCTTAGTGGCCTACTTTTGTCTCTAGGCCATGTGTTGGCAATAATCTTGGCTCCAAAAATCCTCCCCTCCAGTCTTCGTCTCCCTTCCAAAAACTTCAATCTTCAAGGAAGTGAAGAGTCCTTGGTGTGTGGATTACCATTAATCGGAGGAAAAGCACATGTTCTTTTAAGTAGTGTGGTGCTTCTTCAATCTTGCCAAGGTGTTGGTAATTCATCCATTGGACTTGGTGTTTGTGAAAATCAATTGTTGACCCCTTGGAGTGAATACTAGAATAGCCGAAGAATGTGATTTGGATCACACTTTGATCCTATGTCTTCTACAAGGAATGCTTCACAAAAGCATGCCTTTCTACCAATCTAAACATGAAGCATGAGATAATCCTTGAGGTGGAAAATTAATGTGATTAAATTTGATTTTGCTAGTTAGAATTTGAAAATTTTCCTCTCCACTATACTTTCTCTTTCAAGTGATATCGGAGCCAATCTCATGTTATCTATGTTTATATTTTAATTTATTGATTCACGTGATAAATTGATGAAAGTATCACAATGATTCTAGTCTAAATGATGGATATGTTGATAGTGGATGTGGCTTGAATTTTTTCTGTTAGAAGTGTGATTAGATATGACCTAATGTATAAATTTCAATTTGATTGGAAGTATGTGTTGATTGCATAATTAAATGAGTTTCAATTTTTTATACGTGTTTTTGGGTGTCAGGAGGTTTTTTAATTGTTTGAAAACTTGTTAAGGAGGCTTTCCTATGGTTGGAAAATGTGCAGAAATAAAAAAAAAAATGAAAAGAAAAGAAAAAGAGGATAAGATCCATGTGCACAAGTAATGCACGCCGTGCGCACGCAACAGGTCTAGACCTACTGTGCACGCAGCAGTGTGTGCCCGATATGCACACTTGTGCACAGTGTTTTTGCACATTTTTGACATCCAGAAACAAGGCAATAACAGGGGAAAACTGCTGTAATGCTGCCATTTTGTTGCCGAAAAACTGACAGTTTTTCAGCTTGTTTCCTTGGTGGAAATGTTCCATGTTCTGGTTCCAATTTTATTATCACCTGCCTCCTCTTGAAAGTATAACCGTTATACTTCATGTCCAAAATTTTTTGAGGTAGTTTGAATGCTTTAAGCTCCATCATCATGCTATCAAAATGCAATTGAAGTTTTTGTTGGAAATAGAATGTGTATTTGATGCATTTGTTCCAATTGTTTCCTAGTGTTCACGAGATGGGCACTCCAATGAATTCATTTGATAAATTTATATTTTAGTAATTGCTTTGATGAACTGACGAATGGAATCAACAGATGATCTTAGTCTTAAATTTTATTGAAATTGATTTAATTGGATTGAATAGATTGTAATTAAATAGGGCTTGTATGTCCCGTCTGTCGGAATAGTATCCCACAAGGCAATTAGATTGACATGTAAACTATTTCACCTGTGAAACAACATTGTTTAAATGATATTCATTATATGACCATTTTCATCTTATGCTCTTTAATTACTTCACTTGCATTTGGATGAAGTCTTTAGATCACACAAGACTATAAGACTTGGTCACGCACTGAGTGGTGATTATTGAATAAGTCTTATATGGCTGTGATCTTAAATCTTTCAAATCGAAGGATTTTATGAGACAAGGCATCTAAGATCATGATAGACTTGCACTAATGATGCATAATTCAATGGTTGAATGTTGCTCTGTTCCATGAGTAATCCCATACAAGATATGGATATATGTTAGTAGATGCATGTTAGAGAACAAGACACAGAAGACCTGTCTAGAGAATCCACTAGAGAGCTGTAGTGGCAAGTCAGTAGTGGTAAGTTCTCTCGCTTATACTAGTGTATATTATTTGTCCTTTAAACTGAGGATCCGTAGTAACCTTATGTTCGGTTGTTATGCTTTCACTCTTCCTTGATCACTTAGTAGGCCACTCGAGTTGAGATTGGGCATGAGCTACTGGACACGGAGGTTTGTGAGATTTGAGATGGAATCCAACTCCTCGTCTTTGTGAAGCGCAAGTGCATCTCTTATGTGTTTTATAATGATTGATTCCTAGAAATCTTTGTGTGAGGTGATGTGACAATTTGGAAAGGTGTTTCTATTCTAAAGATAAGGTCACAACAAGAATTGAACATTAAGAATAGAAACATAGCATCGATGCTATTAGAGAGCTAGCAAATATCTTGCCCTAGACCTCTTTCATGAAGATAGGAGATGAAAAGATGTATTTGCATAGTATGCGTAATGCTAGAATAATTCACCAAGGGCATTCATTTTAGTAAATTAGTTGCACTCTATAGGATTGAGGTTAGACATCAACCATGGAGATTGGGTACGTTTTAATTAATGAGATTAATTAAATTGAGTTGCTTAGTTCGAAGGAGTTTAAACTAATGCGAATACTTGTTATTCCATAAGTCACAAGAAATTGTGAGCCCATATTCAATGAACGTAGAACCTAATGAGTCACACACAAAAGCCAATTTCATAAGGCCTATTGAAGAAAGGAGAATTTTCAAAGTGTTAGAAAATTCACTCTTGACCAAATTTGAAAAAGGTGAACATTAGAGTCAATTTTGGCCTGATCAATTTAAGAGTTAAATTGGTCAAATTAATTTAAGAGTTAAAGGGCTCATGGTCAACCCACCATAGGAGCATGCTAGGCGTATTTACTTATTTATGCTTTCCATATCCTATTAATGTATGAGATGCATGCTTAGGATACAAAAAACCTGAACAAAAAGAAAAAATGATGAGATCTTTGCAAGCAAAAGCCCTCTGCTTAGATTGTCTAAGTTTTTTCAAATATTAAGTCAAATGTATAAAATTAAAAAAGTTTTAATTGATCCATGCCTTCCACCAATAGTGTATGGCATGAAGATGCTGCCATCTTTGAGTGATATACGCCCGATCATAAGGGTCACACTTAGATGGAAAGCTGTGACTATATGCTTAGCATATGATGCACTTTTGATTTGAGAACGCCCATGCATTATATGTTGGAATCATGCCCCACAAGCTAATAGATTTGGCCTTGTAAAAGCTATTTCCTTGTAAAATTAATCTCGATTGAATGATATTCTTTATATAGTCATCTTTATCTTATGCTTTATTTCACTTCACTGGCATTTGGATGAAGCCCTTAAATCACCTATAACTGCGGGACTTGGTTTGGTGACCATGGAATAAGTCTGACACTATCATGATATTAAATCTTTCAAGTTGTAAGATCTTATGAGATAGGGCATCTAAGATCTAGATAGACTTCTACTAACGATACATAGATCTAAGAGTTGGAGATTGCTCTATTCTATGAGCAACTGTATGAGATATGGGTACATCTTAATGGATTCGTTTTAGAGAACAAGGCATGGAAGACCTAATGGAGAATCCACTAGATAGCCATAGTAGTAAGTCAGTAGTGGCTAGTTCTCATGTTTATGCTAGTGCATGTTATTAGTCCTTTGACATAAGGATCCGAGGTAACCTTGTATTCTGTCCTCATGCTTTGACTTTTCCTTGACCACATAGTGGGTCTTTTGGGTTGAGATTGGGTATGAGCTACTTGGCATGGAGGTTTGTTAGATCTAAGATGGAATCCGAATCCTCGCTGTTGTAAAGGGCGAGTGCATCTCCTATATATTCTATAATGATTGATTCCCAAAACTTCTTATGCAAGGTTGTGTGACAATTTTGAAAAAGAGTTTTCCAAAGGTAAGGTCCCACAATCGAATCAAACATTGTATCGAGGCTATTAGGGAGCCAACAAATATCTTGCCCTTAACCTCTTTCAGGAGATAGGACATGAAAAGACCGTATTTGCATAGTATGCATAGAGCAATGATGGTACGCCTGAATATTCATTTTGGCCAATTAGTTGGGCTCCATAGGCTTGAGGTTGGACATCAATCATGGAGATTGGATACTCTTCAATTAATGAGATTAATTGAATTGAGTCAACTAATTTAAAAGGAGTTTTAAACTAGAATGAACATAAGATATTCAAAAATTACAAAGAGTTGTGAGCCAATGTCTAATGAATGGTAAAACTTATTGGGTCACACATAAAAGCCAATTAGCTTCCTCACTTTTAGGAGAAAATTTTCTAATTGTTAGAAAAAGATTTCTCCTTGAAGATCAATTGTTATGTGTCAATTTTGAATTTTGGCTTGATTAATTTAAGTGTTAAATGAATCAACTAATTTAAATAGTTAAATTAGACCAATAATTAAGAATTTAATTATTTGGTGCCAACATGACCATAAGTTGGTCAAGTTAACTTAAAGAGTTAGGTCAACAAAATTAAGCATAAAGAGTTAAGCATGTTTGACTTAATCATTAAGTCAAAGGTTATTTCATTAAATTAAAATATTTAATTTAATTAATGTGAAGAATGAATTTTGGAGGAAAAATTCAAATGAAGAGTTCATTTGAATTAGCATCTTAATTAATTTGAAATTAGATTTTAAATATAATTAAAATGCAAATGAAATTCAAATGTGATTTGGATTTACATTTGCAACACGGCAACCCACTTCACCGGCCTTCTTCATGGAAGGTGTGATGCCACCTTGGCATCACACTTATAGAATCTATATATAGATATATATATATAGAGAGAGAGAGAGAGAGGATTAGCAATACATCACACCATTTGTGAAGAATTAGATTCTTTACAATTTTCCTGCAAAAATTCTTTGCAAGTGTTGCATTCACGTGTTGATAGCTTTGCTTTCTTTTTCTTCCTTCTAACCTAAAATTGGCCTTCACCATTATTATATCTTTGGCCTTACTTCAACTTATAGACTAGATATTTTGAAAGATCTAATTGGTGTGTGGATCATAACAAGAGGCAAGGCACTCGACTTGCTAGATTTTGGAGATCCACCTACACAGGGTCCAATTTGGCAATTTTCTCCAAGGAGTTATAGAAGGCCTATTGATCCAAAATTTTTACAATTCAAGGTGTTGATAAGATCCAATAATATTTTTTGTAATTTTTGTAGGAACTTTGTTTGGGTGATTTTCATACTCTTTGAGCTGCGCCAGTTGCAGATAGTTTCTAGAATTGTGAAGAGTTCACAAGTCCCTTCTTGGATTTGCTTTTCAAGGTAATGCTCTCACCAAATCTAAATCCCTATCATGGTTTGATCCTTGTTATGCTTGTAAGAACTAGTTTTGATAATTGGATCCTAGTGCCTTACTCACTTTCAAGTGGTATTAGAACTAAAATCATGCTTAGATTTAAATTTTGTTTGGATGATTGATTCATGTGATGGATTAATCTAGATAACCAAATTCTCTATTCAATTGATAGATTGGAATATTTGGTTGATGTTGTGTGTGGCTCCTTGATTGATGAATTGAAAGCATGCTATTATGTGATTTAAGTATTAATTTATATAGTTAGCATGTTTTGATTCATGGTGAATAATGTTAAATGTGGATTTGGCATTAATTGATGTTATATGTTTATGTAGCATTTATATGTTGATGTAGCATGTTGATTTATGGCTGAAAGAGTTTTGGCCATTTTTGTATCCAATAAGATTGGAGTTTGGTTGGTGATTTGTGGACAATTTGATTCTCACGTGAACTTGATTTTTGAAGCATGATTAAACACTTGAAATTTCAGTTTTAAAAGGTGTTTTAGATGTTCATTTTAGTTTAAAACACATTTAAACTAATCGAGTTGATTCAATTAATCTCATTAATTGAAGAGTACCCAATTTTCATGGTTGGTGTCCAGCCTCAAGCCTGGGAAACCCAATTAATTGATCAGAATGAATGCTTTTAGAGAACCATTATAGCTTATAAGTACTATGCAAATACGGTCCTTTTATCTCCTATCTTCCAAAAGAGGCCTAGCTATGTCTCTATTCTCAATGCTCAATTCCACTATGTGATCTCATGTTTGAAAAACTCTTTTCCCAAATTGTCACACTATCTTGCACAAGAATTTCTTAAAATCGATCATTATAAATTACATAAGAGATACACTTGCCCTTTGTAAAGACGATGAGTCAAATTCCACCTTAGATCTCACAAATCTCCATGCCAAGTAGCTCATACCCAATCTCAACTAGAATGGCCTGCTAAGTGACCAAGAAAGAGTCAAAGCATAAGGATCGGACACTAGGTTAGCATGGATCCTCAAGTTAAAGGACTAATAATATGTACTAGCATAAGTAAAAGAATTTGCCACTACAACTATCTACTGGATTCTTTGAGTGGGCCTTCAGTACTTTATTCTCTAACAAATACCCACTACAAATTTATCCATGGAACGACACAACATCTATGTTAGAATACTATCTGGCAAGCCAATTGGATTGGCCTTGTAAAACTATTTTCTTGTAAAATAATCTTGATTGAATGATATTCTCAAAATAGTCATCTTTATCTTATGCTTACTATTTCTTCACAAGCATTTAGATAAAGCCCTTAGATCACACATAACTATGGGACTTCATCAGTTCACTAGGTGCTAATCATGGAATAGGTCTTACATGGTCATGATTTTAAACCATTCAAGTCATAGGATCTTATGAGATAGGGCATGTAAGATCTAGATATACTTGCACTAACAATACATAAATCTAAGCGTAAGATATTACTCCATTCTATGAATAACTGTATGAGATATGGATGCATGTTAAGGGTGCTTGTTAGAGAACAAGCCATTGAATACCAACCAGAGAATCCACTAGATAGTTAGTGTGGCAAGTCAATAGTGATAAGTTCTCCAACTTACACAAGTACATACAATTAGTCCTTTGACCTGAGGACCTGGTAACCTTATGTTCGGTCCTTATGTTTTGACTCATCTTTGGTTACCAATAGGTTATTTAGGTTGAGATTAGGTATGAGCTACTTGGTATGTAGGTTTGTGAAATCTAAGATGGAATCTAACTCCTCATCTTTTGTGAAAGGTGAGTGCAAATCTTATATATTCTATAATGATCGATTCCAAAAAATCCTTGCACAAAGTGGTGTGACAATTTGGAAAAAGTGTGTTCCAAATATGAGGTCACACAATGGAATCAAACATTGAGAATAAAAGCATAGTATCGAAGCTATTGTGTTACCAATAAGTATCTTGCTCTAAGCCAGTTTTGGGAGATAAGAGATGGAATGATCGTATCTGGTATGCATAAAGCTACAACAGTTCTTTAAGAGTATATATTTTGGCCAATTATTTGGGTTCCATGGGCTTGAGGTTGAACATCGACCACGAAGATTGGGTACTTTTCAATTAATGAGATTAGTTGAATTAAGTCAACTAGTTTAAAAGTGTTTTAAACTAAAATGAATGAAAGATATTCAAAAGTCACAAGGAGTTGTGAGCTTGTGTCCAATAAATAGTAAAACCTATTGGGTCACACATAAAATCCAATTAGCTTCCTAATTGATGGAGAAATTTTCTAAGAGTTAGAATATTCACTCCTAATGGATTGATTTTGAGGTTATCAATTGTGTAAAGAATTTTGGATTGATTATTTTAGTGTTGAATTAATCAATTAATTTAAGGAGTAAAATTGAACCAATAATAAAGGAGTTAATTATTTGGTGTCAAAATGATCATCAATTGGTCAAGTTAACTTAAAGAGTTAAGTCAATAAAATTAAGTTCAAGAGTTAAGCTTGTTGACTTAAGTGTTAGGTCAAAGGTTAATTAATTAAATTAAAGTATTTGATTTAATTAATGAGAAGAATATATTTTGGAGGAAAAATTAAAATGAAGAGTTCAATTGAATTAGCATTTTAATTAATTTGAATTTAAATTATAAATTAAGTTGAATTTAAATTTGCCACCTAAGCTTGCAAGTGGCTGCCCACCTTGAGGAAGTTGGCATTACACCATCTTCCCTCTATATAGAGATATAGAGGTGAGAGGATTCAACATTTGCACAATTGGTGTGAAAAATTAGATTCTTTACATTTTCCTCCAAAAAACCCCTCTCCAAGCATTGCCTCATGAGTTGAAGTTTTGCTCTCTCTTCTTCTCCCAACCTCAAAATCGGCCCTCACCATGCCTTTTCCTTTCATTTCTCCAGTTAAATTAAAAGAGAAATTGGAAGTTCAATTGGTGTGTAGATCATATAAATAGAGGCAAAATATTTAGTTTAATTACCTTGGAGATCTACTATATAGAGCAGTGATTTTATAGAATCTAAGGAGATCCAAATTGAGTTTTGCTCCAAATTTTTCACAGGATCTTTATCACTAAGTGTAAAAGTTCTAGATTTAATTTTGTGATTTTTGGAGATCTCAAAACTAGGCAAAAGTTGCGGATTCTCTGCTATGCTGGTTTTTAGCAGATTTTGAATTCATGAATTATTCACAATTTTCTCCTTGGAAATTTGCTTGTCAAGATATTCCTCTTGCTAATTCTAGATCTATAGCATGTTTTGTTCCTTGGTCGCTTGTGTAGCCAGCACTGTTCAATCATAAGTTGGGCAGGTTTTGTGCTACCTTTTTTACTCCTTTAGTGGCTAGAAATGATGTTAAATCATGCGTTATAGATGCACATGTTTTGTGCAAGTTCTTAAATTTGTATTTGACATTTTTTATTGCTTTAAAATCTTGTTAAAGCTAATCTCCAATTTATTGCATAAATGTTATGCTTGACCAATTATTTGTTTATGAGATAGGCATTTAATTATTGGAATTAATTATTAATTCTAGATTTGTTTATTGTTCATTTAATTGTTGGATGAATGATGAATGAATGGGGACGATTATGAGCCTTTTAACATTGATTTTGTTTATTTTAAGTTGTTGAAATGAATTGTATTAAATGGGGCTTGCATGCTTATTGTTTTATCTTGTAAAAGTTATAAGAGTAGAATCTCTAGGAGTGAGATTGGTTTTCCCTTGTAAAAGTTGGAAGGAGCAAAAACGATCTAAGGAAGCTTGAAGACCCATTAATTAATGGGATACACTCATGTAATAGCTTAGTTTAATCAATGCACTTAAAATCAACTGAGTGATGTACTTATAGCTCTAAGTGCATCACTTGGTTAGGCTCATGGTCATCTCACCCTGTAAGTATGCTAGGCACATTTACTTATTTATGTTTTTATATCCTATTGATGCATGGGATGAATAATTCGGATATAGAGAACCTAAATAAAAAGATAAAAATAATGAGGCATTTACAAGCAAAAAACCTTTCACTTAGAATGTCTAAGTTCTTTTCAAATATTAAGTTAAAATGGATACAAATTAAAAGAATTTTAATTAATCAAAGCCTTATATCAATAGTGTATGCCATGTCGATGCTACCAATTTTGTACGATGGCACTCGATCACGGGGGTCACATTTAGGAGGAAATCTGTGAGCATATACTTAGCATGAGATGTAATTTTAACTTAAGAACCCTTACGCATTGGTATTGGTCATGGGAAATGTCATAAGGCCGTCTTGAAACAAAGAATAATTGATAGGTTTGACTTAACATTTAGTAATATAGATGGTGTATGGTCACATAGGTCTATATGAAAAGTGAGCTAAAATATATCAAGAGTTGCATAAGATACAATTAGCAAAAGTTTCCCTTTAATTGCTCGTGGATGGCACTCAGTCACAGGAGTCCTTTGGCAAGTCATTAGGGTCTTGATTCTCACTAGGAAATATGATCTTCTAAATTCTTCTTGAGGGGAAGAATTTGATAAATAGTGGGAGAAAAACATGCTTGAAAAACCATAAATATGTTTTCAATATCAAATTCAATCGCATGTTTATATTATCTTTTTCTCCTTTGATGATTTGTGAAATCTCAATAATAGCTTAATATTCTACTCAACATTATTTTCAAAACCAATAAACCAATTGGGCCAAACTTCCATGATTAACTTAACCTCTAAAATCATTCTAGATTCCTAGAAGTGAATACATGTTCTATATCAAGGTATTCCTAATCCCGTGGGGATTATAGTAGATCAAGAGACATATGAAAAGTTCACAAAATTGGGTTTTAGATCGTCGTATCCCATAGTCTCATGATGGTATCTACAAACTTTAAAAATCTCAAAGATACATGAATAGTACCTTAGTGAAAATTTACAAGTGTTGTAAAGCTAACGAGGTACAAGAAATTCATGTTGTCAAAGGATACTTTTCTAGCTAGGATGAATGTAAAGTCTTGAGTCATCAACTACGGCCTAAAGATGACTAGGCTTGGAGAAGCTTTTTATACTTGGGCATAGTGATGAACATTGATCTCCGTGAGGATTTGATCCTCACATCCTCATTGAGTTTTATTGATCAAAGTGTTGATCTAAAAGGAGATAATCATGACAAAGGCAAACCTTTGATACTTGTTTCCTCCTCCAAGTCTATGGGCCTAGGGATGCTAGAAAAATGAGGTAAAAAGAAAGAAAGTTCTTCCTCCAATAGAAAACAACCATTAAAGGCATCTGAAGGAGTTAAGAAGATTATAGAGAAAATAGTCGATATTATTTGTTTATACTTTGGCTAGATAGGCCATTGGAAACTATTTGTAAGGGATACCTTGCAACCCTTACGAAGGGTTTATACTTTGTTAAACTGCATTTAGGATAAATTCTTCCTCATGGATATATAATATCGCATGTAGTTCTTGTCTTTGTAAGTTATTACAAAGAATACGAAAGAAGAATAAAACTAATTGATGTGGATATGATCCACCACCTTGGCCAAGAAGCAAGAGTTGTGACCAAAGCTAAAAGTGTATAATAAGTGACACTTAGAGAATTCCATATTTGTATTAGACTTTTGTTAAAATATACCGTATATTGTTGAGAACAATATTTCAATTCCTATCTTGGATAGTGAAGGATTTGATCCTTTTATATCAAATATGAGATTGAAGGCATTGAAGAATAAGTTATTTAGTTTCTTGTGGTATACTAAACAAAAAATTGTACATATTAGATTCTCAACAATCACTAATGCACTTTAACAAAGTAAGAAAATTAAATAATCAAGAAGCTGCCATTTTATGGCATACATGACTTGGGAATATTTCTAAGAACAAGATGAGCGAGTTATAAGTTTTCAAAGTACTAAATGTTAGTGGCATTGAGGACTTTCCTACTTGTAAATCTTGTTTGAAAGGAAAAATGATCAAGGCTCTTTTTGTGGGACAAATGGAGCGCTCCATAAGTCCTTTCGATTTTATCCATACGGATGTTTATGGACCACTAAGAGTTAGTGAGAAAGGAGGTTATTCTAACTATATCACCTTCACATATTATTATAGTTGGTTTAGACATGTTTATCTTGTGAAATACAAGTTCGAAGTTTTTGAAAAGTTCAAAGTATATAGGAATGAAATGGAAAAGCAATTAGCACATAGTATTAAAGCTCTTTGATTAGATCAAGGGAGTGAATACTTAAGTACCATAATTCTTGGATTATCTAAAAGACAGTGCGATTTTCTCTCAACTGACTCCACCCGGCATACCCCAACTTGAAGGAGTAGCCAATAGGAGAAATCATACCTTATTAGGCACAATGTCCTCCATGATAAGCATTTTCAAAGTGCTTATATCCTTTTAGGGTATGCGATAAAAATGGTGGCAAAATCACTAAATATAGCACCTTTAAAGTTGATACCAAAAACACCGCATGAAATGTGATTTAGCAAAGCACTCTCTAACCATTATCTAAAAGTTTGGGGGTCATTGGCCTACATGAGATGAACAATAGGAGATACGTTGGATAGGAGATCGACTTTGTGCAAGTTTGTGGGATACCTAAAAGAGTCTATGGGTTGTTAGTTCTATGAGCCCTCAGAACAAAATGTGCTTGTTTTGAGGAACGCCACTTTTTGGAAAAGAAATTTCTATGAGATAGAAAAGGTATTGTAGGTGATCATCAAATCCCATAAGTAGTAGAAACAAATAAATATCAAAGAACTTTACACATAACTTCTGAAAAAGGTCAGAATAAATCAAGAAATAACCTAAAACGTTTGAATTTCTTCATAAGATGGGCCAATCTAATAATGATCCAAAGACCCATGAGGAAGCTATATTGGACATAAACTCAGGAT
The DNA here is from genome assembly GCA_014898725.1 of Jacaranda copaia. Lineage (NCBI taxonomy): Eukaryota > Viridiplantae > Streptophyta > Magnoliopsida > Lamiales > Bignoniaceae > Jacaranda > Jacaranda copaia. The sequence continues at coordinate 1,889,578 of JACGDI010005831.1, forward strand.
GTTAGCTCAAAGCCATAAGATCTAAAATGGACTCCATGTACTCAAAAAAAGTACAGACTTTGGTAGATCTACTAAAGGGAATAGTTTCCATTGGTTGCACATGGATCTATAAGCAAAAACTTGGAGTAAATGGAGAAATAATGACTTTTAAGGCGTGACTAGTGGCAAAATATTATACTTAATAATCCAATATCAATTTTGAGAAAACCTTTTCACCAGTCATAATACCTAAGTCCATTCGAATTCTATTTGCCATAGTTGTTTATTATGACTATAAGATATGGGAAATGGATATGAAAATCGCTTTTCTCAATGGTGACATTGAAAAAGAAATTTACATAGAGCAACCACAAGGTTTTACATCCAAAGAAAGTGAGAAAAAGGTTTACAAACTCTAGAGATCCATTTATGGACTTAAACAAAAGTCCCAAACTTAGAACATACATTTTTGGTAACATAGTCAAATCATTTGGCTTTGTCAGAAAGGTCTATAAGCCTTATGTGTACAAAACATTAGTGGAGTAGTATACAGTTTATTATACTTTATGTCGATAACATCTTTCTTATTGAAAATGAGGTAGGAATGTTAAAGTGTACTAAAGCATAGTTATCTATATAATTCTCCATGAAGAATTTGGGAGAAGTATCTTACATATTGTGAATATGTATCTATAGAGATAGATCTAGAAAGATGCTGAGGCTATACCAAATCCCGTACACTGATAAAATACTAAAAGAGTTCAGTATGGAAGAGTCTAAAAGAGGACTCCTTCCCATGGAACATAGCATTCATCTATTAGAGTATATGGCCCCCAAGATCGGGGATGAGTGACAAAGAATGTTCCACATACCTTATGCCTCTACCATAGAAAGTATAATATATACGGTTCAATGTACAAGACTGAATGTAGCACACTCATTAAGTGTTATGAGTAAGTTCCAATCCAATCTTGATAAGAGTTACTGATAGGCTATGAAAACAATCCTTAAGTAATTGAGAAGGACTAAAGACTTGTTTTTGTTATATGGAAATATAGAATTGAAACTCTAGGGATTTATGGATTTAAGTTTCCAATATAATATAGAAGACCTAAAATCTATTTCTAGATTTAGATTTTACCTTAATGGCAACATGGTGAGTCAGAAGAGTTCCAACAAGACACTATGGTTAAGATAACCACTAAGGTGAGATAATTTGTGGTTTTGGAAACCACAAAGGAAAGTGTTTGGATAAAAACTCCATTCAAGAGTTAGATATAGTGCTTAGCGTGTATAAGCCTACAGTTGTCTTTGGAAGACAACTTAGGACTTAAGCTAAGATCTCACCAATAATCCAAACATAGTAAAAGCTTTATTAGTTGATATATGATATCAATTGATAAAGGTGATAATTGAGTGGATAAAGTTGTGTTAGAAGAGAATTTTGCAGAACCACTAACTAAAGCCCTAAAAACAAATAGTCTTTGAAAGACATCTTGAGAAAATGGTTCTAAAGGCTATCAGCATTAGCTTTAGGGTAAGTGGAAAATTATTGTAATAGTATCCAACAAGCTAATTGGATTGGCCTTGTAAAACTATTTCTTTGTAAAACAATCTTGATTGAATGATATTCTCAAAATGGCCATCTTCATCTTATGATCATTATTTCTTCACAAGCATTTAGATGAAGCCCTTAGATCATACATGTTTATAGGACTAGGTTAGTTCACTAGGTACTGATCATAGAATAAGTCCTATACGATCGTGATCTTAAACCTTTCAAATGATAAGATCTTATGAGATAGGTCATCTAAGATCCTAATAAACTTGCACTAACGATGCATAAATCCAAGAGTTGGATATTGCTCTATTTCATGAGTAGTTGTATGAGACACAGGTGTATGTTAATAGGTGCTTGCTAGAGAACAAGGCACTAAAGAACCACCGAAGAATCTACCAGATATTCTGAGTAGCAACTTGATAGTGGTAAGTTCTCTAGCTTATGCTAGTTCATATTATTAGTCATCTAACCTAAGGGTCCATGGTAACCTTATATATAGTCCTCATGCTTTAACTCATCCTTGATCACTTAGCAGGCCGTTTGGGTAGAGATTGGATATGAGCTACTTGGCATGAAGTTTTGTGAGATCTAAGATAGAATCTAACTCCCCATCTTTTGTGAAGGTTGAGTGCATCTCCTATGTATTTTATAATGATCGATTCCATGAAATCCTCACACAAGGTAGTGTGACAATTCAAAAAATAAGTTTTCCAAAGATGAGGTCACATAATAGAATCGAACATTGAGAATAGAAGCATAGTATTACGTTGTTGAGGAACAAACACATATCTTACTCTAGGCCTCTTTTAAGAGATAGAAAATAGAAGGATTGTATTTGCATGGTATGCGTAGAGCTACAATGAGTTCCTAAGAGCCTTCATTTTAGCTAATTAGTTGGGATCCATGGGCTTGAGGTTGGACATCGACCATAGAGATTGGGTACTCTTCAATTAATGAGATTAATTGAGTTGGGTTGATTAGTCTAAAAGTGTTTTAAACTAAAAGGAATATAAGGTATTCAAAAGTCATAAGGAGTTGTAAATCCACGTCCAATGAATGGTAGAACCTATTAGGTCACATGAAAAATCTAATCAGCTTCCTAATTGATGGAAGAATTTTCTAAGAGTTAGAATATTCACTCCAAGTGGACCGATTTTGAGGTAATCAATTTTATGTAGAATTTTAGCTTGATTAATTTAAGTATTAAATTAATCACTTAATTTAAGAAGTTAAATTAGACCAATACTTAAAGATTTAATTATTTGGTGCCAAAATGATCATCAATTGATCAAGTTAACTTAAAGAATTAAGTTAACAAAATTAAGCTTAAAAGTTAAGCTTGTTGACTTAAGTGTTAAGTCAAAGATCAATTAATTAAGTTAAAGTGTTTAATTTAATTAATAAGAATAATATCATTTGAATGAAAAATTCAAATGAAGAGTTCATTTGGGCTAGCATTTTAATTAATTTGTAATTAGATTACAAATTAAGTTGAAATGCACATGAAATTCAAATGAGATTTGACTTTAAATTTGCCACCTAAGCTTGCAATTGGCCGCCCACCTTAAGGAAGGTGTGTTGCCAACTTGGCATCCCACCATACTCCCTATATATATAGATATAAGAGGTGAGAGGATTCAGCACTTGCACAATTAGTGCGAAAAATTGGATTATTTGCATTTCCTTCCAAAAAACCCCTCTCCAAGCGTTACATCATAAGTTGAAGTTTTTGCTTTCTCTTCTTCTACCAACCTCAAAATTGGCCTTCACCATGCCTTTATCCTATCATTTCTCCAGCTAAATCAGAGGAGAATTGGAAGTTCAATTGATGTGTGGATCATATCAATAGAGGCAAAACATTTAGTTCGCTTGCCTTGGAGATCCACTATGCAATGTAGTGATTTTTTGGAATTTTTATGAGGAGATGTAGATCAAGGTTTAATTTGAATTTTTCATAGTACCTTTATCATTTGGTGTATAAGTTCTAGATTTAATATCATAATTTTTGGAGATCTCTAAGCTAAGAAAAGGTTGCTAATTCTCCGTTGTACTAGTTTTTAGTAGATTCTGGATTCATGAATTGTTCACAATGTTCTCTTTGGAAATTTGCTTATCAAAGGTATTCCTCTCGTCAAATCCATATCTATAGATTGTTTAGATCCTTGGTTGCTTAAGTGGCCTAGTTAATTTAAACTTTTAAAGTTTTAATTATTGGATCGTAGTGCGACTCTTACTTTTAATACAACACTTGGATTTATGCGTCATCTATGCAAGTCTATCGGGATCTTAGATGTCCTATCTCATAAGATCATATGACTTTGAAAGTTTAAGATCATGATTGTGTAAAACGTATTCATGATTACCATCTAATGCGTAATCATATCCCATAGTCTATTGTGATCTAAAGGTTTCATCCAAATGCCAATGAAGGAATAAAGAGCATAAGATGAAGATGGTCATATAAAGAATATCATTCAATCAAAATTATTTTACAAGAAAATAGTTTTACAAAGCTAGTCTAATTGGCTTATTGGGTACTATTCCAATAATTTAAGGTTAAGCTTTGGCTTAGAGATGTAGTGATATGTTAAGTTTGAATTGATGATCTGTAATATATATATTATGCTAAATGTTATGGGATTAGTTATGGCATGTGTATAGTACTTTTGTTGAAGTTTGCTTAAGTTGAATTCCGTTGTTGTCTCTAATAAATTTTAAAAAAAATTCTGATGGGCTTATTAACTATCTTGTGGGTTAGAATTAAGACTAAATTAGTGACATCTCAACTTAGAAATTGTCCTGAGTGGGGTGCCACAAAGGTTATGGCACCCCACTCAAGATAACCTTTAAATTACAATGCCACTCCAATTTAAACATAAATCTTAACCCATAAATCAAACAATAGGCCCACAATATCTTTTTAAAATATGTTAGAGATAGCAACAGAGTTCAACTTAAACAACCTTAACAAAGGTACTGTACATATACCATCGGGATCCTATAACATTCATCATAATATTTTCTTACTGTCAATATTAATTCAATCTTACATATCACAACATCTCTAAATAGTAACAAAATACCTAAGTGTACCCATAATTGAAAATAAACAACTATTTTGTTACAAAATGTATCCGCTCATCCAAACTAGCGATCCAAGTTCATCACTTAATCCTATTTGAGAAAATCAATGATAAAATAGAAAAGTAACTCCAAAGGACTTAGTGAGGAATAATCATAATAGTAAGTAGTATGGATCTATTAGGAAAGAATCAAATCAATAAATCATAAATTAATATTTAGATTAGGAACAAATCAAGATACATGCAGTTAGGATTAGATTACAACCTGATCAGATTATAGGCAATCAGGATCAAATTACAGACAAATTGAATCACACAATTAGGACAAGTTTAGCAAACAAGCATTATCAAATTCAAAGTTACTAGTACGTATTAGCTTTGGAGTTGTAATCATCATCCTAAACATCTTGGCCAACTCAATTGATTTACTGCAGGAGGTATCGCTATCGACCAACTTAATTGGTTTACTATAGGAGGTATACCTATCAGCGCATTTGACTTGGACATCAACCCAAACTAAACTAGGAAAACTACATTGCCTTATTGCTCCATGAACATAGTACAAACAAATCAAGATACAGTCAAGTAAAACAGACTCGAGTAATAGATACAGTTCAACAAACCATAACAGGACATGTGTACCAGATATTCCTTATTCTAGTCAATCAGTCTTGCCCAAGCGTGATAGCTTGGTACATAGTCGATGCTTAGGAGTATCCTAGCATGTCACTAATATCTAGCAGTATCCCTTATATATCATCAATACCTAGGAGTATCCCTAGCATATTGCTGATACTTAGGAGCATCCTTAGCATATACTAACACCCAAGTATTCCACTAGGATTGGCACTTGGCCCGATAGTCTCTAGTCATATATTAATGATAAAAAATAAATTGTTGGCAAGGCAAAACATAGACAGATAAACATATAATCAAATAGTAACAAAGAATAGAATGGTCAAATAATAGTACAGTCAGATAACAAAATGGTCAAGTAATAGAATAATTAGATAACAGAATGATCAAAAATAGTAGAAAGGCATTTTGGGTGCCAAATAGATAGAACAAACTCTTATCAAAGGCACAATCAATAGAACAACCCTAATAAGGGTATACAGATCAGTTAATAGATAATAATCGAAGTCAAACAATTCATAGATTTTAATAACCAAGATGTAGTTACAGAACAAAAACTTGTTTAACCCTCTTAGGGGTTTATCAAAATGACAAATAGGTATAAGCAAGTACTAGATTGATAGACCCTTACAGGGCATACAAGACAAATACTAAAGGGTTAGACTCTTACAGATCATACCAAACAAATAACATATAGGGTATAGAAAGCAAAAACCAAATTAGTAGACCCTCAACTTCCTCGCATCAAAAATTACATCACTACCTAATAGTCCAGAAAACCAACTTCTATGTCACCTAAACAAAGGAATAAGTTCATTATCAAAATCCTTATTCAACCCTAATAACCCTTATGGTAGTTAGGGTTCGCTTAATATAACCATTTCAAAATTATTAATCATGCTAATCTCGATAAAGGAATATAATCAAGTCCTTAATCATCTAATTGATCTTGCAATAATATACTAAATCAATAATAACAACCCAATAATCCTTAATAACTCAATTTTATTACTTAGGTCTCGAATCCACAAAATTAGGGTTTATTCATTTAATTATCTCAATTATCGCAAAGTTATCATCAAATAAGGCAAATTCGAGTCCCCGATTTACAAAATTTCATATGCATGATCCATGTGTTGGAATGGTGCCCTGCAAGCCAATGCGAATGGCCTTATACAAACTATTAACTTATAAAGCAATCTTGATTGAATGATATTCTCTATATAGCCAACTTCATCTTATGCTTTATTATACTTCACTTGCATCTAGATGAAGCCCTTAGATCACCTTAGACTACGAGATTTGATTTGGTGACTATGAAATAAGTCTCACATGATCGTGATCTTAAAAATTCCAAGTCATGGGATCTGAAGAGATGGGACATCTAAGATCCAAATAGACTTGCACTAATAATGCATAAATCTAAGGGTTGGAGATTGCTTCATTACATGAGCAACTGTATAAGATATGAGTACATATTAGTGAGTGCTTATTAGAGAACAAGGCACTGAAGACCCACTAGAGAATCCACTAGATAGCTAAAGTGGCAAGTCAGTAGTGGCTAATTCTCCTACTTACGTTAGTACATATTATTAGTCCTTTGACCTAAGAATCCATGGTAACCATGTGTTCAGTCCTCATACTTTGACTTATCTTTAACCACTTAGCGGGTCTTTCAGGTTGAGATTAGTTATGACCTACTTGGCATAGAGGTTCGTGAGATCCAAGATGGAATCCGACTCCTTATTATTATGAAGGGTAAGTACATCTTCTCTATGTTCTATAATGATTGATTCCAAGAAATCCTTGCACAAAGTGATGTGACAATTTGGAAAATGAGTTTTCTGAAGATGAGGTCACATAAATAGATTTGAACATTGAGAATATAGGCACAGTATCAAGGCTAATAGAGAGTCGATAAATATCTTACCCTAGGCCTCTTTTTGGGAGATATGAGATGGAAGAACTGTATTTGTAGGGCACACGTAGAGCAATGATGGCTCTCCAAAATATTCATTTCAACTAATTTGTTGGACCTTATGGGCTTAAGGTTGAACATCGAGCGTGGAGATTGGGTACTCTTCAATTAATGAGATTAATTAAATTAAGTCAATTAGTTTAAAATGAGTTTTAAACTAGAATGAATATAAGATATTCGAAAGTCACAAAGCATTGTGAGCCCATGTCCAATGAATGGTAAGACCTATTAGGTCACACAAAAAATTCAATTATCTTCCTAATTAACAGAGAGATTTTCTTAAGGAGTTAGAAAGGAGATCTCTCTATCATAATGGACTGAATTTTGGTGCCAAGTTTGAAGGTCAATTTTTGCTTGATTGATTTAAGTGTTAAATTGGTCAACTAATTTAAGGAGTTAAATTAGACCAATAATAAAGAAGTTAATTATTTGGTGCCAACATGACTATCAATTGGTCAAGTTAACTTAAAGAGTTAAGATATCAATTAAGCTTAAAGAGTAAACCTAGTTTGACTTAAAGAGTTAAGTCAAAGCATAATTAATTAAATTAAAGAGTTTAATTTGTTTAATTAGGATGAATGCATTTTTGGAGGTAAGACTCAAATGAGATTTCAGATGGCATCTTAATTAATTTGAAATAAGATTCTAAATGTAATTAATATGCAAATTAAATTCAAATGAAATTTGGATTCCCTTATCACCTTATCACCTTGGCATCTTGGCCGCCACCCCCTTCATGAAATGTTTGATGCCACCTTAGCATCACACAAATCTATATCTATATATATAATGTGAGAGATGGCCAGAGAGAGAAAGTGGTGTGCAAAAGGTGTGAAGAATTAGATTATTCATTTTTCCCTCCAAAATCAACCCCTTGTGCAAGCTAGCATTTCATGTGTTGAAGGCTTAGCTTTTCTTTCCTCATTCTACCAATTTTTGGCCTTCTTCATCCCCAATTCTCTGGTTATATTCCATCTTATGAATTGGAGAATTAAGAAAGTTTTATTGGTGTATGGACTACCATAATAAAGGTAAGACGTGTGGCTTGCTCTATTTCTGGAGAGCTCTTTGTATGAGGTCTGACTTTGCAAATTTCTACAAGACGATCTAGATGGACAATTGATCTAAATTTTTTGCTGAAGATTTCCAAGGTGTCGCTATCTTCAGTATGCTTTTTTGGAATTTTTAGAGGCGATTTGGTAGGGCGATTATTGCAATACTTTGGCTATGCTGTAAGCAGATAAAATCTAGAACCGATGAAGAGTTTATTTGTTTTATTTTGAATATTCTTATCAAGGTAATCCTCTATCTAAATTTGAATCTAAGGCATAATTAGATCCCTGTAATGCTTGGAAGCACTAGCTATTTCATGTTTTAAAGTTTTGATTGTAAATCCTAGTGCCTATTTTGCTTTCAAGTAGTATCAAAGCCTTAATCATGCTTAAATTTGGATTTTGCTTGGTTGATTGATTCATGTGATAGATTGATCTATATCATCATATTCTCAATTCAATTGATGGATTTGGGAATTTAGGTGATTTGTATATGGCTCCTTGATTTATTAATTAAAGCATACTATTATGTGATTTAAGTTTTATTCTTGTAGTTAGTATGTTTTAATTCATAGTGATTCATGCTGAAAAGTGTTTTGGCATTAATTGATGTTTTATGTTGATATAGTATGTTGGCTTATGATTGAAAGAGTTTTGGTCTATTTTAGTTCCAATTTGATTAGAATTATGTTGGAGATTACTTGAACCATTTGATTCTTACTTTTTATAATTTTTGAAAGCATGTTTGAGCACTTTTATTTCTAGTTTTAAAAGGTGTTTTGAATCACAAAATTGATCTGAAATGTGTGATATGATGTTGAGAACAAGTTCTAAAATTGTTGGTGCATAAAATTTGAGTAGAGAATGGACTTGGTATACCTTGAACTCCGAAAGCAGGGGCTATCGGCTCTCTCTAGGTACAGGCCGAGCAGCAAGCGCATGCAATGCACACGAACTGCCCAACCGTACACTAAGAGCTGTCAGGCAATCCATTTTTGGGTGTTATTGATGAGCTTTGAGTTGTTTTCTTAACTCCTTTAATGCTAAACAAGTTTTTGCACTACACACATTAGTTGCACAAGTGTTATGCTATGCCTCAAAATTATGTTTGACTTAATTAAATGCTTTTGAAAATTGGTTAAAGTTGATCTCCCATTAATGGAATAAGTGTTATGCCTGGTTCAATGATTTGTTTATGAGATGAGTATTTAATTGATGGAATTAATTGTTAATTCTAGATTTATTTGTTGTTCATTTAATTGTTGAATGAATGATGAATGTATGGGGATGATCATAAGCCTTTTAAATTGATTTTATTTGTTTCAAAGTTGTTGAAATAGGTTGTATTAAATGCGGCTTGCATGCCTCTTATTCCATCTTGTAAAAGTTATGTGAGTAGAACTTCTAGAGGTGAGGATTTTCATTTCATATAAATATTGCATGGAGCAAAGAGTCCAATGAAGGCATGGAGGCCAATTCTAGACCATAAATGTATGGGATACACTTATGTAATATTTTAGTTTAATTCAACCCAGTTAAAATCAACCGAAGTGATACACTTATAGCTCGAAATGCATCACTTAGTTAGGCTCATGATAATCCCACCCTAGGAGTATGCTAGGCTGTTTATTTATTCAGCTTTTCATATACTATTGATGTATGAGATAGATGATTAAAACATAAAGAACCTAAATAATAAGATAAAATGATGACATCTTTGCAAGCAAAAACCTCCACCTAGAATGTTTATGTATTTTCAATATTAAGTCAAAATGGATACAAATTAAAAGATTTTTAATTAATCCAAGTCTTCCACCAATAGTATATGCCATGATCATGCTACTGACTTTGTGTGATGGCACTCAGTCACAGGGGTCACACTTAGGAGGAAAGTTTTGAGCATACACTTAGTATGAGATGCTCCTTTGACTTGGGACCCTCACGCAATGGAACTTAGTTATGGAGGATGTCATGAGGCCATCTTGAGATAAAGTTTGATTGGTGGGTTTAACTTAACACTTAGTAGTATAGATGGTACATGGTCATGTGGGTCTATATAAAAAGTGAGGCAAAATATATCATGAGTTGCATGAGATGCAATTAGCAAACGTTGCTTACCCTTCAATTACTCGTGGATGGTACTTGGTCATGAGGGTCTATTAGCAAGTCATTGGGGTTTTGATTCTCACTAGAAAATGTGATTTCTTGAATTTCGTGGGGATAAAGGATTTGATAAAATAGTAGGTGAAAAACATACTTGAAAGACCATGAAGATGTTTTAATATCAAACTCAATCACATGCTAATTCTTTTTTTTGGCCTCATGTGGATTTTTGAAATCTTCAACAAACAATTTGTTAAAAATCTAATTGCAAGCATTTTGAAATCAATAAACCCACTGGGCCTAACTTCCAAGATTGGTTGAGAGACTTTAAGATAATTCTTGACTCCAATAAGAAGATATATGTTCTTGATCAAAGTCCACCGGACACTTTGGGTGATGATGCAACCGATGAGGTTCGTGAAGTGTTTATGAAATTTATGGATAATGATCTACAAGTTAGATGCCTCGTATTGGCATCCTTGACTAATGAGCTCCAAAAGACTCATGAGCACATGAAACATGCTTTTGAGATCTATACACACCTATTGTATGGTGTTCAAACAAGACACAAAAGGTTCGCTTTGTCTAAAGAGCTCTTTAGGATAAGGATGAGTGAAGGGGCAAGTGTCTATGATCGCAGGCTAAAGATGATAGGACTCAACAAAAAGCTTGGACAACTTGATGTGACATGGATAATGACCTTTACGTGGATTTGATCCTTTAATCATTACCACCCTCGTTCAATCAATTCATTATGAAATTTAATATGTCAAAGTAAACAATTATGATCAATGAATTGGTGAACATGTTAGTAACTACAAAGACAACAATGAGAAAAGAAAAACCTCTTATGATGGTATTCTCCTCCAAGTTGAAGGAACTTGGGGGCCCTACAAAGAGAGGTAAGAGGAAGAAGAGTTTTTCCTTAAAAGAGAAGCAACTTGAGAAGAGTTTTTGGGAGAGTTAAGAAGAAAGCTAAAATTAATGCAAATTGTTTCCATTGTGGTGAAAAGGGTCATGGGAAAAGAAACTACAAAGCTTACCTAGCTACTCTTAAGAAGGGTACGTTTTTCTTTGAGGTGCAATTCATGACTAATTCTTTCTCATGGGTATTTGATATCACATGTGGTTCTCATCTCTATAATTCCTTATAGGGGATGGAGAGAAGAAAGAGTCTATGTGAAGAGGAAATGATCCTCTACCTTAGAAATAGAGCAAGAGTTATGGCTAAAGTCCAAGGCGTAGTAACACTAGACTTAGGAAATTCTTATGTTGTTCTTGATCCAATTTACTATGTACTTAATCTTGTTAAGAAAATTATTTCAATTCCTATTTTGCATAATGAAAGATTTGATTTTCCAATCTCAAATGGGAAGTTGAAAGCATTAAGGAATGGTTCCTTAATTACATAAGGTACATTAGTTAATGGATTATACTTGCTCGATTTTCCCACTCCTCTAATGTGTAATCAAATGAATAAAAGAAAGCAAGATATCTAAGAAGATACCATTCTATGGTATGCAAGACTTAGCCATATTTCTAAAAATAGGATGAGCATGTTGGAAGCTCTCAAAGCACTAAAAGTTGGTGGCATTGAGGACCTTTCCACTTGTGACTCTTGTTTAAAGTGAAAAATAACTAAGGCTCCATTTGTAGGACAAACAGAGCAATCCACAAGTCTTTTGAATTTGATCCATACAGACGTTTGTGGACCACAAGAGTTAGTGAAAGAGGTGGCTATTCTTACATCATCATTTTCATCGATGACCATAGTTAGTACGGACATGTGTATCTTATGAAGTATAAGTACAAAGTCTTTGAAAAGTTTGAAGTGTATAAAAATAAAGTAGAAAAGTAAAAAAGACTTAGTATTAAAACCCTTTGATCAAATCGAGGGGGAAAATACTTAAGTGCCGAGTTCTCGATTATCTTAAAGAGAATGGGATTTTCCTTCAATAGACTCCACCTAGCACACCCCAACTTAATGGAGTAGCTGAGAGGAGAAACCATACCTTGTAAAATATGGTACATTCAATGATAAGTTTTTTTGATGTACCCATATCCTTTTGGGGATACGTCTTAGAACTGGCTACAAGGTTGCTAAATGTAATTTCTTTAAAGTCAATGCCAAAAACACCATATGAGATATGGCATGGCAAAGCACTTTCTTACCACTATCTAAAGGTTTGGCGATCTCCTGCTTACATGAGACATACAATGGGGGATAAATTAGATAGTAGATACACTTTGTGTAAGTTTGTGGGATATTTAAAAGTGTCTATGGGCTATTACTTCTAGATCCCTTGGCTCAAAAGGTGTTTGTCTTGAGAAACACCTACCTTTTAGAAAATAAATTTCTATTGGATAGAAAAGGTAATGTCATTGAGCTTGATAAAGTTTAAGACAATCAAGAAATCCCACAAGCAGAGGAAACAATAGAATCGCAAAAACCTAATACACTACCTCTAAGAAGATCAGATTGAATCAAGAAGCAACCTAAAAGGTTTGGATTCCTTCATGAGATAGGACAATCGTATGAGGGTCTGAACACCTATGAGAAAGCTATATCGAATTTAAATTTGGGATGTTGGCTCAATGTCATGAGATTCAAAATAGACTTTATGTGCTCAAACAAAATATGGACTTTGGTAGATCCACTAAAAGGAATAGTTTTTGTTGGTTGCAAATGGATCTATAAGTGAAAGCTTGGGGTAGATGGTGAAGTAGTGACATTTAAGGTATGACTAGTGGCAAAAAGTTATACTTAAAGATTCGGTATCGATTTTGAGGAAACCTTTTCACCAATCGCTATGCCTAAGTCTATTCAAATCTTTCTAGCCATAGTTGCATATTATGACTATGAGATATGACAAATGGATGTGAAAACCTCTTTCCTCAATTGTGACATTAAAGAAAAAATTTACATGGAGCAACCATAAAGTTTTACGTCCAAAGGGAGTGAGCAAAAAATTTACAAGCTCCAAAGGTTTATCTATAGACTCAAATAAGCATCCCGAAGTTGGAACATACATTTTGACAAAACAGTCAAATTGTTTAGCTTTGTCAAAAATGTGTATGAGACATGTGTGTACAAGAAGGCTAGTGGGAGTTCAGTACAGTTTATTGTGCTTTATGTTGATGACATCCTTCTCATTGGGAATGCAGTAGGAATGATAGAATGCACTAAAGTATTGTTATCTACACAATTCTCCATGAAGGATTTGGGAGAAGCATTCTATATATTGGGAATATATATCTATAGAGATAGAACAAGGAGGATACTCAGCTTTCCCAAACCCCATGCATTGACAAGATACTAAAGCAATTTATTATGAAAGAATTCAAGAGAGGATTCCTTCCTATGGGATAAAACATTTATCTCTCCAAGTTATGGCCCCCAAGACTGAGGAAGAGAAATAAAGAATGTCCTAAATACCCTATACCTCAACAATATGGAGTATAATGTATGTAGTTTAATGTGCAAGTCTGGATATGGTACACTCACTTAGTATTATGAGTAGGTTCCAATCTAACCCTAGTGAGAGTCACTAGATAGTCCTAAAAATGATCTTAAAGTACTTGAGAAAATCTAAGGACTTGTTTTTGGTGTACAGCAATAGAGAATTGGAACATGAAGAGTTTTTGAATTCTAGTTTCCAATCCAATGTAGATGACATCAAATCCACTTCTGGATTTATATTTTGCCTTAATGGCAACACTTTAAGTTGGAAAAGTTTCAAACAAGACACCATGGCCACCTCGACCATAGAGGTAGAATATATTGCAGCTTGGGAAGTTGTAAAGCAAAGTGTTTGGATGAAAAACTTCATTCAAGAGTTGAATGTAGTGCCTAACATTGTTTAGCTAATTATTGTCTTCTGTGACAACAACAGGGTGGTAGCGCAAGCAAAAGAGCTAAGATCTCATCAACGATCTAAGCATATATTGAGGCGATATCATTTGATCCAGGAGATTATTGATAGAGGCAACATCTAAGTGGAGAGAGTTACCTTAAAAGAAAACATAGCAGATCCACAAGCTAAACCTCTATCACAAAAGGTCTTTGAAGGACATCTTGAGAATATGGGTCTTAAGGCCATGGGGCATTGGCTTCAGGTCAAGAGGGAGATTGTTGGAATAGTACCCTATAAGCCAATGAGATTGGCCTTGTACAAACTATTACCTTGTCAAGCAATCTTGATTGAATGATATTCTCTATATGGCCAACTTCGTCTTATGCTTTATTATACTTCATTTGCATCTGGATGAAGCTCTTAGATCACTTTAGACTGTGGGACTTAGTTTGGTGACCATAGAATAAGCCTCACACGATCATGATCTGAAAAATTTCAAGTCATAGGATATTATGAGATGGGGCATCTAAGACCCGAATAGACTTGTACTAATAATGCATAAATCCAAGGGTTGGAGATTGCTCCATTCCATGAGCAACTATGTGAGATACGAGTGCATGTTAGTAAGTGCTTGTTAGAGAATAAGATACTAAAGACCACTAGAGAATCTACTAGATGGCCAAAGTGGCAAGTCGGTAGTGGCCAATTTTCTTGCTTACGTTAGTGCATATTATTAGTCCTTTAACTTGAGGATCCATGGTAACCTTGTGTCCAGTCCTCATGCTTTGACTCATCCTTGGCCACTTAGCGGGTCTTTCATGTTGAGTTGGGTATGAGCTACTTAGCATAGAGGTTTGTGAGATCCAAGATAGAATCTGACTCCTCGCTATTGTGAAAAGCGAGTACATCACTTATGTGTTCTATAAGGGTCAATTCTAAGAAATCCTTATGCAAAGTGGTGTGACAATTTAGAAAAGAGTTTTCCAGAGATGAGGTCACACAAAAAGATTTGGACATTAAGAATAGAGACATAGTATTAAGGCTGATGGGGAACCGACAAATATATTGCCCAAGGCCTCTTTTGGGAGATAAGAGATGGAAGGATTGCATTTGTATGGCACATGTAGAGTGATGATGGTTCTCCAGAATATTCATTTTGACCAATTAGTTGAGCTCCATGGGCTTGAGGTTGGACATTGAGCGTAGAGATTAGGTACTCTTCAATTAATGAGATTAATTGAATTAAGTAGACTAGTTTAAAAGGAGTTTTAAACTATGATAAAAATAAGATATTCAAAAGTCACAAAATATTTTGAGCCCATGTCCAATGAATGGTAGAACCTATTGAATCATACACAAAATACAATTAGCTTCCTAATTGATAGAGAGCTAA